>OZ012686.1:30824252-30826752 GCA_963942565.1 Maea johnstoni
GATGGTGATGATGATGATCATCATAGTCATCATCAGCAACGTTATCGTCGTCATCAACATCATCATCATCAGTAGCAGCAGCAGGCAGCAATATGGACATGAGCATCATATCTATCATCACCAGGACCAATATCATGTCCATTTTCAAGTCATTAGTGTCACCACTTAATAACAGTCATCTTTATGATCGTCATTTTGTGAGCTGTAATACAATGTATTATCACACCCAGCATAACCAGCACATTACCCATCTTTATCATCACCATCACCATTATAAAACCCTCTAGTCCTTGTCATGATAATGCCATTAGCACCATAACCAGAAAAACTAGAACTTACCGGTGTATTTATTACTTCTGTCTGACCTCATCCATTTCCAGGTAGGCGCCTGGAACGGACAGGTAGACACTAAACACCCCGTTGATTATGAGGAGGTCCAACAGGTAGATTTTCAAGTCGTTGGTTACGATCATGGCTTCCCTACCCAAAAGGGACTCACTAATGTCACTGTGATCGTTCACGATGTGAATGATAATCGTCCAGAGTGGCTGAGATCATTCTATGATTTAGAGGTCCGCTCCGATGTTGATATAGGTACTGTGATAACTACATTGAAAGCCGTCGATAGAGATTCAGGTAAGGCACTCGGTACAATAACGAACTTATTCTGAAGCCAATTTTTAACTCTTGTACTCTTCATTTCTTTTAGTGAGCCAAATAAATACCACGAGTAGAACAAACATAATTATCTAATATAATCTACCTGCAAACTCTTAATACTATTTTTTAAATTTCTGGATAAAGAATATCCTTTCAGTTATTTGTTTTCATCGTATTGTTGCATATCTTTCCTAAACTGGTTTTGCGAAATTTGCTTAAGATACGGAAGCCAGCGATTAAAATCAAAATGCCAATTAATATGTAACAATAATTTACAGATAAAAAAATGTCTCCCTGAATGGTATGCAAATGATGAACTTTATGATCACCTTACTTCATGTCTGCACTTTATGATTGATAATGTTGGTTAGAAGGTGTAATGATGCCAAAGGGCAGGACAGGGTTTTAAATTTATACATATGTTTCGTGAAAATTAACGTCATTAAGAAACGCATGCTAAATTTCTATACGCTTTTCAATTATGTAATGGAGAAAAGGTACGATGGACCAAGTGTGAAAGAGAAAATAAATTTAAATTTATTTTCTCTTTCACACTTGGTCCTTCGTAAAAAGGGGGATTGGGCCAAACACTGATGACAAAAAAGTAAATAAGTTTGATAACCCATCATTTCAAAGGATGTATACTAAAATCTATATAAGTTTTAAAGTGTTTTGTGACCTAGAAAGAAATATGGTGAAAGAATAAAATGCATTTCAACATGTGATATGCTGTGAACAGACATTGCCAAATATATGAACAATTGTTACTATTACTCTGTTTTAGCTTTGAGGAGTAATGTTACCTATTACTTCCTAAGAAGGTCTGAAGAATATTTCCACTTTGGTTTGGTGAATGGCCAAATAAAAATTCAGCAGAAACTACAAGATGACGTTAAACATATCATATACTGTATGGCCAGAGACAACGGCGACCTGCCCGGAGAGCTCTTCTCTGAGTAAGCGATTAACCTGATTAGCCCGTTTAATAATAATAATAATAATAATAATAATAATAATAATAATAATAATAGTAATAATAATGATAATAATTATGATAATGATAATAATAAAAATGATAATAATAATTGATATTTTATATAGCGCCCTTTCCACCTACATGTATAATGTTCAAAAGCGCTTTAAAGAAAGTCGGTGGACAGTTGTTATGGTCCATAGAGTCAAATAAACTCCCTTCGAAATAACAATGTTTTCAGCTGTTTCTTGAAGTTTTGCACACTGTCAGCAGCCTTGATGTTGTTAGGGAGCTCATTCCAAAGGCGTGGTGGATAGGCACAGAATGCTCTGTCCCCAAACCTTTTCAGATTAATATGTGGTATCTGTAATAAGTTCTCAGTGTTTGATTTTAGAGTCCTTGTATTGGCTTGTTTGACTAACAGTTCCCTCAAGTATAGAGGGGCACATCCTTGCATGCATTTGAAAGTCAAAAGCAGAATCTTGAACTCAATCCTTTTCCTGATGGGCAGCCAGTGAAGATCTTTTAGAACTGGTGTAATACTAAGAATACTTTCGACCAAAGGACAAGGACGCAACGATTTTTGAAAACCATCCAAACCCTGCCACGTTGGTATTCATTGGAAAGCTCTCACCGAGTACTCTCAGATGAGTACCCATATGCCAGGGTTTCAGTCACTTTTTCAGGGGTTTTGCAACCTTTTATAAGGGCCAAATACCTATAGCACTCAAAGCTGACTATTTTGATGATGTCTCTCCAGGTGAGAGCTCTTAGATGAGTACTCATATGCCAGGGTTTCAATCATTTTTCAGGTGTTTTGCATAATGTTTTATTGGCCAAATTAGCCACCAGCGGCATAAGGGTCAG
>OZ012686.1:30831752-30861752 GCA_963942565.1 Maea johnstoni
CGGAATAAATTGCCATCTCAGTTCATTGACCCTTCTCGAGACATTCCTTCCCAGCTCGTGCAGCAGACGAGACGGCCAATAACTGTGTGAAATCAACACGTCCATAAATCAAACGCCTGATGTGCTGAATATGCTCGCTGTTTTTCAGCGCCCATATTAGTCATCTAGGAATTAATAAACTAGCGCGCCGTCGCCATGAAACGCTTTTTATCTCCAAATATATTGGTTTCTTGTATCTGTCTTATTTACCAGGTCACCTCCATTTGGTCAATCAATGGCCTTCATAATCCGGGGCCTTTCGCATATAAAGTGCACATATAATTTGAAAATTGTAAACCATAATTACCAATATATATATATATATATATATATATATATATATATATATATATATATATATATATATATATATATATATATATATATATATATATATATATATATATGTATATATATATATATATATATATATATATATATATATATATATATATATATATATATATATATATATATATATAAATTTCATTAGTAGGCATGGAGGCAGCCATTTTGTTGAAGGTCATAGGTAAATGTCACTACATTGAAAATTTCTGATTTTCATCAAAATCCATAAGTAAGGCCTTCTATTAAATGTCATTACTGGATCTCCTCTAACATCTTCATAGTATACCCATACAAAAGTTTTTTGATCAACTGGGTACAGTTATAGCTGAAATATGAGTCAATGCAAATATGCTGACACATGTCATTTCAGACTGGTCATATGCAATATCCAGGACGAGGATTGGGGAATATGCTAGCAATTATGAACAAGCAATACCTCAGCTACATGATCATATGAGTTTCGGTTAAATTCATGAAACTTGAAAAGGTTTGGGTAATTTGTATAGTAAACCAGATCAGGTCCTTTACTGAACTCATTTGAGCAGTGCAATATCTGGGCAGCAGGTTTACTGTGCTGACCATACTGACCTACTTAAACCTATTTTCAAGTGAGGTATGATAAATATATTCATATAAATACCGCTATGTGTGTATGTGTGTGTGTATTATGATATACAGTTTCGCACACCATTGCATGCATTTTTCCAAGCTTTAAG
Organism: Maea johnstoni; assembly: GCA_963942565.1. Taxonomy (NCBI): domain Eukaryota; kingdom Metazoa; phylum Annelida; class Polychaeta; order Spionida; family Magelonidae; genus Maea; species Maea johnstoni. Next base: position 30,832,856 of record OZ012686.1, read on the forward strand.
GTGCAAGTGTTTGGGGGTTTGCTGTTCTATAACTCAAATAAACACGGGTTATCATCATCACATAATAAAATAGAAATACTGATGTACATCTCCACCTCTCATTCCAAGGCGTTTACACTCTCGTCTCCCACCATAATATAAACTATCTGCGTGTTAACAGTCAAAGGTCACATGTAAATCAAAAAGCATGAGTGCCAACCATTCCGCTAGACGCGAGGTTCCGGAACCCGCCGATAGGAGGCTTCAAAGACGTCGAATGCCTTAGTGGAACGCCATGGATTGTTTCATTAAAGAAAACTTGGTTCTTCCAGTTATGTATGATAGCGTCCACTCAGTTTTGGTCAAACAGCATGGATACATTCAATGGACCAATTGTACTAAGAATACACTTTTAAGAAAATAAATAAACTTTTTTAAATCAGTGAAATTAGCGATTTTACAGTTTTGATGACGTCACAAGTAATTGTAAGCTAATCATAGAACGCGACGGTCGCGACGCGTAGCGGCGTTTATTTACACTACAGACCTCTGTAGTGTAAATGAACGCCGAACACGAACATGTTACAGTCAACCTCCCCCCCCCCCTACTACACCCATTCCACTGCCGACACATGGCATCCAACCCTTATTCCGAAACACTCTGGATGTCGATCTCATAGCAGGATCACCTCGTGCAGGTGTGTACCATTGTTTTAATTGGCACGCACTTTCTCTCCTAACATTGAAGTCAATGAAGACATAGTGAAATTGGCTTTTTGGGGGAAAACGATCTGTAGCTGACACATTCTAAATGCATTTGGACCAAAGGTACATGCTTAATATTCGATACCTTCCGACTGGCCAAAGTACACGCATCATCTTTTGAATAAAACATAAAATAATGAAATATCCCATAAGTTCAGAGTTCCCTTATTACTATCATTATTATCACTATCATTATTACTAATATTATTATTATTATTGTTATTATTATCATTATTATTATTATCATTATTATTATTATTATCATTATTGTAGTAGTAGTAGTAGTAGTAGTAGTAGTAGTAGTAGTATTAATAGTAGAATATCACCTTATCAATTGTTATATTACCTCATCATTTGTGAGAATCGGCCAAGCTCCCTCCTTCGCACTCCTCCTCCCCACTGGCAGCCTCATGTGGTTACAGGGAGAGTACACATATTTATCTGCGTTTGCAGGCGAGAGCGTAGAGAAGGCGATCATTTAATGTCAGATTTACTTGGATAATGATAAAATATTGCACTTCAAATAGAGTTGACATTGATCTTCAAGGTACCCCTAAAGATGTCCTACGTGGCCCTGCCTTCAAGAACTTCGTGGTTGCCAAAGTTATGCCCGCTGTGCCTATTTGGCCCATAGATACCGTTGCTGGCATCCTTACCATGGTGCTGCTAGGCCTGCTCTTGGTCGCTATAGTGATTGCTATCATCCTACTGGTTGCTAAGAGAAAGGGGTACTGCTGCTTTAAAACGAGAAACAAGTACGTTCAGATTTTATGTATTACTAAGTATTAAACTAATGAATTGGTACGAAAAGGGATAATGGTATATTGAATACTACTATTTTAATCGTGAAGAAAAGGATTTGTAAAGATTGACAAAATAGAAGAGCTCCACACATTAATGAGATTAAGTATCATAGTTATACGCAGATGAAATGTGAGATTGATCAGATGAATCGACGAATTTCTTAGGGAATGGGGAGATATTTATTTAGACCTTGATAGTTGATACGATATTCCCTAATTGAATTTGCACTTTCAGGGTTAAATGTGTTTATGACCAAGTATTACTGGCATGAAAGTACTATTCCATGTGTGTTTATTATCATTTTTCTAATGTTTGCAAGATGAAATGAAAAATGTATTGTTTGCAGAAATTAAAAAGAAATGTATTGAATAAATGAATGGATGCTTAAAGGCACACGAATGCCATTTAGTGTCAAAGAATTTGATAGACTAAGATAGACAAAAAGGGATAGCTCCACACTTTAATTAGATTAAGTATCACATTTATACGCAGATGGAATATGAGAAGTATTGTTCAGAGATTGATCAGATCAATCGACTAATTTCTTAGGGAATGGGGAGATATTTATTTAGACCTGGATACCATATTCTCTAATAGAATTTGTACTTTCAGACTTAAATGTGTTTATGACCAATATTAATGGCAAAAAGGTAATATTCCATGTGTGTTTATTGTGCATTGGAAATCTCGAAAAATCTTTATAGCTAAGAAATAACTCAATCCCAAATACTATGACCGATAAACATTATTATGACTTTATTCTAATTATATTACTACATCATTGTTATATAAAGCATACATTTGTATATGATTCAAGTATGCTTTTGTAATCATACAATTACATTCAATAAACATAATGAATACGTTATTTTTAAAAGAATCCTAGCTGTAGTATCCAGGCGACATTTGTCAAGGAGGCAAAGGGAGATTAACTGAAGTTTTTGTTAGAGATATTAGTGTTCAGTTCTGCATTCTTCACGTATCTTCTCCGGAGTCTGTGACGCATCTCGTCCTGGGAGATATTGCCTGAACACAGTCTACGGGCGTCATTCATAAGCATGTCATACGTCTACTACACGGTGACTGTTGTTTTTGTGATTACTAGGGTGAGCAGCTGTAGCCAACAGAAGGAAGAAGACCCCGTCACATTGGCCTATCAACGACTTCAACAGACACGACCACCTGGCGGAAACATGTACGTTGACAAGATTTCATGATGTTGTGTAGTAATTTTTATTGAGTTGTTATTAAATACTCGATAGCTATCATTGATTATCTTTTCTGATTTTTATTATTGAAACAAGTTGATGTTGAGAGGCAATGAAAAACATCTTTTTTGCCGAGAATCATAAGAAAAGAAGAAGACAAATGTTGTGTAGACATATGCCCAGAAGCAAATGAAAGATAACATATTGTAAAACGCCAGAAATTGTTTCTGTACCGTATAGTCCACATTTCGAAAATAATCTTCTATTTGGATAGTATCAAAGTGTATTAAATACGAATGTACTACAAACTATTAAGTGCATGGAATCGCATGTATGTATGTATGTATGTATGTATGTATGTATGTGTGTGTGTATGTATGTATGTATGAGTGTGTGTATGTATGCATGTATGTATGTATGCATGAGCGTATGTGTCAATGCTTGCATGTACATGTATATATGTTGGTGCGCATGTATGTATGTTTATTTGTTAGTTTGTATGTATACACGTATACATGAATGTACACAATGTACAACTATAGCCTGTTGACACTTGAATTTACATGTGCAATCAGTTTATCTTTAGTATCTATGTATTTCTGCAGGTGGGCATCTCCTCGTCCCCCTGACTACAGAGTGACAACCATCAGCAAACACTAACACACCATCAATTTGGCAAATACAGAATTGTGCAAAAACCTAAAAGATGACAGGAACCCTGGCACATGGGCACTCATCTGAAAGTACCCAGCGAGAGCTATCTAATGAATACCAACGTGACAGGGTTTAGATAGTGTTAAAAGATCTTTACGTCCTTACCTTGAAAGTTTAATGTCCGTAATATGTAAAACTTTGAAGAGGGATAATTTGATACACTATGCTGAAAGGTAAAACGCTTATCCACCTTTTCACACACTTTTGGAATGTATAAAACTAGTGTGAAACATAAGTATGATTGACAAGGTTATAACCTGAATTTGCACAGTTGCATCTTATAATGAAGAAATGGAATATTATATCTTTTTGATTGGATTATATTTCATTTTTTCGTTTTGATCATTTTAATGAGCATATGGTTTCAGCGGACAGTGCGCTATGAGATTACTTTTCCCAAAGTTTGTACTTTTCTTTGAGGGTGCACATATACTTGTACAGGAAGTGGGTCTCATTCGTCAATATGCCAACCGTGTTTAGCTTTTAAAAGTTGTGCACCTGAATGAACCAACTGGTCTTGGTTCTTCTTACTTAGATGTATGAAATTCACATCTTCTACTTAGCTTAGAATATTTTCCTCCTCACTATTAGCTCTACTCCTTACTATTAGCTCTTCCAAAATGTAATAGATCAATTGGCCAAAAATGCATTTCATACTCGGGCCCAAAGTTTGGAATGGCTTAACTGAAGCAATAAGAAGTGCACCATCTCTACCTTCCTTCAAGTCTCGATACCTAAAAGCAATGTATTGTACTACTTTGTAACCCTGGGGCCCTCGGGCTACTTGTAAACATGCCAGAGGGCTTTAGGGAAGATCTTTACCATTGGACTGAGTTACCCTATTTAAAAAAAGATTATTATTATTATTATTATTATTATTATTATTATTAGTATTATTAGTATTATTAGTATTATACTGTACATGAACATAATTAATGCAAGTCCCTACTACTTGCATGTTTGAACATAAGTCTATCGGATGCAGTAACTGGGTTAATTGTAGTGTTTCTCCTGTCATCTTTCACAAAGCTGTGGTCTATATTCATCTACAAAGGAGGCATTACCTTCACAAAGCTTATCATGTCACGGACTTGTAGCAACCCGGACGCCATATTAAGCGTGCCGCATGCGTCATAGCTTGGAGGGAACACGGAATAACACTAGCAAATGACTTCTGGCACGACATTTGCCGGAAACCGTCCGTATGGTGTCCTGAATACTGCGGAAGACTGGCTAGTCCTACATGCAAGCCTATTGATTGTCTGGGCTTGTTTAATATTTCTTCCTAGGACACTGAGTTCATATTTAGCATTCACATATTGACCCCTGGTCGATTATGCTTTAGTTGACGATAAAGCATCACCGCCAAACAAGCGGGTTTATAGAGCATACAATCTAAACATTATTACGCGACCATTGATTTTATTTTGATAGGCTAAAATCTTTCATGTTTAGTTTGTTTCTGTACCAGATTTTTATCCGATTACAGCGGAAATAATGAATAAAGGTTTAAACATCATTCTGTAAACTTGTCGAAGTTAGTTCTTCTTTGTATTTGGATAAATGGGTGAATAGGTATTGAATGTACATGTACATGTACTTTAAACATAAAATATACATACATTGGTAAAAGTTATAAAAGCACATATCAAGCAAACGCAAACTTATTGGAGTTTCAAAAATTAGATACAAAGAAGAGAAAATATGAGTCGATTAAACTCGTCATTCAGATAATTAGCCAATCAGAGAGAGAATTAGAGTCACACCATATCGTCCGGGATCGAACTTGTTGTTAACCGGGTTTAAATGGCTGTAAAATGTGCACGTCATGGTATTAAAGAGAGTATTGTCTACCATGATATTATAGCATGTTATCATAGTAATATCTAGGCATTGTTTTCCCACACAGTGCGTACCAAATTGTTTCAGTTATCTACCCTCGTTCGTTGACCTCGCGTGGTGTCATGGCAACCATATGTAAACAACGTTTTAAAAAGGACATTTCATAAATCAAACGCAATTTTCTACAGAAAATTTTTTTTTTTGCTATAATACCCTTTAAGACGTCACCAGACAGATGTGATCGTGTAGTCTAAATGCATCTCTCAGTCTCTGACCTGCGGCCCTTGGCTGTGAGATGCATCAGACCCCCTGGCCATGGGTTTTCCAATATAGTAGCCTGGCTTGATCTTAATCCCCATAACTCATCATGGTTAAGAGCAAAAAGCCCGCCTACCTCCAACCACCCGAATTATGTACTCAGTTTGATTGTGATCGTTTAGATATATTCCTTTATCTAATGGGACAATTGTGGCTTAAACCAGGTACCTTTTCAATTTCAGTGGAAGCTTATATAGACAAAAAACGCCATTTCTATGAACCAATGTGAGTTTATTGAAATAAATACCAATATTGACTGTACAAATGTTTTTGTACTTGTGTTACATTTAACAAGTGCTTAACTACTTCAATCAAAGGCCCTAGCATCATGTACACAAATATACACTAGGCAATATAAAGCTACATGAAGTAAACACTAAATGCACTATATATAGCACTAAGCAACAATGGGAGGGGGGGGGGGGGGGGGGTAGACGTGGACTTCATTGTCTTAGGGAAAGCTTTGGTTTGCCCCCGAGTAAAAACAAGAGTATTAATGAAATATTAATCAATGTATCAATGTATATAGTGCAATACAAATATGAGCAAACCTTTATATGATAGTTCCGTTTCTAACTGTTATCAAGTGTACAACATTATAGGACTTGGTCGTTATTTTTAAAACAGCTTATCCTCAAAAGTTACAATGCCATCGTATATCTGACCTGAATGCATCACTCCATTTGATATCAGCACGAATTAGGACACTGCACGGAGACCAATAGTCATACGGATTACTGTAAATTCGGAGAAGATTGCGTTAGTTTAATTTACGCGCTTTTTGCGTTTAGCATCGGAAACAAAATTAAAGTTCGCAATGATTAGTGCTGCCACTCTACGTGTATGGCTGGCACTCCAATTTCGCAAAGTTCAAAAACGTGAAAAATCAATTTTCTGTAAATTCGGAAAATTCAATCTACACAATCTTTTGGGAATCTACAGTATATGATGTTACTCCACGCTTTTCTCCATCTGCTAAGTTTGTAATTCTTATCAATGATACATTTCGAACAGAGTAAATGTCCAGCCTCCCCTCCATTAAAGTAAATGTTAGTATGTTGGTTTTCACTTTTGGCGTAATAGAACTGTACAATATCAGACACTTCGTCGATAAAACACTACGGTAATTACCAAATGTCTACTACTTCATTAAAACCACAATCTACTTATATTTCACATTCAACCAAATAAAAAAGTACAACAATTCCTACAACACTACATGGGAAACATACACCAAGTTTATAAAACCACTGACAGTTTCTATACACGGTCCACATAAGACCAGTTCAAAAATTATACAGGGCTATATAGTTGGCACCTGAATTTATACAGAGGCTTGGAAATCGAACAATCAGTTTCTTTGAAGAGAATTATGCAATACAGAGCAGCGAATGGTAAAGTTACAAACCAAATCACCAGTGTCTCTCTCTTACCAGATGCAAATACTTGAGGCTTGTCCAGCATTTACTCTTTTCTGCTTTATAAACGTACCGTACATTCTGTGTCGAGAGGCCAATGGCATGCTCTATATGTGAACAGTTTCTACAATCAATCTAACCCTTTTGCTGCTGGTGGCTAATTTGGACAAAACGAAAATATTTGAAAAATACTTTAATAAATGACTGTGACCCTGGCTCATTGGTATTCATCTCAGCGAGAGCTTTCAAATGAATACCAACATGACAGGGTTTAGATGATTATCATTTTATTTTGCGATATTCTGTTTTGGACAAAGGTATACTCAGCAGCTATGTTCATTTGTGAGGTCATGGAGTGCATCCATGCCCAGGAAACTGGGTGGAAATCGGGCGTGCGTATTCTGCCCGGGCTGCCCACGCAGTTAGTGCAGGAATTAAATATCAGCACTAATCGTTTTTGAATTTACATCTGGTTTCGTTCAGTATTTGTATAATTGGGTGACTTTCATTTGTAAGAATAAATCTTGTAAATAAGACTTACATATAAACGTACTGCTACATTTACTAAGTCTTCATTGAATGAGGTACTTGCACCGTACACATTCATGGTAGCATCTGCAGTACTAAATGTCACTCGCTGTTGTGAGGAATTCATGTAGAGCTAACTCAGAGGCATAACCTTGTCCAATTTCAAACCAACATAGAATTCTGATACAATGAGACAATGCACCACAGTCTGCTTATAATGCAAATATAAGCATAGGGTAATAGGTATTACGGGAAAGGGTCCAAAGTCCCAATTATGTATGGCATATTTTCACATAGATACGTGTCCGCTGACTGTGACTTAACGGGTTTAACGGGTGCTTAACCTCTCATTGTTCATTAATTGCTCAAGTGTCTGATCTAGGTCACGGGATGTGAATGTAGATGAAAGTTTCAGAGGTGTTTCGGCTGGATAAACTCAGATAGCTGTCGACGGCTTTGAGGCAGCTTTCCCAGTTTCCATGGTAACGGTTTATGTATTCTCTACCATATCTGCACTTTAGACAGGTGATGATAGATGGTCAGTACGAAGACAGAATCCTCCCCGCTTGCTTCTCTGTCTCACAGAGCTCTCAAGACGGTCTCTAACTACACCATCACACACAAGTTACTGTAAATGCGTATTTTTGCGTTTATCCTCGGACGCAAAATTAGAATTCGCATTGATCCGCACTCCATGTTGCGGCCAATTCGTAAAGTTAAAAAACGTTACAATCAATTTTCTGTAAATTCGCAAAATTTACTCTACACAATCGTTTGTGAATATACAGTATAAGTTAATTCACACTACCAATTAACCTTGTAGTGATGTCTTGTAATGGTAAAAGGCAAAATGTTAATACGAGTTTGTATCCATTGACTGTTTTCTATAATATCGCCTTTTGAGAAGAAGGTGTGTCCGTGTGGGCCATTGTTAGAATAGTACTCGTCTTGCAGGTATTCCCTTTTGATAAAACATAAACGTCATAAAACATAAACGTCATCATCTGCTTCGTCATCGGAGCTCATAATGAGCAGTCATGTAATACAAGCGAAGCATGAGCTAGGGTCTTTAGGCATCTGTGTACCCGGTCCTGTACTAAGAGCCTCTGCATTACCATTATGCTGTTTTACCAGGTTTTCAGGGGACATCATAGTTTGTAATGCATATTTTGATTATTACATAATCATGATGTACGTGTTCCCCGATAAGGATGGAAAGGGTACCTACAACTTGGCGCAGGTAAAGTTGGTGTGTCAGCTTTCATTTTAGTTAGGCGGACTTTAAACGCTATTGGTGTATTTTGATAGGTGTTTCGTTTGCTCGTTTATTGTATTTACTATGCAAATAGTACTTATTCATTCGTGTGTATAGGAACAATACGTATTTTTTCGCTGGAAAGGTGAATCATATTAAGCTTCCTTTAGCTAACGATTAACAATAAAGGTTGCGTTTAATCAGTCTTAAATATATAGATTATAATATGATGATTTTCTTTAATTCGAAAAGGATACTTCCTCACATACTAGCAATATATTGTACTGAAATTACATTAAATCTTGGTTATCACCTCGCTATATCAAAAAGCATGTATGACAACGACGGTGAATAACCTATGGAATTTCGCCTACATATAAGTCAAAGAGCCAATCATATAGTCAAGATAAAAAAAACACATTGAATACAAATCTACCAGTAAAAAGCCCATTCTTTTGTAAATTATACAATGGAGATGATCAGATAGGGTGCGAAGAACTTTACATTCCTTCATTTAATGGAATCAAACCAGGACATTTCAGTGACGAATGGGGTGTGCAACCCATGTGTTCCTGTAGTAGTTTGCTTGTAGGACAGTTATTTCGTGAATCTGATAACAGGTGATTTACCTAACATGCACTAACATAACACAAATATTTCCTTTCATATCAAAATTCAAACCGGGTTAATCAAGTCATTTGTTGTCAATGACAGCATAGGTAGAAAGCGTCATGCAAGTCATTGATATGTCAACAGAGATGACCAATTAATGCTATACGTATTGATATGCACTTCTCTAACCCAAACACCGTTTGCCTTATCAAGCTTAGCATATACTGTAGAATTGCTATTTTTTCCGTGTAACAATTTTTCCTAATTTTCCATTTTTGGGTGTTTCCGTTTCTGATATTTCCGAAGAGAGGACATATGTTTTTTTTCAAATTTTACCGTTTTATGTAGATCTTTAATTTTAGTATACCAAAGAGTAAATACTAATGGTTAAGAACAAGGATTTCTCTGTGTTTATCAAGTCCGGACATGCACCATTTAGGTTTTTACTGTTGTTTATTCCCGTTTAAACGCATTCAGGAAAAAACACGAAAATAAAACCCACGGAAAATTAGCCATTCTACAGTAAGAGGGTGAGAAGGTCACTGTAAGGTATTAGAAACAAATTTTCCATTGTTGAATATATCAAGTCAGTCTACTAGGGATTAGATGATAATTTGAAATTTGGAATACGGAAGCCACCCACATCGCAAATCGAATTCAAAAGTTTAGTAAGAAAGTTCAGTCGTCTCGTTGGATTGGCTATTACAGCATCAGCATTCAAATCATCCACTGCACATATTGAATGCCAACCATCTTTATGAATAGGTCCGCTTTAACTAATTAAAGTTAAGAGGAAGAAACGTTACAAAACTAAAATTACTCGGACTGAAAATAAAATGTTAAAACGCAGATGAAGACATTTAATATAGCATTATATATAGCATTGGTCAGCAAATTAACCACCAACAATTCCTTGTTTTAACAACTAAACTACGTTTATACAAACCTCGATTCTCCATGTATTATGGCATATCACAACACTCCTAAAGATAAGATACGTACTATTCACACCACCACACTGCTCTGTACCAAGAACAGCCCAATCTTCAGCCGTCTTGCTAGTCATAGGCATTAATCAACAGTGCAAGCCAAAAAGCCAAGTATCTGCCAGCAAGTCCGTATGTACACTTTACATTCAATCGGCAACAAATCTCAAACATCCTACAATTGTTTACATGACTATATATATATATATATATATATATATATATATATATATATATATATATATATATATATATATATATATATACATATATATATATATATACATATATATATATATATATATATATATATACATATATATATATATATATATATATATATATATATATATATATATATATATATATATATATATATATATATATATATATATATATCTAGGCTACCATTTAGGGAGTAGACAGTATGTGCATTCTGCTATTCGATGTTCGTTTACCTTTTCTGCTTGTATTCAGGTGTCATTGGCCTAATGACTTGCCATGGATTCATGATGATAAGACCCTTGGCGCATTTAAGCATTTCATGCTGAAGCAATCTGTGCATGGCACGCTTAGGAACATCCGACCCAGACTTACATATTAATGCCGACAACATATTCACTTCATATTCACTGCCAATACCAAATGATGCAAAAATCCTGAAAAATGACTGAAACCCTGGCACATAGGTACTCATCTGAGAGCACTCAGCGAGAGCTTTCCAATTAATGTCTACATTACAGGGTTAAGATGGTTAAGAAAAAACCTTTGCATCCTTTTGCTTTGGATTAAAGTAGCCTTAGCATTGAAAGGGTTCAAAACATTTCTTGCGAAGAGGCATTCGCGACTTGTAAATCGTCGTCCATATTCATTCGTTGGGCGTGTTGCATCCTGTTCAATTATAATCGATACTGCATACCAACTGTATACCAGTCGTATGTTTCAAAAGGAAACACCGTTGTGCAATTGTTTACCTAAGTGTCTGGGGAGATGCGCATCCTTTGGGATGATGTTTCTTTGTTCCTCCAGTGTTTGGCGTATTGCATTGACAGCCTACAACATTGGACACCAGTCGCCACAATCATAATCTAAACCACTGAACCTCTTTACGAAAAAATACTGCCTGGGAAAGCGGACAGTTCACCCATGTTATATGAAAATAGTCCCGGCACGCGGAATATGTTCCATCCGTCCAAAATTTAAAACTACACAAACGATTACTAATTAAATGCCATTACTAAGTACGTCATTTATTTTAAAAGTAGCCACTCGTTAAAATATGCGCAATATGAAGAGTTTTAATATCATGAAATAAAGAATGCTGTATTAGTAGTAAGGCAACCATCTCCGGGGTTTCTGCGGTGTAATCCAATGAAACAGTCCAACAGGTCGTCCATCACAACTTCACCTCGATCCATCAAAATAAGCCAACTGCAGAGGGAAGCCATAACCTAAATACCCAGGTGTAGAGCAGGTGTAGCTAATGAGGTCACACTGACCCCATTCACCTATTTGACCTAAATAAAAATCCCATGCTCCTCCTGTGTAGGTATTCCGAACAAGTATGTTCTATTTCACATAGCAATGCTACACGATATCCGGAATGATATGTACACCGTTTATGTACATTGCTGTTCATCTCTGCCGTATCATTTTGGGACCTCTACACTGCTCTGTCTTCTTACATAGTAGGGAATCGCCGGGGACTTTCTTGTGGCTTGCACTGGAAAATAAAATAGTATAGATTAAAATCGCATCGTTACTTTTACAGACCATCCTATTCTAACAAGTGACCGAGGTAAAGTATTGCTCATGTTTTACTATATTATAAAGAGATACTAAATCAATTATCAAGAAATGTGTAATTATACTTCTACTATTCTTGCTTATACTATAACAAAGGTAATTGTATATCTAATTCAGTGAAAGATATGTACAATTTCAACTTTTTAAAAAATCGAATGTGGAGCGTAGAATGAAATAAAAAATTATATTGGAAGGTTTATTCAACGTGGTATATACAGTATACGCCAATATGGAAGATTAGAAGAAAAACGAAATTGGTGTTAGTAAAAATGTAATTTGTGATGATTAATATAACTTTCCGAAACCCACACTTTACCTTGTATTAAGCAAGCAAGAAACAGGGTAACCAGACCAGGCTGTTGTGCAAGTTATTAACAGGAAAATGTTAGACAGGGGGTATAAAAGGTCGCTTCACACGCTTCTCAGATATCAGTCAAGCAAATCCATCATGTTACATATATAGCTGCATTTATACCGATGAAAATAAAAAAGTGATAATCATATTGAGTTCATTGAGAACATTTTAGATCAATTCTTTTCGGAAACACTCACATCTATAGTTCATTTAGTAATGGGCAAAATGTGCAGATTTGGATAATCATAGAATATGGAGATAAGTGTTTTCGAGTAATTTGATTGGTTTTATGATGTTAGATAGTACTTCCAGCGATTCTATACTATTACTTTCAGCTGTACTATTCATAAACTTCTTTACTGGATGATATCGGAAAGGAAACGGTGAAATGCGATCTTTTTATGTAACACTCGGTAACTGCAGTCTGCTCAACATACAAAGCTTAACATCACATTACACGTTGGCCATTCAAAATAAATATCCAACTCATTAAATAATGATTATCAGTTATCAGTGTGCAACATTTTATATGAGAGTATGAACTGAATATGGGATGAAATTCCAGTGACTTTGAAAGGTTATTAAACACTGGTTGTCACATATTTAATATGATAGTATAACATAAAATGTGATGAAATATAAGGCGCAGACTGCAGTTTCCTCTCGGAGAGTAAGTGAAAAGTCCCAAGCAGGTATATCCAGTGTTCATTAAGTCATGAGAACAGGTAGACTCCAACACCTTTCTGAAGAAAAGAACACGGCACTCAAGTGATCCAGGCCTGGAGAGAATGTATGGATGGGGGGTAAATATTAACACATTAACACCATAATAAGTCAGAGCATTCCAAGGAACCGTGTTACCAGCAGGACCTGTGGCGGTTAACGAAGAATGTTAACGTGGTTTGTTAACGGATCTGGCCTTGGCATCAAGTTTGTCTTCCAAGAACTGGCCAACAGACTCTATATCATCCTCAGACAACCTTGTCTCACTACCGTACTCTAGTTGGGAAAGACGGAACAGGACATTATAGGGAAAGACAATAGTGCATTGTACTGCAGGGATTAGCCATTTACAGCCAAACTTCTTCAGTCGTAAGTATGCTTTCGCCATGTGTGGAAACCAAATTTCTATTAAGGCTTTATACGTATATATATATATATATATATATATATATATATATATATATATATATATATATATATATATATATATATATATATATATATATATATATATATATATATATATATATATATATATATATATATATTAGGTTTATTTAACAAACAGACACTTACTCATAACTAATTAATAAAGCAAGATTTGACCATAGTTTATAAAGGTAACTGTATCACCATTGTATTGTATCTGGTAGTTGCATGTACAAAAAGGGGCACTACAACACGTTTGCGATGCAAAAATTGTTTTAAGATCAGTTTTATTTCAAAGATCACTTTGCATGGCGAAAGAATGATTGTAACATAAGAAATTGGGATCTTCCTGAAACTGTAAAACGAGAAAATGGGTTGTTGTATTAGCAGGGACGACAAACTAAGTAATGAATGGGACCTCCATAATCTTTGTTTATATGTTCTTAACAACACACTGCATACCAATAACAATGTCAAGGTTAGTGTGAACATTATACTTCACTTTCCACTTTGAGACCCCACAGACATGTAACATTAACAAAATACATACACATAAATGCGATGGTCCTGTCTTGTTTAATATCTATTTGGACATTTAGGTAGGCTCAAAATACTCGCTTCTCCAAAGCACTGTCATTTTAACAATTGCAAAACACGAGCATAAAGACTGACTTGAATGCTAAGTTGAATATGCAATCATTTGCCACAGTTGATGAACATAAATGCTGCCCAGGGTACGCGGTTGCTGGCAAGTGGGATTCATGCCGCAGCAGAAGGGATAGCATGTATGGATAGTCTGCAGCAGGGGGAGAGGGGTGAGAATACATTCTGAAGCCCTGCCGTGGGGAATTGCCACTCAGGATTGGATCATTTAGCCAAAAGCATTGCTATAGAAGACTCTTAGCCAGTAATAGTCTTACCAGGTTTCTTCTGGCCACCGAAATGCAGGGGAGCTGAAAGATTCAGGTGCACAAATAAAGAGTGGAGGGGATGCAATTTTATGTAAAGCGTTGGGTGCTAAACATGGTTCAGGTGGATAAAAATGATTTATAAAAAGAATAGATATGGTCGGTGAAATCCAATGTCTTATTCATTAACACAGAGATTTGTTGGCATGTCAATGTGGATGGTAGATGAATTGAAGACTCAATCATGAAAGGGCAAGGGAATATACTTCCGCCTATCAATCCATTTATATAAAGAATTGTGAGATTTCCACAAAGAATGACAAGTGGGAATGGAAGTTTACTAAGTTAAAGCCGATAAGTTTTGAATCTTCAACGTTTAAAAGTCACGATAACTGAAGGGCATTACTTTATATTCTTAACTAAGCTATACGCTGTTGTCAACTTTTGGTCGGTAAGGACTATGTTCTCAAACCTATTGCTGGCCAAACATTGATCTTAAGCAAACGATCTTTTGCCGCCTAATGCTGTACTATTTGCATAACCCTCCCATCGATATAAAATCTATTCTATATATAACCGATACATATATATATATATATATATATAGTTATATATAGTTATATATATATATATATATATATATATATATATATATATATATATATATATATATATATATATATATATATATATATATATATATAGTTAGATATATATATATAGATAGATATATAGATATATATATAGATATATATCATACTCATTTTCTTTGGAACTTAAAATAAACTCAAAAGCCACAAGTAGGGCACCGTCCACTCGCACGTGGGTATTGGGCCTACCTAAAGAACAAATGAAAGGGCACCCAACTCCCCTTAAGGGGGGCACCAAATAAGAAAATACAGGATATAGAAGAAAAAGAGAACTTGAGGATAAGGATCTTTAATTAGGAGCAAAAATTCAAGGTTCAATATTCAATTGCCTATTGAAAAGTGTTATATTTATAAAAGTAATGAATCAGTTGTTTGGAATTGTTAGCTTTAGATTGACACCCCAAAAAATATACTACACTCAGTTATAGAACGCATAGCTATAGAAATGCAACAGACCCTAACTTTCTCATGTGAACGAAATGGTAGTCCTTTTTGAAAACAAATTGTTAAAAAAATACAATCACATTAAATCATTCAGAAGATGTCGTCTGGGATTGTTCTGATGAGGAATGGAAGTTTCATGTTCATTTCAATCAGTTTGAGATAACAAGGGTTATAATGTATACGTATCAAAGCAACGCATGGGAATTGTCATGGGCTAAGTTTTTAATGGAAAGGAATAAAGGTATGTAGTGGGCAGCGCAAACCTATTACTCAATATCCATTAATCGATAAGTCGTATAAACCGATGCTAGCTATCGAGGATTAACATTTGGTTGCGACATAATCAGCTAGTGGCTTCGGCCTCACATGGTAACTTTGAAATGGGAATATATATGTATGTATGTATATATATATATATATATATATATATATATATATATTTATATATATATATATATATGTATACATACATATACCTATATATATATATATATCATACACACACACGGTCAGTGGTACGCTTAATAATTCAAATATTCAAATATCTGTATTTTCAAACTTCCATATATCCAAACTTCCGTACTTTCAAACGGGTTTGAATATATGATATTACAGCCGTGTTTCCATACTTTCAAACTTCCAAAAGTCTGTACACATTTATACTATTGCATGTTTAGAAAAGCCGCAGAGTGGCACACTTAATAAATCAAATTTCCAAACCTTACCTAGCGGTACGCAAGTAGTTCTGTTACAATGTTATGTTGATATATTATACATTGTATAATATCAATAATATCAAAACAATATCAAATGTTACTTTTCAAAGGAAATTGCCAATTATAAGAAAAAAGGATAATTTTCGCAAAACAGCAAGAATGGTGGAGCGACCCACTTGTCTAATCTATTATTAGAACGGCAGCTTCTAAAATGCGGAACTGGAATTATGTAAAACTCGTGTCGATATGATGGACCAAGTGTGAAAGAGCAAATAAAGAACTTTAATTTCAAGACCTTCTTTTGGGGAGGGTAAATAGAACTTTATTTGTTCCCGACTTACCCATAGGCAGGATAAAAAAAACTTTATTTGTTCCCGACTTACCCGACCACTCTAGTGAATAGGTATCTATCAATATATATCATCTATCTAACCTGTCTGTCTGTATTTCTGTCTATCTATATATCTATCTACTATCTAGCAATCAATCTTTCTGTCTATTCATGTGTGAGAGCCTTATATAAATAAAATGTTGTTCTTCATCTGAAGTGAGAGCATCCAAACACACACACATAGACATATATGTATGTATGTATGTGCGTGCGTGCGTATGTGTTTTATTTACCCTTCCTCTTGGAGTGGTCTGGAAGAAATAATGTTTTATTTACCCTACCGGTAAAACAGTGTTATTTTCCTCCCCCTAGAGTATGCGTGTTATATAAATGACTTTGCGCGGGCGTGCATGCATGCGTGTGTGTGCGTTCATGATTAGTTCATAAACTACGTTATGATGGAATCAATGAAGCGTATAATCACATCTGCCTGTCTTTCCGTATTTCTCTATCTACATATCTATATACGCACACATACGCACACACACACATACATACATTTATGTGTGTGTGTGTTTGGATGCTCTCACATTAGACGAAGAAAAGAATTTTATTTATCTAAGGCTCTCACACATAAAAAGATAGATAGATTGATAGATAGTAGATATATATACAGATAGACAGTAATACAGACAGACAGACAGAAAGGTATATAGATAATGTATATTGATCGATATTCATCCACTAGAATGGTCGGTTAAGTCGGGAACAAGTTCTATTTACCCTCCCAAAAAGACGGTCTTGAAAATAAATTTCATTGTTCCCTCCTTCACTCATGGTCCATCATATGGGAACGAGTTTTACATACATTCCGGTTCCGCATTTTAGAAGCTGCCGTTTCTAATAATAGAATAGACAATTGGGTCGCTCCACTTTTCATGTTCATAAGCGTCGATGACAGTTTAAGCATAATCAATATCCATAATTGCAATATTTGAAGATATAGGAAATTAAGAAATGCGTATTTCATAGCCTTAATGAGAACAGCGTCTTGATGATAAATAATAACAATGACGAAATGCGGGTCGTGTTTGCAACTTAAGGCAGCTTCTATTAGCAGCCCGATCACCGTATATTTGAAAGTTTCACATTTTACATTATTAAACGTTCCATGTCAAACTTTCAAACTTCCAACACTATTTGGAAGTTTGAAAGTTTGGATATTTGAAAGTATGGAACTTTGAGACTTTGAAACTTTGACCAAAGTTTCAAACTTCCAACACGTTTTGGAAGTTTATAAATTTGGATATTTGAAAGTATGGAAGTTTGAAACTTTGAAACTTTAACCAAAGTTTCAAATTTCTAATACGGTTTCGAAGTTTGAAACTTTGAAAATATACCCAAAATTCCAAATATCCAATACGATTTGAAACTATAGAAATTTGAATTATTAAGTGTACCACTGACCGACCACACACACACACATATATATATATATATATATATATATATATATATATATATATATATATATATATATATATATATATATATATATATATATATATATATATATATATATATATATATATATATATATATATATATATATATATATAGTTTCGTATTGACGCATTACTCCTAGGAAAACATACGATACGCTACACACATGGAATAGATGGGGTGGTGGGTGATAACAGTATCCTGAAAAAGAAGTAAAAGTTACCAAGTTGAATCAATCCATTTGGAGTTAAAATGAAAATATCATATACCTCAGGGGAACGTCTAAAAGGCTAAAGAAAACCAATACAATTAGCAGTTAATTATGTGTTAAGGTGGGTAAGGGCCAACCGCAAATACCTTGGGGCAATGGGACATGGTTATGTTTGGGGGTTCGATTCTCCCAGTTCCGAGGATAATACAGTTAGATACCATCACCTCAGGTCTAATGCTAGTTATGGGGGACTTTTACCAAGTTGGTGGTAGGCGGGGTAAGTCGGACCAGTCCTGTTACCTTATATGGTTTCAATGATACCATTTCCGTGGACCTTTCCGGAGATCATCTAGAAAACAAGATACAAAGCCCTATTCTAATCCAGTCGGGGAAATGCCTAACATGGTATCGTTACAATCATCTTATTTTATGTGCTACTATGGACGAAAACGTTACAGACAGGAATGAAAGTAATTATGAAAGCAAACTGATTCAGCATCATATATACAAAGCAATGGTTTGTAATATACATGTATATAAACAAAACAAATATTAGAATAGCATATTAAAAATAAGCATGACCTTTCAGAAACTGTCCAGCTTCAGACTGATGCGTGATTGAACAGAGACTTGCATATTTCATATGTATATCCCTGAACAACTGTTCCCAAAACCTCATATTTCACAACCGGACACCCTTCGATTATGTTCTATCATCAGTTGAATTATCACACGGCTATTCCGCTTTCGATAACATTTACGTATTTTGCTAGTATTTGAGAAATAGAATCCTGGACCATTAGCACTGGGATTTTATGTCACTTTTAAGACTTTGAAATTATACATTCTGATAATTTTTCTTTTCTTTTTTCTAATTCGTGACTAGGCTATGGTGTATAGTGGTGGGAAGCCAAACGGGGTGGCTGGAGAAAGTGGCCATTGATCGCAAATCATGAAGCAAACGATTTTCTTTCTTAATCCCTATTAGCAGAACGGAACAGGTAGATGGTGCTGCCGTAAAACCGAGCATTGCACACCTTTAGACGCCTCTACCATAGGGGCAGTCCCTATACTGGTATAACTGAGGAGTCTTGATGACACCAAAGATGACAGCCATGCAAGTGTTAAAACAAATAATAGAACATTTGATGAGCTGTTTGCATGTATGTCTAGATCTGAGTTACACTTCAGTGTAAGGTAACACACTTAGTGTAAATCCAAAATGGGTGGAGCATTCATTAAGCATTGCTGTATACGTAACACTTGTGGCAGTAGTTAGAGGAGTGCCATACGCCGCGATTTATTGGGGAATACATTGGTTAAGGAAATCAAGGAAGATTTACAAATTATACTTGCTATATAAATAAACCAAATGAAAATACGAATTCTAGTTCAACATAAAATAAAACTTTAAACAATAGCCTACCGTACTGAATATAAACGGAATTTGACGCAACCACATTATTTTGTCAAAGCACTGTTTTGTCACCAAACCAATCAGATAGCATTATACAGTAGTCAAACAAAAATTCGGGACCAACTTGGAAGGGATAACATCAAGCTTGTTGATGCGGACGTCTAGATAACAGCATAATAGGTAGTTAATAGAACTGATGTATTATAATACGTTTTCCATCCTTGTCAAATGGTTTTATTCATGCTCGTACAATTGGGACTAGACTTCCGCTGGTGCGCATGCGCAGTAAATTTTGGTTTTGATTGCAACACACCCTGATGGTGGCATGTAATAGATCTGTCTCTACCCCGATACGATCGGCTGTGACAAGAAAAAGTGTTGTTTAAGGCCAAAGTTTCACTGAATCGAAATAGAGTACAGTATAGACAGCATTCTGAAGGCTTAACAGAACAATGTCCATGCCAATCGCATTGGATTTAGTTGTTTGGGGGAAATCGTCCGCTTAGAATACTTTGTGAAATATTGCCTTCCAAGCATAAGGTCGAACCTGCTTTACAACCCATTATGAACCTTTACCTTCTTTGGAAGGAACGATCTTTCAGCTAAGTGAACATGAACTTACAACAGAAGGATTCTTAAAAGCCTACCAAGCAATTGAACTTAAATAGAGTATGCTTGATAAAAAAAATCGCCATGGTAAGGGAAGCGGCGGGAAGCATGGCTTCATGGTAAGCGGTAAAATATTCGTCAGTCTTCGATAATGAATAAAACGTCTTCAAATTGGTTTCGAATTGAAATATTAGATATTGAACAGCTGGCCCTCTATCGGCCAATTGTTGAAGTATGAAAGCCGCAGTGACCAAGGTGGTGGGTCTTTCAGTGTGGTGATAGGTCGAAGTTGCATAAATTGTTCGGATTCTATTTATTGACCTCCTTTGACTCGTAGCGGAGATTACCGTTACTGAAACACGCTGTAAAACATGAGCATTTCTCAAAGACGGCCCAGGGTATTTTTCATTCCACTCAGGTGGATATCATTACTGCGGCGAATGCTTGGAATATTTTACATGCGAAAATGCAAAATAACGGTATTCAATTTCCGTGAGACGGAAGGATGTGTTATAAACCAGAGGAATGGCCCAGGGCTAGTATTTTACATTATCTGCCGAGTAACTTTAGAAGAAATAGTGATGAACATAGGATACGTGAATTAGAGGTTTTCCCATAGATAGTTTTTCGAATTTTGATTTTCTTATTGTACAAGGTATTAAACTTTTGGAAATCGTGATTGTATCATATCATACCGTTTCGGAACTATACTGAGGAAGTCTAAATGGTATACATGAGGCAATCAATACTTTAAATGAGACAAATGCTAGTTTAATTGGCTATCATTCGAGGTCACGACGTTCGAATCCCACCCGGGGCATGTGAGAAAGTTGCCAGTGACTTGGGGTTAGGTGGTGGTTTTCGCCGAGTACTTCGGTTACCTCCATCAGTTACAACTGGCTAGTCATGACTTAGTAGAAAAGGTGACGAGAAAAGGGAATTGTAAAATCTAAGTTCGAGATCACAACAATGGGGCGCGCAGTGGAACGTCTATCCCAATTGATATACTACAAGTTAAGCTGAACCAAACTGTGAATCTGAAACCCTGAAAGTCAAAAGCTTAGCATGAGTGAACAAACAGCAGTAGACTACAGAACGGGGACTAAACGGAACGGAGCTACTTAGACCGGAACAGTAGAAGTAGTAGCCTCGCAATTTGTTTGTACCGTTAAGCTGTCATTTGACGTTGTAGTTGTTGTTTATGCTGTTGTTGTTGTTGTTGTGCGGTAGGATGATGAATGTGTCGTTGATCTGGAACTTTGAGACTTGAGATTCGACGTCTTTTCTCCTGCATATCCACGGCCGTCGCAACGTGGATGTTTGGCCCCAGGGCCAGGTTCTTGACCATGGAGCGCCGGGGGGAGGGGCTATGCCGCGGAGTTGGATGGCTTTGAGGCTTTGAGGGAGGTTCTGCGATAAGTGGTCGATAAGTGGTATAAATGAGCGCATGACAATTGGTAGGGGTCGCGGCCCACGCCTTTGACCTATTTACCTATCTACTTACGTGACCTACTTTTCTACGACTAGAGTATATACGACATGCATTGCTATAGAGCGTTTCCTTTTCGCCGGTGGTATCAAACTACCTGCAATATGGGTTTAGGAGTAAAACCTACTAGCTGTGCATAGAATATCCATATATAATACATTGAAATGATGATGATGGCTTTATCACCGATAAACATATCAATTGCGCACATAGAAAGTATAATCGTAATCTATGTGAAGATCAAACAATCTTAAAACCATAACATATCTAACCAATCCTAATATTTGCACAATGGCGCTGACTTATCAATTCGAATATGGAATAAGTAGTGACTAATTTGAAAATCAGAATATCAATTTGTAAAAATAAAAGTACATTCAAGGTTCGTTGAATTTTGATAAAGAAAGGCACACTTCTGGAAACGAATTTTGATAAAAAAAAAAACACAACCTTAGGGTAACTATCATTTAATCGTTTTCTGTATTGACGAGCTTCGCAGCTATTTTGAATGGCTTATCCATACGTTCAGTGAAATTGTTAAATGTATTACGGTCATATATCAAAGTACATATATACAGGTAGGCAACAGCACAAGTTTAATGAATATGAATTATGAGATATATCAACATTTAAAAACATATCGAAACTAATGGCACAGTAACATTTTTCTTAGTAAATGTATCAACATGTAGAGTATAGATATAACCATTGGTTATGATCTGCACTGTTCAGTGAAACGGTTTGTGATATGTTACTCAGTTATATGCAAATAAAAGCGATACATTTCAAACCAAAGCTTCATATTCTTATGCCTTGCATTTCTCATATTAATCCCAAGTAATGGAATACACACAAAAACGTATTACTGAAAGCCATGAATTTTCATTATCCATTAATCACCACACGAAGCAGAGCATTTTGAATGATTGATAAGCATTGTTATGGCTTCAAACATTAATTTTATCCAATTTCGAACAAAATGAATTATTCCATTAAATGAACCATTGAATTCAACAATAAGTAGGTATGTTTTCTGTCGTGATTATGTGTGGATTGAGTTTTATCCATTATCCCCTGCTCCGCTGTAATTTTCGACGCTGATTGGTCAATAGATGACAGGCATGCGGCTGTTCACAACACGTAGATTTAATATTAAACGTCAGAATATTTTATCACACGCCATAATCGATATCATATATTGTAGCCAACAATGTTATGTAGGAAGAGCAGGAGATAATTTCGTTACACCCTGATTGAAAGTGTGGTCCGTCCTGCTACCTACCCTCAGTCATCCGTGTCCGATACGAATGACTTCGGGTGAACATCAGGTCGGATCGCACTTCCAAGAAGGACGTAACTAATAATAATAATAATGATAATAATAATAATAATAATATATATATATATATGTACATATATGTATATATATATATATATATATATATATATATATATATATATATATATATATATATATATATATATATATATATATATATATATATATATATATATATATATATGTGTATGTATGTATGGGGTAATTCCCCAAATTATGCCCACAGTATGGCTCAGTTTAGAAGAACTAGAAGAATATTATTTGTTCCCTTATAATACAGACATCACATTATGTACGTAAAGTTTATTCTGTGGTGTGTGTTTGAGGAGTTATAAGCACTGTATGCATGTGTGTACTTACTGGAGAGCTGGACAAAGGTCATGCCCCAGAGTATGCTCCATATCCAGCCGACGATAAGGAGGAAGGTGACGGCCTGCAGGACGGCTGAGAGGATGTTCAGGAAAAACGCGTTGATATTTTTCACTATCCTAGTGGTTCCGCAGCAGAAGACGGTAAACGCAGATATAAAGGTGCCTGAAAAAAGAAAGAGAAAATAAATTACAAACAATCCCTTTAACATGTAATGTTTCACGGTGCGTACAGTGCCGACATTTAATTCCTACACTAAATGGGCAGCCAAAGCATACTACACGACTGCACGCCCGATTGCAACCCAGTTTTCTGGGCATTAATTCATGGATGACCTAACAACTGAACGTAGCTTCAATTTTATCCATGGGTGTATGTGTAACCAGACACTGGCAGACGTCCGGTCGACTAGTGCAGGAATTAGAGATCTGTACTCTATAAAGGCTATGCACCTTTGCCATAACTAATGCTCGGCATGTTCTGACACTGCTATTGAGCTGAATATTTCACTGAATTTCCTGTCTACTGTTAGTTTTAACAATTCCTGATGTTATCATCACACACTACTCGACTGAAGAGTTACATTCAGAGTCGTCAATATTTGCACTGTTAGTGGAAATGAATTGAGTCTTTTTCCTTGCAGTTTATGTGTTTTTCCAGTTATTTTGGTTTGAATATGGCAACTGAGAATTCACTCATTGACATCACATTCATCCCCCTAATTTCCATTGCTATCGCGAGTGAAATTGACAAATGGTAAGACGATACAACATGTCTCCTGTCCTGTACTAAAAAGTGTACAAGTATGTCATGCAATTCTATGCTATTATGCGGTAAAATGGGTTATGGACATGAAACATGGTTATAGATAATCTTCATAACACCTAAGAAAGTACATCTTATATAAAATATATTAATGATGCGGTTTTGGATATCAACATAAACGTTATCTTTGTTATGAACAAAATGATAAATGTTTATTTTAATTCTCTGCAGTGCAGATGTTTTTTTATTGTCGTCTCTCAATGTCATAGTAATTCATCGAAAATGTTTTGAGTTATGCAACTATTCTTCACGAGCATATGTCAAAGAAATGAATAAACATTCAAGTAAGAATAGATATCAATCACCTAACAATATCTCAAGTAACAACCTCTCAAACATTAATGAATTTTAAACATTAATATTTCTGCATTAAGTCCTCTATCGCACCCCATTTTCCCCCCAAGTTTGACACCTCAACCTTATATGACATTAGGACCTTTTCTTTGATCATTTGATTATATAAAATCCTCTTCATGTGTAAAATATTTGGGATTCCATTTTCTTGCCTTTTACTGTATATCACCTCTTTTGTGGCCATTATCATTGCATTGACCGCCAGATTGTTTGCATCTACACCAAAGATCTTTTCAACATTTGAGAGCTTAGCATGTTTATCTCTATGCTTCCTGATTCAAATTTCTACTTGTCCCCATACATTAGTTACATATAAATAGTACATAAACATAATGGTTCTGGCACCAAATCTATTTCATGTAATAGTTTGAAAAATGATAAATGTTTAAAAAAATGTGATTCTCATGGTTTGACTTCACCGAGCCCTTATGGAAGTTTACGCAACTTCTCCATTGGATCTATTCCTACAGCGAAATCCCATGAATCCGCTTCAAACTAAAGGATGTAAGTTGCATACAGTGACAATTACGCTCATAATTTCGTTGCGTCATAGTGTTGCATAACATACAGTGGAAACCCTCAAATATGCATACCAATGTTTTATTTTATTGTAAGGCAACGAATCTAAAAGAGTGAAATCCACTATCATTTGATTTGACATGTTCCCAAATTAGAATCTTGGATACTCAATACATAGCATTAAGTTTTCGTTGGCTTAGTCTCTCACTTTCCTGCAGCAGGGACATTTTCCATTATAGATTTAGCTCCAGTATCTTTTTAGCTGCCATCATGTCTAGACTGACTTGTAAGGCCGTATTTCATGATAATGCTGTCTGAGTACAGTGATAATTGTACTCATGGACACGATGGAAGTTATCGTCAACTCGAACCTCATCCCTTTTTTTGTTAAGTTGGATCAAGGTTAGGTAGGGCTGTTAGAGCTAGACTCAATTAAAATTAGGCAAGGGCATTGTAAGGCAATGAGGGATTTTTATTCACAGTTACCTATTGCAGAGGAAAATATGTTCTAGATATGGTTGGTCAGTCTAGCATGGGTGGTCGCTTTAGAGGGGTTGCAAATGGCCATTGGGACTGTCAATATAAGCTCAGCTTATAGGGGTGGTAAAATATAGGGGGGGTCCCTTTAAGATAAATCTAATAGGAAAAATGAGACGGACATAATGTGGTCACTTAAGAAAGGGTAGAGGCAGTAAGGGCTGTCACTTCAACACCAGGGGTTCCACAGTAAGCGTGATTCAGTATCTATAGAAAAAAGGGGACAGCCCTTCGTTATCATGTACCAATTTTTCCCCCCTTTTCTTCATGTTGAAACTGTTACTGCTGCGTGGGACAGGATACCAAGATTCTTAATACGTCTGAATCTCGATGCCGTATAAGGAGTTTCATGACGTCAACTAAACTTTTACCAAGAAGATTGTGTTAATGGCGAATAGCCATACACTGCGAGTAGAAATATTGGTATGAACAACGCGTGTAAATGTCGAGGTGATTGCATTTGGCTGCTAATTGAATTGTGGCTAAAGGGTCTGTATGAAGCACAGATGGCGACAACATAAAGTGCTACACCATTGAATTAACTTATATTAAACACGTTACAGCTATAGACACTGATTTCTTTCATAGCAATATCAATGCCACTCCACCCATACACGAGTGGGCACTTGCTAGAATTCAGTAAACAACAGTATGGTCTCCTAGCAGTCTGTCATTGAGCAGACCATGAATATAGTTTACCTGTTCAAGCTTTCAAAAAACACGTATGACTATATGGAAAGATGGTATTATTAGAAAACAAGATTACTGATTCTTTCAGTTAAACATACGAGATGTGTGATATTTACAATATATGCACATTTGCATCAGATCAAATTGGAGTTTGGTATTATCTTGGAAATCGCTAAATTAAACGGGTTTAATTTAGCAACTTCCTGGGTTCGAGTCTCAACTGCGTACACTTAACGTTTGTCCTTAATGTCAAATTAAAAAAGAATTCTGGAAATATATGAAAAATACGTAAACGGCATTAAAAAGTTATATACAGCAGCAAAAAATCCAAAATTAAAAAAGAAATTAACCGTTTTCCAAAAACAGCAGGAAATACATAGACAATAGGTAAACGGCATTACAAAGTTATATACAGCAGTATTTCTTATTTTCTCTCAAGAAGGGAGTGCTATTCCTGTCAAGTGTACTTGAAAATCATACATGCATCATGCTTATATCTGAGAATCGGTCATAACGTATATAGTACATAACACAGTGAATGCACCTGTGACTGTTCTTTACTGATATATCTCATGCCGCACTATGCACAAGACACTCGTCTTAAGGACCATAGACTAGATGGGCATTGATATCAGGGGAATAATCAAGGGGGATATTTCTCTCACATTTCCATAAATCAAATCAACTGCCTGTCGTGGGGGAGAGACCTGGGGAATAGCCGGGAGAGGGGGAATCTACGCCTTGTTTAGGACTGCTCTAATGACATTGTGTGGGAATTCAAGATCAGAAACTAGCAATGCAATCACTATATACAGTATATGATAACGAGAGGTGGGACTACTGTACAGTACACATCCACGTTCTTTGAACTATCAATTCTTGGGGGTCCTTAATGCTTGATTTTGGTGTAATTGGTGGATTTCTTTCATTTTTTGACACGCCCTATGTAAGCCAGTACCTTTTTTTATTATTATTCAAAGTGAACTTGGCAATGAAACGAACAAATGACATGCAGGACGTGCAAACATATGACGGGTACGGAAGACACATAAAATACAAAAGTACAACGTACGTGTGGTTTAGTTTAATGCGATAACGGAGATGACACATCTTACAAGTATATGTACCTGGATTGTTCTGAATTTGCTTCTTAAAAGAAGATAATATAAATAGTGCTGTAGTGTCAATTTTGCTTATTGGCAAAAAGAATTCTTCAAAGATAATCTGAATTTCAATTTATTGGGCAAATTTGTTACCAGACATATTGAGTCAATCTATGATAAAAAAGCACCTTTCCTTATGAATGGCATGCGGGATATAATGGTGATTTTAAGGGGGTCATCCAATGCATTATGGTCAAGTTCTCATAGGGGAAACACTTCTTAGCCTATATATGGCGGTGCTTCAATTCTTTCATATACAACAAATATATCATCACTTGATATCTGAAATTTACATGATTTTGCTCAGCCCAAAATAGGTGCAAAGTTCACCTACTTGCTAGAATATTACTATATATTGCCCCCTTAAATTGTCTTTTGGTTACTTATTCTATTTTAGTGAATTGGACAATTGAAAATAAGATAAATACGATTTTAATATGCGAGATCAGCGTGTCTCATATGTGTCATGGTAGTTACCACCATGTAATATTCCCACCCACTTATCACGTACAGTACAGACAGTTAATTCCTGCACCAGGCGACCGGACGTCTGCCAGTGCCTGGTTGTACAAACACCCATGAATAACATTAAAAAATAAGCCAATCAGATCAATGCCCCACGTAGACTTGCGAATCAAAGCTACGTTCAGTTGTGAGGTCATCCATGTCCAAACAAAATTGGGTTGCAATCGACATGTATTATGCCGGGGATGCACACGCACTTAGTGCAGGAATTGAATGTCGTCACTGTAAGCTAGGGATAGTTTTCTGAACGTAGGGTAAAACGTAATGCGCATGCGCTGGCACTTGGCTGATTGACAGCTGAGTGCAATGGCGGCCTCTTCAAACCGTGCGCTCGCCTCAGCTAAAAATCTACCTGTACGGCTGGAGTGATACAACATACGAGGTTGACAACATGCTGCAGAGGTAAGTAAATATGTACTGTATTGTTTTAGAGTGAAAGCATGTGTCTAGATTTCCTCAGAACTGTTAAAACAGCAACTTTACCGCTCGATTCAATTTCTTATGGGGAGCATGCATTATTTAGTCCTTACAATATTCCAAACTTGAAGACAGATTA
>OZ012686.1:30866752-30878238 GCA_963942565.1 Maea johnstoni
TACACACCAAACATATTGACTTCTTAGATCCTATGCAAACTTACAGCTTCTGTGAAAAATCATCTTGATGCCTCCTTTTATAGGATCATTACAATGCAATTAAGACTTTTTTTCTAAGAAATATCAACATTTGCTGAGAAGTCTTACATATGTTGTGCAATATCAGTTATGATGATGCCAAAGTGAATAAACCTTACAACCCAAAGAAGTTGTGATCACTGCTGTGTACAAGCCTTAGATGATGAAAAGAATGGATATGTAGTGAAAGACCAATTACTATATGCGGTATAGTAATGGGCAGAACTCATGCCCAGAGTCACTGATCTGACATCAGCGTGAGGTCACATGGGAACAAGGACCAATCAAGACTTGTATCATTTACATTACAGAGAAACCTAATCGCCAGCATCAACTGAGCATGCGCAGAGCACAAATTTTGGGCTATTATTTGACACTGGTTGAGGCTAGCCTGTTCAGATTGACCAGCTTGTTTCATATCCACTTGTGTTTGGTAATCTAAGGTACAAGCACAGCAGAACAGAACTTGCAAAACTAGAAAATAAAAAGATAGCATACATCAGACAATAAGCTTTCGAAAAGGGATGTAAAAGCTTGCAGGATGGTAGATGTTCTGCATCCTGGGTTGGTTTGTTGGTGGGATGGCAGGGTAGGGTTTGGTGAATGGCTGGTTTGAGTCGGCTGGGTGGATTGGTTGTGCTAGTTTAGTTGAGTTGGTTAGTAAATTTGGTGGTTGGTTTGTTTGTTGGATCGCTTGGTTTCTTAGGTACAACAGAATAACCAAATCAACGAACCCTTACTTTCCAACCAGACCTACTGATTAGCCAACCCAACAAAATCAACCTATCAATACAACACTGCCAACCAAAGAGCCCTATCAAACCAAACAAACCCGCCGAGCCAACTAACCAAACCAACCTATTCAGCCCAACTCAACCAACCAAACTAACCCAACCCACCATGTCAACTAACGTAAACCAAATCCAACTAACCAAACCAAACAACCTACCCAGAGAAAGTCTGATACAAGGTGATAGGAGTGTAAATGAAAGAAATGGAAAGTAGTATGAAGCTAGTGGCGCTGGGCGCAAAACAGCGCAAAGGTTAGGCAGGTATGGTAGAGAAATGGATTTGTGCGCCAAAATATGTAGGCCGGCCAATGGATCCATGTCTCAAGGAGAATGGATAGAGATGTAATAGTTATGAAATATGAGGAATATGGGTAGTGAGTAAAAGCAAATTAGTGACCGTGTAAATATATAAAGCTGTTCACATGGAAAAAGAAAAAAAGTTCTGATTTGAAAAATATTTGTTACTGAAATACCATGAAGCTGGGAATGTGGGGAATTTAAAAACATTAATCAGAATTTGCCCCTCCCCCCCCAATATGATACTGACCAACCCTCTGGGTCATGGACTATTATGATACTTTTAGTTCAAAAGCAATCTCTGTTTGTTTTTCATAACTGGGAATCTGTCATCATGCTGCAAGTGTGATCTGCTACATAAAATTAAAGTTATTTCATAATCATACTTGTATGGTTATCAATATGCCAAAACCTGTAAAGTATAATAGCCCACTCCTAAACTACTAAACTAACCTGACCCCTGGTGGCCAGGATTGGAACCGCGTAAAATCTCCTGAATTTGGATGGTTGAATGTTAACAGGTCAGAAATCTTCAGATTAGCTACTGGCTTGCCAACTTTCAAAAATCATCCACCATTCCTCAAGAATAGATTCATTTTCTAGCCACGAGCCAAGAATTTCATAATATGCTGAACATAGTAAGTATTTGATCTTGAAAGATCATACAATGTCTGGATAGATCACACAATGTAAATGTTGTTGATGACTACATTTTCAGTTCCAAAGCTATCTGCGTGTTTTTGATTACTGTGTGTATATAATCATGCAGCAATTGTGATCTGCTACATAAACTGAAATTAAAGTTATCCTATTAACATATGTTTCCATTATTATCAACTGTAAAGGCCCATTCATAAAGCAAAAGTACTAACCTGGCCCCTAGTGGCCAGAAATAGAACTAAACAAAATGAAACCAAAAGACGCCGCAGTATAGTAAACAGCCTGATATCTCCTGATTTTGGATTGTTGAATGCTGACGGGTATGCCAATGTACATGCACAATATCAATTGAACATTTCATAGCACACATGTACCATGATTCAAGAACTTATGGCCAGTTTAACGATATTCTCAGCAAGGGGCATTTCTGCCGCGTAGACTATAGAATAGATGTGTATGTCGAGATATTAGTCGCTGGATTACCGTAAAGTCGTTCCCCTATTGCGACATATTAGCTAGAAGTACACGGGCGTGAAAATATCCAAATAATTTTCCCATACATCATGTTAAGACTAGCTTTCAATCACACACATGACTTTGTTTTTTGGCCGCTCTGTTTCATCAATAAACTCGCTGCCATAAACCGTTATTTATGACGAATTTAGTAGAGGCGATTCTCCCTATACACCTAGTATAAAGCCATCTGCGCGAATGGCAGAATCCTGAACTTGTCACACCCTACGGTGAGTAGCGTGCTCGCGCACTTCGGAATGCCGCCTGCGTCCAGCCCAACCAACCTAGATATTCAACCAGCTAACCCAACCAACCATTCCACTAATAAACAAGAAACCAAACCGACCAACCAACCAACCAGGGTTGCAGAGAACCTCCCAACTTGAACGTCTTATTTTTAATTGTTCATCTCCTAGTTTGTATTTTGTTTTCTGCTCCCACACGGTTTGTTTTCTGCTGTTTGCATTTCATGCATTATCGTTACTTAGTTTCCAGCTATGTACTCAAACAAATAAACACTTATTCGGACTTGGAAGTTTATTTTCTGTGTCACACTTGCACCATCATACTTGCGCAATTATAACAAGAAGAATCGATTCATTTAAGCTCAAGTTTCCTATCCCACAATCAAAAGGACAACTTCGAAGGAAGCACCGCCCACCGTTATTGTTCAATAAACACCTTTATTCAACTCTAGTTTTTATTAACGAAATGTCTCTCATATAGGATTGGACTATGTTTGCTCTTTTAAAAGTACAACATGAAAATCCTCCCGACTCAACTCCTTTTCCCATAAAAAAAAATACTCTCTACGCGCACCTAAATACAGAATAAAGATTATTTTTGTTAGAAAACGGCAAACATATCTCTTTGGAAGTTTAGGCGATCTGAATAAAGGACCGTTAAAACTGCAAAATTTCTTTATAAATACACAAATATTGGTGAATACCAACACAAGAGGGTCGTCATCGTTGTGTGGAAATCATTTACTTTCATGTCCTTTTTTCAATTGATAAGTCTCGCTCTATGCAAACCTCCTGGATGCAGAATTTTATTTATTTATTCCCTAATTAGAAAGATATATTTTTCCTTAAAAATCCATCTTTAATTATAAAGTAACAGTCAAAAATATAAAATATATCCAGACGTCAATTCCTACAGGAACTATTGAGCATTAATGGGTTACATTATTTATAAAATCCATTTATTTTTTAACTTTTTCTTTTTGATATACATCCTACAATTCAGAAATCATTTCAATGGTACTCCTCTTAAATGTCAGGATTATATTCCCAATATTTTCTTCCTTCTTGAAGTGGTTCATGAGAGCGGGAATATAATATTAACCACTTACTCCCAACTCACCAAAAAGCCTCTCCCATATGTGCTAAATAAGATGGCGCATTGTAAGGCCATATAGATTGGTCATCTTCAGCTTACTTTATTTCATATAAAATCCAAAAAAATCGAAAAAGTGGCACGGAGCGATTTTTAGCAATAATGTCAAGATAATATTTATGCACTTTTCTTTTAAATTCGGTGAAGTTTTGATAGTGGTCTATTAACTCTACTAACTTGCTACACAACCCGCTTAAAAGCCCCTTCCATATTAAACCTAGATAAAGAGGGAAATTGAAGGGCCTTAGAAATTGGCGATATTTATCTTAATTTTTTCACATATAAAGCAAAAAAATCGGAAAAACTGTCACGGAGCGATTGTTAGAAATAATGTCAAGATCACAAATGTATTTTTTTCTTTTGAATTTTATCAAGATTTGATAGTGGTCTCATTTCTAGAACAACACGACCTCCTCGCCCATTACTTTTGTACAGGGGCTGGAGTGCGCGCACTGCACTCCCCGTAAGCCACGCCCACAATTCGTTTTACCCTACGTTCTAGTTTTCTGTATAAGTAATCCTGACGCAGTCGCGCTGCCCCAGAAAAGCAAATGTAGGTTATAACTGAAGATTCCAAGATGACATGTTTAGCACATGTTTACCCCTCACTGAGGATAATTCAGGCAGCGCATTAAGGCGGTATGATGATACACAAATCTTCACGTTACTCAGAATGAGATGGTGGATTTGAAACTCAATTACAGAGGGAATTATCTTATTCCTAAAACATAACGTTCCTGAAGTTTTGACTGCTTGCAAAACCCGTATCAGCAACGTTATGTTAACTACTACTCTCAGACACATTTTGCGACCATACTTTAGTTAAAGTATATTTGTAATAACCGATATTTAGTCACGACAGCATAAAACCCCTGATGATTGTCCTGATGTCTCGATTTATTTCACTCTTACCTTTATTGCTAACTCTAGCCACTGCCAACGCGTCCCGAATTGAAATGTGACTCAAGATGTGGGAGGTGGGTGGTGTTTTCTCGGGTTACTTTAGAAATAACAAATTAACTCAGTTTATGTGTGGGGATTAAAGAGTTGCGGGGTGCATACGAAATTCAAATTCCGAACCAGACCCTAGCGAACAGATTTTACAATGACAACATGCATCATCGCATAACTCAAGTTCATGGAACGTTCGTGAAAGTCACCTTATAAAAGAATTTGCATGTTATGGTGTCATACCAATCTTAGATACACTTGAATCTAAGGAAACAAAAACGTCTATTGACCATTTTCTCAGTACTGGTAGAGGATGAAGTTTCTCTCTCCTGTTTGTCTTGGTATTGTACAGACATTTAATTCGTGCACCAGTTGATCGGACGTCTATCAGCGACTGGTTGAACAAACATCCATGGATAACATGTCAAAAGACATCCATGCATTGCATCCATACACAAGAAACCGGGTGGCAATGGGACGTGCGGTCGTGTATTACGCCCGGGCTGCCCACGCATTTAGTGCAGGATTTCAAATGCCAGCACTGTACTTCAATCAGTCACGCAGTCTCAATGTGTTGCGTGTTGAGAATGTGTGGGAGGCAGTGTTTACATGATAGGGTGAGTGTCATTCAGTGCCGTGAAGTCTGCCGCACGACAACGTCATTTAAAACACACATACGATGACACGAGTCTTCGCCTAACTACCTTCTCACGCTGTGAACAGTATTGAAGAATCTATAGATGTGAAAGACAACGACTGATATGATACATGGATAATGAGAGAATACTGAACCCCTCTATTGTCTGCATTATCATATTGTATAGCTTTACAGCGCCGACATTTATTCCCTACACTAAATGTGTGGGTTGCCCGGGCATTAAGCACGACTGCGCGCCCGATTGCCACCCAGTTTCTTGGACATGGATGCAAAGCATGAAAGACCTCAGATCTGGACGTAACTTTCGCAAGCTACGTGGGCCATTGATGTGCTTGGCTATTTTTTGACATATTATCCAAGGGGGTTTGTACAACCAGGCACGAGTAGACGTCCGGTCGACTTGTGCAGGAATTAAATGTCTGCACTGTAGGTACTGTTTTTTTCTGTGAAAATAGTCATGTTGGTAATAATTTAGGTAGTATATGTATACCGATCTTACATAAAAAATAAACTATTGGTATGCATCATTGCACGAAATGAAGAGATAAAAACATGAGTTATCTCCTTTCCTTTTTGAATTGAATACTAGTATCATAAAAATGATTTCTTATTTAATAACCTGAAAAACATGAAGATTTGAATTGGGAAACATAAATAACTCGATTTTTGTTTTACTTCTTTTTTGAATAAGAGCAATGGATGGAAAATTTGAATATAAAAACCGGAAATCATTTTTCTCTTTTTATTTGAAAAGCATGAACATTTGAACCGAAATAAATTAAAAACGTCAAATTTCTGAAATATATTTGATTTCAAGCTGAGCTGCGAGTGCTTCCCGATTTAACCCAGTATTAAAGCAACCTCTGATATAACCGTGCACTTGTCTCTTTGGTTGTGGTTATACATGTCCAATACCCGGCTACATGAATTCCAGGCCATCAGAGTAATTGCCATTTCAAAGTATCGACGATTTTTTGTGGGGTCATTTTTCATATTCCTAACTCGTATGGTACCCCAGAAGAACGATCGTGGATCCCTAGTGGATATTTGTAAACCATCTTTTTGAACATTATCATTGTTGTTGCTTTGATGTGCAGATGAATCATGGCGATAGAAGTAGATGTGAGTGATGTCAAAGTGAATAGAACATCACAGACAAAACCTTCTGTCACGTAAGAAGCGATGCTCTGATTTGATCGGGGAGATATTGCACACTTGGGAGTGTTACATCAAAAAAACATTTCTCTGTTCTAGAAATTAATGTGTAAAACAACAGCCAATAAGAGAGCCTTTCTGTCACTGCTTTGTGTTGGATGACGAAGCCTTTATACTAGAGAACTTAGGATGCAGTAAACTAGGTTCCTAGTCCCTAAAACACTCCCATCTGTTCTAACCAGGCAAGGTGGAGTAGTACCAGGTATGGTAGATAGATGGCACCACCTGGTCCTCCTTTCCCTAGGGATTTTAGTACTAATACTGAATCCGCTATTCCCCCGATGAGATAAATGTAAACTAAATTGACCACTATGGCCATCCGGATTATTTGATGCCTGTTAACAGAGATAAAACATGACAGAAAAATACATATGACAGCCTAGAAATCTAGGATAAAGATGCAGTAAATATTAGCTACATTTGAGTGCAGTAGGACTTTAAATAGTAAGGAGAAAATGTAGCCAACTTAGTCAACCTAATAAACGTATTTGCGGAACATTAGCCATAATATAATCAAGCTGCAGCCGATATATAATTTGACCAATAGATTTAAGCTATTAAAGTTTCCACCAAGAGATTTTTTTCTGACGAGTCTGGATGCAAAAAATGTCAGCTGAGTCCGAGTGCAGTAATTTAGCTGCGTTTGGATGAAATTGATATTACCTGAATTTGGATGCTTTAGATATAAGCCGACTTTGTGTGACAGATACTAGCTGTGCTGAATGCGTGTTAATATGAGAGGTCTTTGGGTGCAGCAGTAGGTAAATACAGAGTTGGGTTTCAGAACATACCAGCTGCAGCAGCCATTAGAATTCCATTCAGGCGTCTGAACTACTGCTACCTGCATCGGTCATAAAATGTCCTTCTAAGTGCGAAAGCACAATTTCGCCTTTGATGACTTCATAAAACGATACTTTGTAAAACCTGCACAGCAGAACCGTATATATTGATCCTCCTCGGCTTTGAGCTGCGGAAATATATCCTTGTGCAAACGTAATGTTCAGTCATCTGCTCAAAGCTATCCTCAACCTCTCATCCATGACTGAAGAACAATTGTCATGCTCCAGAAAGCACACGTTTTCCATAGTCAGCTTCTTATACTTTAACCCTATGGTATGTCAAGAATAGGCATATCCCGCTATTTTTTTATCAGAATACAATAAATTACGATGGTGCAGGTGTGAACGACAGAAACTATATTCTGTAGTTTCACACCTGCACCATCGTAATAAATGGAGAACTATCTTATGATATTTGGCGTGGAATTGTTAATTGTAGCAATAAAACACCCTTTCATCGGAGCATCTCTGGATAAAAAGGAGTATTTTGAGCAAATACTGAAAGTTGTGAGAATGAAAGCACCTGTTAATTTAAAGGCGTACTCCCATCATCAAGTATTCAACAAAACTATTTCATTGTACGATTTATTTCTCGAATCGAACCATATGTGCTCTCCAGACGCAAATGAGTTAACTGACCGCCGATACTGCCAACAGTCAAAACATTCCACTCATGTTTCATGCTGAGGATGTTTTACTCCAGATAACACAAAAAACGAAGATCCGAAGACGCCGTAACAATTAATCCCGGCACGTAGATCAAGAAAAACCAGGGCAGCAGCTTGTTTCAGGTCTAGTGCGCACGCGCTAACAGCTGGAATAAAAACCTAGCCCAGAAAACATCTGGCTGAACAATGACCTTGTGGGGGAACTAGGTCACCTCATCAAAGTCTTTTTGTACGGTTCTACATGGGGTGTAGATATCTCTGGATTGTGTTATAAAACATCCTTTGCCTGCCCTAAATAGTTTTCGCTCCACACAGTAGTATATTGTATCGTATCTTGACTGACTGCATGTCCAATGCAAACTTATCCAATGCAAACATATACAACATTTTGAGTAGAAAATCAACATAAGGTGAACAAAACATTACAAGCAAAAAGGAAAGTATAAATGATGAAAAGCAACATTATTATACGAAAACTTAAATATGCGCTATACAGAAAGGAAACGTTACATAATGAATTACACAGCCAAACGTCAACCTATTCGGGATAGAATGCTTAACCCTTGTACAGAAAGAGTAGTATGGGAATGAGTGTGATGGTCATGACTATGGACTCTACTATAACTCTACTATAAGTCGAAAGGAGAACCGCTCCAGGTTACCCATTCACGGTGTACCTGTACATTCTACTGATATGGACACGTGAGATTAACTAAATCTGTGTCATTTCCTTGATAACGAAATTCTCTTCGTGCATCCCTATTAGCATTGGGAATAGTTGATCACCTGTTATGCCTGCAAACTTTGGTCCAATTTCATCTGGGAGTTCATGAATTGCATCATGCATTGCTTTGCATAGCATTGTGTCTAAACTGTCGTTTTGATAGTTTACTGAACCGCAACGAACCTAACTTTGGCTCAAAGAGATCTAAGTGAAATTAGGCTGAATCTTCAAGAAACCCAAAACAACAATATTTTCAAATTAAGTGATGAAGCATGTCCAAAGAAAAAATGCACATATTACATATATTGTATATCGATCATATAGAAAGATACATTACTATTATAATACCAGACCATTATAGAGCAAAATTCGAGTCATACTATATTCATCTCGAATTTAACCCGTGCCAGCCTTTTAATCAGATATGGCGCAGGTCAGCAGTTTCCTCAACAATGTAAATCGCTCAGCGAAAATTTTGATCAGGTAGAGCCATCCAATTAATCACCATTCGCGACATATAAGCTCTGCCTCACATTACAGCTTGATCATATATTACATTTTTTCTCTGGGGTCGAATGAATGTCCTTAAAGAACCACATGCTTTCTGATCAAGTGAGCCGGATATTACCCGCCTTTAATATGCCCAAGACGCGACAGGATTCATAAGCTTATTACAATCTAATCCATATTCTGCCAAATTGCGGACGTGATACTTAAAGTTGGCGGTAAGAGTACCTTGTCGAGGTGGCCATCGTGTTCTGCCATTTGACCTTGGCATTGGCAGTCTGAGCCAGAAAACTTCAGATTTTTTTTCTGATAGTCACAGAGGTTAATTACAGTCAAAGCACCTATCACAAAGGGATCCGATAGCGTTAATATTGATTGAAATAGCAGAAAGAAATTTTATATTTAAACGGTCTTGTGTCTGAGACATTAAGGCAATGTTTTTATATATAAATATATATATATATATATATATATATATATATATATATATATATATATATATATATATATATATATATATATATATATATATATATATATATATATATATATATATATATATATATATATATATATACATTTATATATATATATATATATATATATATATATATATATATATATATATATATATATATATATATATATATATATATATATATATATATGTATATATATATATGTATATGTATATCTCTCTCTATATATCTCTTTCTCTATATATATATAAATATACGTGTGTGTATATATATATATATATATATATATATATATATATATATATATATATATATATATATATATATATATATATATATATATATATATATATATATATATATATAAAGATATATATATATATATATATATATAAAGATATATATATATATATATATATATATATATATATATATATATATATATATATATATATATATATATATATATATATATATATATATATATATATATATATGCCTGTGTGTGTGTTTTCGATAACATTTTCCACTTGGTTGAAGGGTTAAGGGAGAGAACGGTTACCTATAGTCGTTTCTTTTCACCTTTTCACCTCGTGTTATGTACTAGTTGGACCCTTGTTTCAAGTCCCTATTTAATCGATACTGAGCGCCTTGCCCTTCCTTCAGTTCCATAAACGTGTATTCACCTTAAACCTCATTAGAAGTGGTGAAGACGACTAATTAGCGTCGGTGGCAGACACTACACGCCCTTAGAGAACAGATTGTGATACGTGAAAGAGAGTGTTAAACTGGAAATGACAATAAGAATATGCTTATGGCGAAACCATCAAGTCATGGATGAGACACCGTACCACCAGCTCAGTATATATACATACATACATACATACATACATGATACGTGCATACATGTACGTATGTATGTATGTATGTACTTGTGTATGTATGTATGTATGTATGCATATTCAAAGAACTACCTATAGTCATTAAGCAGCATTTGTCATATTCAGAAACAATATAGCACCAACAAAGATATACGTGGTCACGATTTCGGTAAAACACCGAAGATACGTCTACATATTTGCACCACTACATGTTTCTTTCCACTTTTTCTTTACTTTCTCTTCTATTCAAGACCATGAACAACGAGTAGAAATCAATTGGCCAGGAAACTGCAGTTGTAATGATACTGTCAACTTTTAGCATCTCGTCAGTTGAGACTCCAACCCCAGAAATTGTGCAGTGGTGATACAAAAACGCTGTGTGTGCTTACTTATGTAGTACACTGCTTGGCCATAAAGCAATTCACCGCTACAGTACATGTTCCTGTCTAGTTGCGCTTCCCAGGAATTGGACCTCTACACTACATATATACATATAGTATTACATGCATCTGTTTTAATGCAGTTTCCTGTATCTGGACCGCTTCACTGAATAGTTCTGTTCTAGTGAAGTTCCTTGTATAATTGGACTGCTTCACTGCACTCGTCTCTTAAGGTGTGGTTACTTGTATTTCTGAACTAAGTCTCCGCAAGTCAATTGAAGAGCAACACGTCGTTAATCGTGACTCTGTATGTACGCTTATTTCACAGATTGAAGTGTCGATGGTGATCTAGCGTAGCAATTGCATTTATTCATGGAGCGAATGATATTACAGAAACTGTGGAGTCGGCGCCTGTGCAAATCTTCGCTATCTATTCA
This sequence comes from Maea johnstoni, assembly GCA_963942565.1. Classification (NCBI taxonomy): domain Eukaryota; kingdom Metazoa; phylum Annelida; class Polychaeta; order Spionida; family Magelonidae; genus Maea; species Maea johnstoni. The sequence continues at coordinate 30,878,229 of OZ012686.1, forward strand.
CATGTTAATA
>OZ012686.1:30878438-30921588 GCA_963942565.1 Maea johnstoni
TCTAGGGTGGAACTAAGCTTCCATCAGTTATCTGAGCACGAGAGATTATCAGAAAGGCAATTTCCACTATGACAACTGCCATCAGAGGCAGATGCGGGGCAAGTAGTTGTAAATGACATTACCATACTCTTAGCCGTACGTGTCAGGGTAAGCCCAAGTCATAGACAAGTGCTCAACGCCATGCCATCAGCAGGGAGCGCTGATTCCCTGACTGCTGCAGTACAGACATTTAAATCCTGCACCAGTAGACCGGACGGCTACAAACACCTACGGTTGTACAAACACCTATGGATAACCAGTCAAAAAATCAAGCCAAGCACATCACTGACACACGCAGCTTGCGAAACAAAACTACGTTCATTTGTAAGGTCATCCATGTATCAATACCTTGGAAACTGGGTGGCCAACGGGCGTGCGGTTGTCTATCATGCTCGGGCTCAGCTCACGCATTTAATGCAGGAATTAAATGCCGGCACTGCTAAACCACAGCTCATCCCAGCCGTGGTGGAGGACCCTCCAACAAAAACTCACTTTAATTTTAACCATGGGAACACTCACAATCATAGAAACAAAATAATCACACCTCAATATATTCTAAGAAATTAATGCAACTTATCCCAAATCACTGACTACTGTCTCACATGCCTCGTGCTGGATTCGAACCCGCTACCTCTGACAGTTCTGCGAGACCACTAGCAGTTGTACAGCAATTCTACACGTACACATTTTCACTCACATGCAAGATGAATAGAACAAAACAGGTTCACATGTTGTACGACGATATTGTAACTATTGTACTGTTTGCACGTCTGAATGTATTGGCATACGACATTTCAAGGTAACAATTACAGTACTATGCAATGTTAATTTTACATAGACTGCAAGACCCTTGATAATTTTCATGCAATTCGGATTTAAGTATATCTATAATATACAGTACTATGGGGAGAAATATCCCATTTTTGTACCATTATGTACACAATACAGGAATTTATGAAAAGAGATATTCCAAATGAAAATGATGCGTATGTGTTGTGACTCCTAAACATGTTTAATACAGTATCCTGCAAGACATTATGCTGCATTTACTCAGACAGCCTTTTGAAGTCTTTGGTAATTCATTTACCAATGAATGTAACTATATATTCCCATAGTCACAAAAAACTAGTCAAGGTACTTTTAAGGTAGTTTATTTCTTGAGTAACAGCCTCGGTAAGAACTGGTAGCTTTGATAGGCCCTTTCGTTCAGTGCCGACAGTTATTCCCTGCATTAAATGCCTGGGCAGCCCGGGCATTGAACATGACTGCGCGCCCAAGTTTCTTGGACATGGATGCAAAGCATGAATGACCTCACATCTGGACGTTACTTTTGCAAGCTACGTGGGCCATTGATGTGCTTAACATAGCATGTTATCCAATGGGGATTTGTACAACCGTCCAGTCGACTTGTGCAGGAATTAAATGTCTGTACTGTACATAGAATGTCCATAGTGATCCGATATGTGGGCATGGTATAGAACATCAATAAGCCAGTGTACTGGCACCCAGAGTGGCACTGTCTGGCAACTCTGAAAATAACTCGATGGAGAATATATGAAGAACGATAATTCACTCAACAGGAACAGCAGCTTCCATCAATTATTTCCTCCCGCTTAGTTGCCTTATCTTAAGCATATGTACGGTGAACATGTGAATTGGCTTCTATGGATATATTTATTTGTACTGTGCTAACTTATGACTGTTGCATCATATTCCTGGTGGTAGGTATAATAATAATAATAAAATTCACCACCTTCTCTATGAATATCTTAATTTGCATTGGGCTAGCTTGTACATTACGCTATGTTGCTAGCTTAGAATACAGGTTGTAATAAATATTCTGTCACTGTCTTCATGTTTTTCTCCTCTTCTTAGATAAAAGGCACATAGGAAACAGGGTTGTCAGGTTTGTTCGCATTTACATCACCAGGTGGTGTTAGAGGACTCGGCATAAGTACGACTCTAGATGAGAGTCAGACAGGAGACCTATTGCTGCCACCTATCTCAGATTGCTGGCTGCCACCTATAGGTCATTGGCACACGTATACATTGGGAGGTTACATGTAGAAGAGACGACTACGAAGATTACCTACTGTGGTTATAAGGATGTAAATGTCTCGCAGTGTAGCTGCCATCTGTGTGGCCGCCACCTATAATTAATTGGCAGAACTATGTAGTAGAAACCACTCAGATTAGTTACTGTGGTGATAATGATACACATGTCACACAGTGTCGCTGCCATCTCAGGTGCTGTGTGTGCGCCACCTGTAGATCATTGACAGAACCATACAAGGGATGTTACATGTAGTAGTGACTATAGAGATTGTCTACTGTGGTGTTAGGGATGTAAATGTCTCTGAGTGTCGCCGCCACCTGTAGGCCATTGGCAGAACTATACATTGGGAGGTTACATGCAGAAATGACTATGAAGGTTTACTACTGTGGTGATAAGGATGTAACTGTCTTGAAAGTGTCGTCGCCACCTATAGGTCATTGGCAGAACTACACATAGGGAGGTTACATGTAGTAGTGACTATAGAGATTGTCTACTGTAGTGATAAGGATGTTAATGTCTCAGTGTCGCCGGCATCTCAGGTGCTGTGTGGGCGCCACCTATAGGTCATTGGCAGAGCTATACATTGGGTGGTGGTGATAAGGATGTAAATGTCTCAGAGTGTCGCCGCCACCTATAGGTCATTGGCAGAACTATACATTGAAAGTTTCCATGTCGTAGTCACTATAGAGATTGTCTACTGTGCTGATGGGGATGTAAATGTCTCTGAGTGTCGCCGGCATCTCAGGTGCTGTGTGGGTGTTCACAGACTTGACTGCAGCAACAATTTACAGTCAGTTATGAGGCGAGGAACCCAACTAAATCACAGTCGACATTTCGCGCCTATGAATTATTGATAAAAAGAGTAGGGTTGGGGGTAAATATCGCACACTTAATACATTTTAGCTTCACTCCGGGTCATTTGCTAACAGATAAATGCATCTGTCAATTAGGGGCCCAGTAAAAGGGCGAGCCACGCAATCTAAATTGTGAGATAGCTATCAGATGAAGGGGAACCATAACGCATAGATCTCCTAAGCTACGATCTGCAGGGAAGTGCTTGGAAGGAGTAGAAAGAGCAGGTAGTTTTAGCTCTCAGAGGAATGGCTCCAGATTGGTTCTTTATGGGGGAGTTTATGAGTGAGGCCTGGATCTATTTGGTAATATCCGATAGGGGAGTGGCTGAGAGTCCCTTACCAATCTACCTTTTTCCGAGATGTCAACTTACTTTGATGAACCGACAGGTATTTCAACAGTAATGCAATCAGCTAAGCATATTAAAGACAATACAATAACATTAGCACACCTTGACTATGCTCAACGCCATTTATCGAGTTTCTACCTACTAGATGATTTGAAAAAAGAGATACATGTACAAACTAAAAATGTCCAGCAAGTGCCATCTATTGTTTTTACTTTTTTTCAAATAGTGAAATAGATTAAAAAGTACAAGTTTTCAGCGGGCGCCATCTTTTCCGTTTTTTCTTCTATGCATTGTGGAAATATGTACATGTTTACAGCAATAAACATCTTTTGAGATTTTATCCACTAAATAACTAACACATTCTCTACCTCATAAGGTCGTCCAAGGTAAAATCGGTGGCACCACACTCAATATAACACGGAATGCAGAGTGTGTGTGTCTGTGTGTGTGTGTATATATATATATATATATATATATATATATATATATATATATATATATATATATATATATATATATATATATATATATATATATATATATATATATATATATATATATATATATATATATATATATATACATAAATGTGTGTGTATGTGTGTTCAGTATCGGAAGAAGCATTCCTTGACCCGCATTTCCGTGATCACTCGCCACCTCTCCCCCGGCCAGCTGTCATTAGTGGTATTTGCCTCTAGTAACGTCTTGTCTACGAGCATGCGGTAAGCGGGAGGCGGCTGCTTAAGCCTAATTACATGTAATCACAACAAAGGAGTGCTGAGAAATGGGAAGCTTTAATTAGGGTCTTCATGTGAGAAGACATACCAATAAAACTTCACGTTAGATATTAGAGATATTTGATTGTGTTTACCACTCTTCTCTCTCTCTCTCTCTCTCTCTCGCTCTCTCTCTCTCTCTCTCTCTCTCTCTCTCTCTCTCTCTCTCTCTCACACACACACACATACCAACTACACACATATGGAGGTAAATGGTTTATTTTGACCCTTACCACACAGTCCTACGTCATCAATACATGTGTGATGTTATAAATTCGTTTTAACTCACTTATTCTAGTTGGTATTGCAGTGCAACGATGCCATAGACAACATTCCTACCGCTTATAATTACGAATACCTCCTCCTAAAAAGGCGGAGAGGTTTAATAACCAGTTCACAAGTGTATGGCGTCTGTGATATCTAAATTGTGTATTTGCACCTAGTGTCATTTAGCTGTTAAATAACAGATCAGATAATGATTCTCTTAGTGTCATATTTCAGTTGCATCAGGCATTATTCTGACGGGCGCTATATTACGATAATTGTAACACTTGTCATATGAAATTTGTACTAAAGTAACACGGATCGGAATTTATGTCACATTAAGACCTCAGGATTACGTGACAACTCTGTATGGTTGTGACAGCATTTATGGCCTACCTCGTTCTAATGCCATTACCAAAGTCTGCTCACGACACATTGCTCTAGAGATTCGAATTGATTAATCAGGATTACCAAACGTACCACTTTGAATATATATGTGACTGACGATCAAACACTTCTAACAGTATCTTTTCATTGCCCGTTATCATTAGTATAACCGCTAAATTTGAATGTACACACACACACACACACACACATATATATATATATATATATATATATATATATATATATATATATATATATATATATATATATATATATATATATAATATATATATATATATATATATATATATATATATATATATATATATATATATATTATATATATATATATATATAAATACATGAAGTACATTGTTAATAGTTCTGCAGCCCTTGGTGCTTTATGAATAAAGGCAGTTGAAAAGGAGTTTAATGGCTTGTCATTTCTATATTTCAATTCAGACTATTTTTGTCATAAAATCGTTCCTTACCTTTGTCTACAAATTTGCATATCGAATAAAAGATTTAGTCTCATCCATTGGATTACGTATTTGTGAAACGCTTTTTCCTCGCCATTGTTTAAATCTATGAAGTTTGATCTATCATTCAACAATAAAGGCATTATAAAGGTATCAGCATAGCTTTATAACACTTGATCTATCATGCTCCGTTTATTATATTATTATTATTATAGGTAATTTTCTTTTCTTTTTCTTTGGGGGGGGGGGGGGGGGGGGGGGGGGGGGGGACATTCGGCCTTGCTGCTTATATATCTAACAGCTGCTTTGGAGAGACAACATCGGTTTTCGTGACATCCAATTTATGTAATATATTCTTTGCTGCATTAAGCCAATATAGCAGAAATTGTCAGATTTGGCCAGCCTCTGTCCTCTATGGATAATCGATGGTCCTTAATCAAACGTAAAAACACATCTCGTTGTGTATATTAGACCTTGGAGAAGTGATTCACGCCCCGCCTAAGGGACGTGGAGAATTTCATTAGGGTTGCAGCTAGAATCAGTTTATCATGGTGACTAGCCCAGGGGCGCCAGCAGCAATGTGGAAGTCGATTGTCAGGAACAAGTGAACTCCTCTTCGCCCTCCTCATCCTCATGCACTTGCTTACGCATACAGGTGTGCCACTATGGCACCAATGCTTCTACAATTCCGTCCTTGCAAAAACAAGGTGGATCTCTCTCTCTCTCTCTACAACACATATAAATATATATATATATATATATATATAAATATATATATATATATATATATATATATATATATATATATATATATATACATTTCCTGGCAACTGGTCAATTTGCAATAGGACTGGGTGTCTATTCCTGTGTACTGTCTTTGGCAGATAACATGTAGTTATTTTTCTCAAGGCTACACCCTAACGGTTCCTTCACAAGTAGCTCTCTATATAGATAAACTCATTTCAAGATCACTGCACTTTCATTTTCCTGTCATTCACAGCATACGGTATGGGTGGTCAAGGCTGCCCAGAGTGTTATGTATTCTAGTTATCTGGAGGTCAGCCTTAGATGCTACAAAGTTGAACTCGGCAGCTGTTTGATCAGACCAGGCCTTCGTTAGTTTGAAGGGCTACTTTCCTAGGTCCATTATGCACTACATAAGAGAAGGACGAAAGTCCTCTTCCTTTATTACATTGATGAGACATTTTCCTGAAAATGGATGTCAAAAGGTCATTTAACAGAAGACTCAGTAGCTGCCATATTCTGGGCATTAGGAGTGCTAAGTGCTTATCTTTGGTATCACTGACCACAGTTACATTAAACTAGACGCTTCCTGAATATATATATATATATAGGTGATCTAGACGAATGCTGCATAGTATAATTTATCATGTACATGTTAAGCTTAGTGGATGTGCACGATTCGTATGTCATGGTGGTGTCCTTCATAAAACTCAAGTTAAGTGATCCTCCGTGGTTATATGATACCTTGAAACAACAAACATCGTAATTTGGAAGCTTTCAAAAAACAAACAAACATGCATATTGGATAATAAAAGGTCAAGTAAAAACCGTTTTCAGTGGTGGTTTTTCTTTTTTAATACACTATATATATATATATATATATATATATATATATATATATATATATATATATATATATATATATATATATTATATATATATATATATATATATATATATATATATATATATATATATATATATATATATATATATTATTGCTAGCTTTGGATTGTCCAATGAGCAATCAGGATTTGTACCATGTGACCGGTCATTTAATCCCCATAATGCCCTGTGAAATAATACCCATTAAATGTCACCTCATTATGCCCTCCATAGCTAACTAGGTCAGTCAACCATATATATCACAAGATGCTAAAATTTAGACCACCACAAGAAATATATGCAGGGAAGCAATAATAAAATCCTTAATAACTCTTCACCACGGCATTATGTGTATTTAATGTGCGCCATACACATACTGCCCTGGTGAACAGTCATTAAGGCTTTAATATAGTTTTAAAAAGAGAGGGTTTCCGTATCAGCAGACCTATATCAACACCTTTATCACTTTCATGTATTCCTTTCTCTAGACTTCATAGCGGCTTATGTCTACATACTGCATAGATGGCACTGGTATAGGTTTACTACGTCCACCATCGCTGCCTGTCCACGACTGAGCAGTGGCCGAAAATTGCTTTAACAGATCACTGACACCCGTTTGAGGTTTCTATCACAGCTTCTGTAACTCAAACTTATCGTAATGCAAACATTTCCTAATCTTCCACCCTAAATAGTATCTACCCGCATGCAGTATGTGTGGTCTTTTTCACAAGCGAGTAAACCACACACATCCTTTACCAGCGTCAGGGTCATTTGGCTACTCTACTCCATGAGCAGGAAGAACTTCACTCACATGAATAAAACATCATTTCATTTCAGTATGCTTTGCCATCTGCATGTCTGTTTTTGATTAGAGGGCAAACTCAAAGTGGTCAGTATGTCAAATTGGAAGACATCTTAAAGGTGGCATTTAAGAAATTTATGGATAAGGTATTTGGTTCTCATTTGAGAAAGGAATGTTTTAAGGTTCTGTATGATTGTATACTTATTGACGTAAACTTGTTATAAACACTTTCAAATACAAAGGAAATGTTACACAATCCGAGAAAACAACTGAATAAAAAGTCTGGATTGAAACTACCTCATGCCTTTTTATTCTTAGTAATGTTTTAAGGTTTTTGTATGCACACTTATTGACCTAAACGTGTTACAAAAACTTACAAATACAAAGTTATGGCATAAGTATAGAGATGGAACGACATAGATACATGTACCAAAAAGTTTTTATTTTTTGATGAATATATAATGTAAGCAATGTAAGTACCAATACCAATAAAGTAAAGAACTAAAACTATGTATTTCCCTTTTATCTCCCTATGCCCTGTAGTACAACCCAAAGATCTTGTCTGATGAAGTTCATGAAAAGCGTCAAAAATTAATCAACTAGCAACCCTTCTCGCGATTCTCTCCAAGAATTAAAAAAAAACATTCATTTAGAAGTATTTTCCAATTGTTGTAATATATTAATCTGTGCGTTTTCACACTCAATAGCGCACTGAACTCCAGACATTGCTCCTACGAGTAAAAGATTCATTAATGAAATCCCGCAGGGAACTAAATTTTCATTTGCCTAATCCGAGGAAACAACTAATTTAAAAAGTCTGGAAATGAAACGACCTCGTGCCTTCTCATCCGCCTTCTAACATATTGGCCAACTTAAAATGTGCTACGCCATAGTGTAAATCGATTGATTTAAATTAGATTATTTTCCACTTCTCGTGTTCGCGAGATGTGGTGTCACTTCTCGTCTCGTGTTCGCGAGAAGTGACGGACGGTATTTCAATCCGTTGGTCTAATTATTGTTTGACCTCTTTATCAGCCGCTGATCTGTGTTTACGCCACTAGTAAATTGCCTTTATCTGGCCACCGATTTGGCATCGTGAATGTTTTTTTCACAACTGGGACATGTTTATAGGTATCTCCATGACAACCAGTATGTACCAGCTGGATATTCTCCAGTTCTAACTAGATCAGCCGCTCGTCGCGCACTACTTCTCTTCTCAACCCTAGGGGCCTTTCCTGGTCTCAGACTTATCATAGTTAATCTCTAATTGTACAGGGAGGTTTAGAAACATCCATCTACACATGCTTTTCCTAGTACTTGCTCCACGATTTACCATAGTTAATCTCTAATTGTACAGGGAGGATTAAAATCATTCATCTATACATACTTTTCCTAGTACCTGCTCCACGATTTACCATAGTTTATTTATAATTGTACAGAGAGGTTTGGAAACATCCATCCATACATGCTTTTCCTAGTACCTGCTCCACGATTTACCATAGTTTATTTCTAATTGTACCGAGAGGTTTAAAATCATTCATCTCCACATGCTTTTCCTAGTTCTTGCTCCAAGATTTAGCAGTTAACTTTTTGTATAGAGAGTTTTAAGATCATTCATCTACACATACTTTTCCAGGTACCTGGTCCACGATTTTATACCATAGTTTATTTCTAATTGTACAGAGAGGTTTAGAATCATCAATCTATACAGTCATGCTTTTCATAGACCCTGGTCAACGATGTACCATAGTTAATTTTGAAATGTACATAATGCTTGGAAACTTCAATCCCAGAAGTAATATTTGGTAACATAGGGGGCAGAGGGAAATAATGTTTATTATGCTTTTTATACTTTTGTTATGACTTACAGTGTCTCGCAATTTCTGTGTGATCTCACGAACCACGGCTTGCACTTTATGAATGTCACTCGTGGCATAAGTAGGTTATGACGTGAGCTACTTACAAAGCGGAAGTGCCTGGAATTTTATTCCCACTGGTAGACACTCAGCAACATAGCACTCGAGGTTATACCAACTTCCCGCTCACCAGGCATTCGGGAGCCACTGCCCCAACTCATATGAGATCGTACTATAATGGACATTTCAAAGAAACTACACACACACGCGCGCACATGAAGCTGCTAGTTGAGGCATTGCAAATATTGCTTGTAGCTAAATGGAATCCTCTGTAATCCTTGTTTCTTTCTTTTTGGGGCTGAGATCTTTGGCCAATCTTTTTTCTCTCTTAATGACATCAGTACCAAAGGTACAGTCCTTTCACCTAAAGATGAATAAAGTGTCCTGACTCCAAAAGCTCGAGACGCTTTTTATAATTTGTACGAATAATACTGGGTAGCAGGGGGGTGTAAAATTTGAAATTATCTTCCGTTCCTCCCCCCACATCACTTTTAAGTGGAACGGCCCTAACTGGCTTTTGATTATCTAGCCTTAGCATGGTAGTACGTGAATCTACACGAAATGCCAAATCCAAACCACCGTGCAACACGACAACAGAGAGAGATGTTTCAGGCAAGACTCCACAGAATTTCACCTGGAGTGCTTCGGTCTCCGCCTCCTTTACGACTCTCTGCCCGAGCCAAAGCTCCCCCAGACACGCGATATCCGGGAGGGAGCTGCTGCCTATCAGTGCAATAAGGAATAAAACCCTATCTGCAGGGCGAGCGTTGGCCAGCCTCCTAGGCAGCGAAATCACTGTTTACACAGCCAGCCAGCAGGCAATAGTTCTCTACTTAGGCTGCGGCCTTCGCCAGGAAGACATCTAATCATGGAAAGAAAGTGCAGTAATACTTTGAAATTGAAATATGGATATTTTGCTTAATCGTACTTTTCTGTCATATTGAGACTACGTCATGACTAACCTGCTGATGCATTGTATTGTAAGTGATCGAGAAAGCTGCAGTTCCCGGGGGAAACCACTGTCTAACCCCAATTCACTGACGACTTTCCCAATCCCCCAGCGCGTTGTCAGTGGCAACAACTTAGACCACTCTTTTATCAGGAGAGGCCCTACTTTTATTGGTTGAGGAATGGAAAAATGAATTATGTCATCTACGAAATTTATGACAGCAACAGCATCACCATTAATATCTCTATCATCATCATCACTACCACCATTATCACTACCATCATTGCTACTTTCATCATCATCACTATCATCATCGTCAGCAATGTCATTCATTACCGCTATCATTAACATTAGCACCATTATCGTTGTCATCACCAGAAACCATAGCGATAATTACCCTTACTATCATAATCACAATCCCAATCATTATCAGTAGCAGCATTGCAATACACCACTTTCCTAATCTTTCTCTCTATAAACTGTGGCCAGAGGCTTAATATATTAACTTACCCATTGTGCCACAAAGACCTATAAGTTACTATGACATTCCTTTATTCTATAATGTTTTCTACCGGATCATCACATAGGTATAGCTAATCCTATATGCGTGTTAATATATATCTAAAAGAATGCTACTAAAGCTAGTTAGTCACTGATGAGTCATTTGAAGAAACAGTGCCTAAGTAATTTACCTGTAGGTTTACAGGTAGCTAGGGATTTTCTGTTCAAACAGCATGATGTAGCCATTGGTGCCTACGCGTATATGTCCAAGCCATTATAAATCAGTCGATTACTACGCGCCGTGTGTGTTCTGCTGAGAGCACTCCCAAGACGGCCATCTTGTAAGCATTGTGGCCATCGGGTCGAGGAAAACGACACAGTATGATTGGCCACGTGGTCCCCCAGGGGCCGTACATGATGTCCTTGGCAGCAGCACGACAATAAAGTCCCTCACTCATCATTAATGGACAACAAGCAGGCAAACATGCCGCCTACAGCGACTTCAACGGTTACTTGATTTGTAGCTTGAAAGACCTGGCGAGATCGTCAATATTGACAGCTCTACCTATTCCACAGGCAAAACATGCTGTTTGGAAACGGTATCTATTGCAGGACATTTCTTAAAGTTCCACAGTCAGCAATATGTTATTTGTAGAAAGGTTTATACTGTAGGACATTTCTTAAAGTTACGCAGTCGGCAACATGTTATTTATAGAGAGGTATATATTGCAGGACAGTTCTTAAGGTTCCACAGTCGGCAATATGTTATTTGTAGAGAGGTATATTGCTTGCCATTTCTGAAGGCGTCTCATACAGCAATATGTTACTAGTATAGAGGAATATATTGCTGGACTTCCTTAAAGTTCCACAGACAGCAATATATTATTTGCAGAAAGAGGAATATATTGCTGGACATTCTCAAGGTTCCACAGACAGCAATATATTAGTTGTAGGAAGAGGTTTATATTGCTGCACATTGCTAAAGGTTTCACAGAACGCAATATCTTATTTCTAGAAAGAGAGGAATATATTGCAGGACATCTAAAGTTCCACAGACTGCGATATGTTATTTATAGAGGGTTATATTGCAGAACACTTCAAAACCCTACAAAGGCTATAAAAGTTGCTTACAGTAATTATACATTGCAAGATATTGCTTCAGGTTCCACAGACAACAATATGTTATTTGGAGAAAGAGGTGTAAATTGCAGTATAGTTCGAAATCCTAAAAGGCTATAATAAGTTACTTAAAAGAAGTTTATACTGCAGGGCATTTCTTTAGATTCTATATTGACTGGAGAACGCTATTTGTAAAAGTAGTTAAATATTTCTGGACAATTCAACCCATACAAAGGCAAAAGAACTTACTTATACAGTGCCGACATTTACTTCTTGCACTTAATGCGTGGGCAGCCCGGGCAAAATTCACGACCGCATTACCGATTTCAACCCAGTTTCCTGGGCATGGATGCATGGGTGAACTCACAACTTAACGTAGCTTTGATTCGCAAGCTATGTGGATCATTGATGTGCTTGTCTTATCTTTGTCAAGTAACCAATTGATGTTTATACAGCCAGGCACTGCCAGATGTCCGGTCGACTGGTGCAGGAATTAAATGCCTGTACTGTAGATGGTATACATGGCAGGACAATTCTAAATCCAAAACTGGTAACTATAAATTACTTGTAAGAGATATTTAACGCTGGAAATTCTGATTTTATCACCGTAAAATTTGGTCTTTAGTAAGGTACAGTATATATTGCACGGTAGTTCTCGCCAATATTAGCAATGCCATATCTTCCACAGATAACACTATATCATTTCGGATGTATACATTACAGGACAGTTGAAAAATCCCACAGACAGTTCTTTGTTACTTATATACAATTGTACACAATTTAGGACAGCCATTCCACATGCGGCAACATGTTACTCGCAAGAAAAGACCGACTCATTTGTAACAGGTGCACTTAAAAGTTAGATGGCCTTGCAGAATAGCAAATAATAGCAAATATGGACGATACTCTATCTTCCACAGATCACAATATGTTACATTCCAGTTGATGTACATATCGCTTGACTGATCTTAATGTTCTACAGGCGACGCTTTACTGTTGCAACATGAGGCATTCATTGCAAGAGAATTCAAACGATCTATGACGTGATAAAGTTATCAAAATTGATATTTTTGTTATCTTCCACAGACACCGATATTCCACTAGCAAATAGGGAGAGATATTGCACGTTAACTTCAGTAGTATTCTACGTTCAGATTATCATCATTATTATTACTATATTACCATTATTATTATTATTATTATTATTATTATTATTATTATTTTTGTTATTGTTGTTGTAGTAGCAGTAGCATTAGTAGTAGTAGTAGTAGTAGTAGTAGTAGTAGTAGTAGTAGTAGTAGTAGTAGTAGTAGAAGCAATAGTAGTAGTAGTAGTAGTAGTAGTAGTAGTAGTAGTCAAACCTTATTGAATTATAGCTTTATCAATATGATCACCATCTTCGTCATTGCTATCAGCATCTTTATTGTCAATACACTCATTTTCATTCTCCGCTATACTTTAGTTGTCAAAATCCATCATCATCGTATTTATCATCCTCATCCTTAGCAGCAGCAACAGCATTTCAACATGGATGTCGTCGCACTACTGTTTTAACACACACACTGTAAAACCTTTAATTTAACGCACAGAAACACTTAGTATTTAAACTCGCAATCAGCCATGACTGCATCCAACAGTCTATGAAGCCCTACCATTGATTTTCACTATACTCATTATGAGAACGTCCGTGATCGTAGGCATAGTTCGATTCATAAACCACTAAGACTTGCCCCTATGACCTAAGCACCAAATAAGGTCAATAACCTGGCGGGAAGGTAGATCACGTGGTGTCACCTAAATCTCGCGTTATTAGCGGTCTTGCGAGAGGAGCGCATGCAGAACACGCGTGCAGTTAGCACTGATTTGTTACACAGATAGAGCAGCGGAATCTTGGATATCTTAACGATCAGGTCAGAATCACCTTACCTCCATGGCGAAGAGGTCTAAAGTATAACGCATATCCTGAAGGACGTGTAATACCAATGTACAAATGTCAGGGGGGGGGGGGGGGTTAATCTCGCTTGAGTCACGTGAGAAAGTTGCCGGTGACCCAGCGTTAGTTCGAGTTTTTTATGTTTACTGGTTGCTTTGTCGATAAACCGACTCTCTCCTCTACCAAGTAGTTTTCTTTTTTTTAAGGGTTCGCCACCCTTTTTTAAGGGTGGCTCAGACATGTAAGAAGGAGAGCTTTTTTGTTTATGCAGACGACACAGATAGCATGAACGATGATATGAAATGAATATGAAACTCTTCAAAGTAATCTCTCCCAATAATTGGGCGACATACAAATGAATTAAACAGCTAATGAATTAAACAATAACTCGTGATCATATATATATATATATATATATATATATATATATATATATATATATATATATATATATATATATATATATATACATATATATATATATATATGTATATATATATATATATATATATATATATATATATATATATATATATATATATATATATATATATATATATATATATATATATATATATATATATATATATATATACCCCCATGTTTGTGTGTGTGTCTATCTGTCTCTGCCTGTATGTGTGTGTATAAATGATATGTTGTTTCTTACCCGCTATAATGTGAAACCGTTTGGTATAAACCAAACATGTTATTCTGACTGGCCCCGTGTACGTACAAATTGGTCAAATGCCACATTCCACTAGTACATGTACAAGTCGCTACATAAACATTGGAAGTCCATGATGGACACACCTAATTTTAACTTTCCAACATACGGTCCTCATACATACATACATTTGGGCTGGTGCAAGTACAACCGCCTACCATGTACCATACCCATGTACCCATATTTACATTTGGGTAGGTATAATTGTTACAGCTTCACAAAGCTTCACCTCGGGTTAACCTTCAAAGCATAAATTTATTTTAGCTTCAAGGTAACAAGTAATGCTGCATAACAATGCCACATTATGTTCTAATTATTTTTGGAATTACAGATGTATTGACAATGAATGTTCCACAAAAGCTCTTCATACACAATTATATGGTATTAAACAATTCCTTTAATACCAATATTTCGTTGGAATTTTCGCTTCCTTTTGGGGCGGTCAATAAAGTACAATTACAAAATTGACGGAAAGGGGAAATATGGAAATACCTAACTTTGAAATACATATTATATAGACACATTCTACATTAGCTCGGTGTAATTATTGGATATTGATATTGGAAGTCATTTCAGCCTACTCTGTATATACAATTGATTTACCTTTAACATTTAAAAGGTGTATGTGTTAGAGCTCAATGTCATCTTTCTTTGGACACCTTGATTACAATTGTACTGTACAAATTAACTGAGATATTGAAAACTTGTATCTTGCAAAATACAGCAAAACCACTGGCTCAGTAGTCATCTTGGAGCTATCAAACTTATTTTTGAGACCACCTGTCAAGAACATCAAACACCGTAGGTTAGATTAACATCGTCGTGGACTGAGTACTTACAAACAGATTCGAATAACCTCTAACCCAGGTTCAATCATGGGCCGAGTTTTTAACCCTTATGCTGCTCGTGGCTAATTTGGCTAATATAGAATGACGCAAAGAACCTGACAAATTACTGAAACCCTGGAAATGGGTACTCATCTAAGAGTACTTAGCGAGAGCTATCCAATGAATACCAACAAGACAGGGTTTAGATGGTTTTCAAAAATCTTTGTGTCCTTGTGCTTTGGACGAAAGTAGCCTCAGCATTGAAAGGGTTAATTCGTATAGAAGCACCTTCAGTAAGTGGGATTGGGGCGGAGACGGCCAGGTCTGAGAGGATGCTTATAAGAGGTTACCGTGACAGCCTCCAGACCGATAACCAGTTTCTAAAGGCGCTAAACTACTAGGTGTGCATGACAAGAAAAACGGTCCTCGCCTATCAGGTTAAATAGTTGATGGCCCAATCAGTGTCAGTCTATTTTTTCACAACGTAGAGCATCCCCCATCAGTCACTAGCTGAGGCGTTAGGTCATCACTTTTATTCAATCGATTGCTCAAATCTCATGATAAGTGTATAAGCTGAGAAAGCTCCCAATATATGTTAAAAATCTCGCTGTTTCATATAATGAAGTACACACACACACATATACATGTATATATATATATATATATATATATATATATATATATATATATATATATATATATATATATATATATATATATATATATATATATATATTTATAATGTTTTACTCTTTCCTTGCTAGGTAAGTTATGTAAAATGGCTCCTGTACTTCTTTGATCTAATACTACTTGCGAACACAACAACATGTGTTTATTTCACATGGTAAGGACATTTACCCCCCTGTTGGTGTTGTGCTTCAGTTGCAGTTCGCCAGAGCGTCGGTTGGGAACATATGCAGTGGTTAGTTATTGATGCAGTCCCAGACCTTCGTTTCATCTCCTAACACCGATAGCCTCAAAGATGATGTCGTCCTAAGCGAGTGTCTCAGTTCTTCGCAATCTTCCTAAGCCGTTGGAGGACGCCCATCAAGAGAAATGTGGCTCTTGAGAAGTCTATATAAATCCCGGGATGAGTTCTATCTGTCCACACGAGCCAGATAAAAGCATGCCGAGAATGCCAAACGGGGTCATCCGAACAGGCCAATCACAAGCGAATGGCCTTCCCCTCTACATAAGTCGACAATTTTGTGAATAATTAAACAGTCTGGCACCGCACGGCTGATAAAGGTGCTCAGGATTTATGGCAAGGTGGATGACCCGATAAGATTAACGAATACATAACGTGCATGTTGTAGAACAGCGCCACCTATAGACGTGTACATTTGGCGCTCTACACATTTGGTATTTTTGGCGAAATATGGTTGATAGATTGACTTTGATGACCTATCATGTTTGCTTGTGGTCGCGTAATTCGAGCAGCATAGCGAGTAAGCAAAGATTAAAGGCATTAATCTTATTAGCGCCTGGAGTAATCTGATTGTTTCTTAAGCTGATCATCCTATACGCGTATTTTCGCTCTTACTATCCTATAGGACACGAGTATATGGGGGCTTAGTACATTTTAGGCAGAAATTTTCGTTGTTTAACAATTCGGTGAAATGGCAAATCTGAATGATTGCAAACAATTAAGAATTGTTTTGTTATTACTTTGCATTCTAGTTTGCTGTACCCTGATTGTGTAGAATGTCGAAAGTTAACCTAGACCCCCATAATGATAAGTTTATTGCAAATCTAAATGTATTAGTTTTTGTAGTATAACTTCGTTCAATGTTTTACCCCAGTATCTATGTGTTGTAATGTATATTGCACCGTACATTACACCTCACAATAATCATCTCTACAGCGTCAGAGGTTATTCACCTCTACTATATAACCTCTTACACTACAGGTTCGCCTAACTCGGTGTTCAAAACAAACACGCCTAACCTACATCTACAAACGCCATAGTGTGAAATATGAATGGCGGCAATGACACACATGTCGTCCCCTCACAGAACACCTCGTGATTCTGCCGCCGTACGGATGTAGGTGCACGGCTCCTGTCGACAATCATTCCCTTCCTTGATGCGGAATAATCACGCCAATTTCTATGACTTCCTGACAGTGTGGCGGGCGGCGGCGGCGGCCTCCGCGCTCTTACGGAATCAGGCAAACACACACGCTGTCTCCTCACAGCCCGGACTGCCGTGACTTGTTGTTGTCAAATAGTGTGCTGGGTGTATGGCCCATACACAGCAACTGATCGGTGCAGTGTTTCCCACAGTGCCATCCTCTGACTATATATATATATATATATATATATATATATATATATATATATATATATATATATATATATATATATATATATGTTTGACGTGGGGGTGTCTTGTATATGTCTCCCAGCTGAGTTTCCTAAAGCATAGCCTAAAGCATGTACCCATACACTGTATAATGCAAATAGACTATCTGACCACCGATAGACTTTAGTAAAATACCAGCCAAAATAATCATTGACTGAATTAATCAACCCTAATCAGGGCCAATTATCAGGTATAAGTGGTATACTTAACCACTATTAAATACTTATCTACAATCAAGCGACTATATTTGTCTTGACATCGACGACATACTCACCTGAATGACACACCTTCAAAGGTGACCAGCGATGGATTTATAGTATCAAATACTTCCACCCGCATCAAGGATGGCCGAGCACATTATTTCAAGATATCTGCTCAACCTATCTATACCCACTGTGCCAACTACATGAATACCCGACATTAATCACCAATACTAAGTGCTCTTTGTCAGTCGTGGATCACCCACGTCACATAATTATATATATATATATATATATATATATATATATATATATATATATATATATATATATATATATATATATATATATATTTATTATACCTCACGTGAAAATACTCTCATCCCATTGGATGAGAGCCATGTGTCAAAGCTGTTAGCAACCTGTGTCCCTATAGGTTCCTTGACAGCGGTCACCATTCGACGTATTAGCACCCGCTGTCAAGGAGACGACGTATTAGCACCCGTTGTCAAGGTGCCGTTTCATGATTCCCTATATTGTTGAGGACGTCATGCTTTCAAGATCCCCGCGCGTGGCGAAAGTATTTCAAGGCTTCAGCAGAATGCCGCCGTCAACAATGGAATTATCTTATTGTTGGGAACAACTTGTGCGAGTGTCTCAATTCAGGGGAAAAAGTAAAATCTTAACCCAGTTGAGATGGTAGGTTGTTCAGAAAGGATAAATTAAATACATGTAGTATATCCCAACATGGTCAGCACGGTAAACCTGCTGCTCCGAAATTACACTGCCCAAGTGAGTTTTGTAAGTTTCAACTTGTCATGGATTTTGGGTGCCCGGGGGGGAGGGGGGTGTTGTTCGGTATAATAAAACAAATGTGACATCCCTGCGGGGTTGCTAACATGGTAGTCTACCCCTCGTGAGCATTGTCACCCTCGGGCTACGCCCTCGGGTGATAATGCTCACTCGGGGTAGACAACCATGTTAGCAACCCCGCAGGGATGTCATATTTGTATAATATATATATATATATATATATATATATATATATATATATATATATATATATATATATATATATATATATATATGTGTATATATATATATATATATATATATATATATATATATATATATATATATATATATATATATACATATATATATATATTGTTGGTTCCCCATTTGATGTAGTCAGTAGGCGGGTCCATTGAGAAGATTAAGTCAATAAATAGATAATGAAATAAAGTCTAAAGAACAAAGCAGATTCCTGCATATTACGACAGGGAAATAAATAGTGCGGTTAATACATGTCGATCAAATATTTATCTCTAAATATGACCCTAGTAGGTGGGTTCAGTACAACTCAAAGTTCAGTTCTGTATTTTCCAACCCTGCGGGTAAGGTTGCATTACTGATCTTCCCTAGAGACAGCGTTTTGCCCTCATAGGGGAACTACACTTCGGCAAAATGACTCCCCAGTTTAAATATTTACACATTCGTGTGATGGTGTAGTTTGTCCTGTTATCAAAACTACTTTCACAGCAAAAACAAATCAGGTTTATGTTAAGTCGTGCACACGAGCTGGTTGGCTGGTGTGGTAGGAGAAGTGGGGGACGGTGGGCGCCCCCAGGGTGTGTGGTGATAGCCTACCAAGGCCGTCCTGTGGCAATTACCCTACTCATCAACGCCTCGACAGGCATTCTGACAGTGAACACATGTTATCTGCAATCGGCTCTCGCTGCTCTGCTGCTGCTGCTGCTGCTGCTGTAGCCTGGTTCTCAGGCTGAGTTGGCTATAATACAGTAAATTCGGAAAAGTTAGTTTAAGTTTTGCGTTTTTTGCGTTTAGCCTCGGATGCAAAGTTAAAATTTGCAATGATTATTGCTGCCACTTAATGTGTATATCTGGCACTCACTCCATGTTGCGACCAATTCGCAAAGTTAAAAACGGTAAAAATCGATTTTCTGTAAATTCGCAAAATTTACTCTACACAATCTTTTGTGAATCTACAGTACCCCTTCACTATACATACTAAGTAGTTTTGATCTTTACATAATACTGGGTATATATTAATCTGAGTGTAGGGATTTTTAAGGAATGATAAATCTACATGTTTGGGATGTAGTCAAGATAACTATAATCAGTTTATTTCTTTTATGTTCATTATTCCATATGTGTGTATGTAATGTTCTTTGTTCGTGTGTGGATTGTCCTATTTTGTTCCTGTACTTCATATTAGCATGTATGATATGATATCTTTAGATGATGTTTAAATACTTGTATCTATGTGAAATAAAAATCCGATTACACATGTGTGTACTTTGAAATTTTAAAAATAAGTAGGTTTGATCTCTCTCTCACTGTTTTCATGAGTTGCAGTTTGAAACTCGTGTGTCACAGACGTGAGTTTAACTGTGCGCCGGTGGAAGATTTATTCAGAACTAAACCTGGAGTTAAATCAACTCGGGTTAGGTCAGTAAGACTATGGAAAGAGCCAGATAACACAGACTTGAAGCAAGGCTACTGCTGCTGCTGCCGCTAAACCAAAATGGAGAGGAACCTGAAAAAAAAACTAGTGAAGATTCGTCTGGTCTCTGGTAATCGAGAATGTTTGGAGGAAAAAACGCTGCCCTACAAGCAGTGAACTGAAACTTGAAGAGGAAATGAAGGCATACCATGGACTAGTTTGATATCTGGTCTCGCGAGAAGTTATAGATATTACGAGATTTCAAAAGTTGAACGTTTGCAGATATTTGACCTCGATGTCCTCACATAAGATCTTTCGCTATGTAGGTCACAGGAATTTTATCATATCTTATCACAAAGTAATCTATAGTACAAAAACGTTGTAAATGTAACTTCCACAGCTAATAAGAGGCTAAGCATCAGTTCGAGGAATTGCGAAAAATAAGCACTTAAATTGCGAAATTTCATAAAGCCACATTTTATTCCTGGAAAGGGGGAAAGAAAATTATAAATTTTCTTAAAATCATTCTCGATGAAATTCCTGTATTATGTTGGGCAAACAGTTTGGGAGTCTATTCCATAGTGCTACAGTACACTGTAATACAATACAATGCAATGCTATGTATGGTTCCAGTCAAATGATGGCACAAATTACCACCATGAATCGTCTTCCCTCCTTTAAAACAAACTCTCCTTTTGCCTTCTCATACCGTTTAGATCATCGTTGAAGGATAAGAGCGTAAAAAGGAGTAATATACAAAAGAAGAGATCAGTGCAGAGGTCATAGACATTTTAGTAGAACATTTGTCGTTGCAATTTAAGTCCCCTGTTAGTCCATTTTCTACGGCGACCGTCTATGTAAATGGAATCCTATCCCAAACAGTCATTCGTGTAGCGTATAAAATATGACATGCCAGGGCCATCAAGGTACATGTCAGTCCTTGTAAGAAATGCTTTTCCTCATTCCGCTCACACCTGTGTCCTATTATACCTCTCTCTACCAGTACAAATGGATTTCCCAAGGCTCACTTAGTCATACTTATACTAACTACGTTATGCTATATCCAATTATGCCGTAGACTATATGGTAGGGAAACTGGTATTATCTAACGTCATGGACATGCTATCAATTATTATTTATGCAATGTTTGAAAGGATCTACGCTGAACAGCTATCTCGGATTGTGTAGCCATACATGCCATGGCTACGATAGCGATGGTGTTTGTAGCAATTCATATTTGAGCAAGATACACGGATTTAGTGCAGGAATTAAATGCCGTCACTGCAGGTAATCTGGACGCAGTGCCATAGATGTAGTAGGGTAATCCTTTCGATTGATGATATAATCTCTAAAGTGTCTATCATGTGCGAAGGCAGGTGTTCGAGGGGAAAGTCGAGATTGGCAATGGGTCTTGATAATGCAAGCTATGCAAAGAGATGAAGTTGCTATGCGTTAGGTAGACACGCGCCTGCTATGGGATCAGGTGTTCTATTGACTCCAACAATCTACTCTAAATCAAATTTTATCGATTATTTCATATTGAAGAGTCGTATAAACCATACCATAGACGGACTGATGCGTACAAATGAGAAAAATACCTATAAATCTGTCTAGTGCAGTGGTGCCCAGTGCAATGAATTGCTTTGCATTGTCAAGAGCGCACATGTGTTCTCTATTTGAACACATAAATCTGTCTCGTGATATGTTCATAATTGCCTTTAGGAAAGATCGAAGATATTCGTCAATACACAATTTGTCATTTTATTTTGAGCGGCACAGGCTTGGTTGAACTCAGTAGGGATTTTCAGTTTAAAAAAATATTCGCCTTTGGAGCAAATGATATTGTGATTGTTCTATATATGTTAGCACGAAAATATATGATTAGGTAGGAAAATAGAGATTGTATTTCTTTGGGTGTACTCCCAACTGATGGAACAGTCAAGGACAAATAGAAGATATTAAAAAGTCAATATTTGGCTTAAATCTAAACAATCCAATTCCTAGCTGAGGATGAGGACATAATTCGTTTGCTGCAATGCTTTGCTCACTGGCCGATATACTCATGCATGATACATAGACGTAGTCCTCCTGCGATACAGGTATTTTAAACATGTATGCCTTAATGGGTGTTTAATGCATACATATGCACAGCGTAACCTCGAGGGCAGTTTATGGGAAGTGCTTTCGCAAAACATGTATTCATACGCGAAGTGTCATGATAAGATTATTCTATATACTAATTATGAAATAATGTAGGCTCCCCCTAAATTGGCCACATATATACACACACACACACACATATATATATATATATATATATATATATATATATATATATATATATATATATATATATATATATACATATATATATATATATATATATATATATATATATATATATATATATATATATATATATATACACACATTTTTGTGTATGAAGTGACCATTGGAGGGTTCAATTGCTGCGAAACAAAAGCGCGTCGAGCGCAATCAAAGGTAATCACCTCGCTCAGGCGAGTTACGAGAATGCAGGAAATCAGTGAAAATAAGCAGAGAGCCATGAGTTTGATGGAAGACGCGGAATCGCGCGAGATTAAATCACGCTCGACTTTCCCTTTCCTTATTGCAGCTAACTAAACAAAAACAGCAAGTGACTCATTCTAATCAAAAACTCATTAGAGTCCATCTCTGGCCGCAACTAGGCGTGGGAAATAGCACACTCAATACAAACTGGACAAGTGCGCTAATTACCGCGCATGCGCGTGGCTGCCCCGGGAACCTACCTTAAAACTGGTATTCACGGTCTACACACACTGAACATGGATGCAGTTTTGCGAACTGTTCAATTGCAATCCCTTCTGTATATGACCCACGCATTGTGTATCATGCTAATAGTGGTAATTTGATTTTGCATCATGATGAGTCCTATCTAAGTGAAGTTGTTTGTTTGTTTGCAATGATTTGTTGTTTGTTTGTAAGGATTTACATCGCTTTCGACAGCTTAGGTCATATCGCGATAAAACTGGATGCGTGAGAAATAATCTTATTCATTGCAAATAGTCTCAGGTTGACTTTTAGTCGTAAATCACCATCACTGGCTCATCACAGCATCATGTTTGTACAGCGACCAGGAGAGTCAGCCTGATGGAGTGATACAATGTAAAATGTGAATGTAATCTTTATTTTACGTCGCTATATCAATTGGCAGACTGGCTTAAAGTGCCCTCCGAATCACTGGTGAGCAGCAAGGAAATACATTTCCTTTTTCCGCGCCCCCACCGGGAATCGAACCCGGTTTGTCTGCGCCGAAGGCCAGAATCTTACCACTAGTCCCACACCGGCCACACGACTGCTTGATGGTAGCAATAATTCCTATATTGAGGTCCCAACCAGTATTGCAGAATGGGTGAGCATGGAGTAAAAAATTCTGAACATAAAGTGGTACTTGAAAATTGTTTCGAGAGGAATTATTGAAACCCGCAGGAACTACGTTCAGTTCAGCATTTTTGATGATATTAACTTCTTATCAACAGTTACAAGCATGTGTGTCACACCATGAGTATGACCCCGCAAGGGGCACACCCTCTGGTGTGCAATACGAGTTGGCACCAACCAGGAAGGGCAAAGCTGGTGCGCACCCTGCTCGCCTTATAAAAGAAGGGGGATGTGAGAATCTCTCTATGGATACCCTGCATATAAAATATCCCTTGGGCCTCTTTGGGTCTGAAGGCTCTGCTCTCATCCCTCCTTTTCTTCTTTCACCTAGAATAATTATGCCTTATAATTGTTATTCAACAGTGGCAGGGGGCCACTTTCTGGTAATATTTTATGGCACTAAATGATCTTTGTGTGTCGATGTGCTTTTAAATACTCATTCATTCAGTCATGCCATGAGAATGCTCAAAATTGGAAAAGGTGAATATGTTATAACAGACCCTACAACACAGCAGAAAAAATGTATGGGTTGTCACCAATCATCTGCTGGGAGCTGACCTCCAGGTCTAGTTTGATATCAAAATCTCTCCATCTCCTTAGTACTGTAGCCCTGAATAGATAGCACGGATCGTGGTCTATGCCAACAAACTGCTGTAAAGTAAGCCTACCCTTAAGGCACTATCTAAACACGCTTACTGTCCCCAGCACAAGGCGAAGCTGATACAGGAAGTCTTAGCCAAAGCTTTTAACAAAATATATAGTCTCTTAGGAGTGTGCATAGCAGAAAAGATATCACTTACAGCGACGTGTTGGTTTTTTCATGTTAATGATCTGTTTTTTAGGTTGTGGGACCATCAAGCAACATCAATATTCAATATTAGTAGTGAGTAATGTGTTCTAAATTTAGTGTTTCACGTTTGACGCTTACTTTAAACCAAACATAACAAATTATTTATTAATTCATTCATGATATTCAGTAAAGTAGACTTTTCAGAAACCTATGCTTCGCAGTCAATATGAAGTGGATCTGCATAATTGATATAAATACATTTTCGGTGGCATACCTTCCCATTTCTTATAATCCGTCTTATTAATTTGACAATTTTTCAGTATAGGGAAGCGCTTGACTATCATTCTCTGCCTGACTATCATCCTTCCAGAATCAGATTTCTTCAATCGGATCTTTCAAAAGGGAAACTTTCAGCAGCTTGCAACATTGCTTCTTTAAGTATACCACATCAGTTGTTTTCAATGATCTATCAGTATATATACACACAGTATATATACATACAGTACATATATATATATATATATATATATATATATATATATATATATATATTATATATATATATATATATATATATATATATTTATATATATATATATATATGTATGTAAATATATATATATATATATATATATATATATATATATATATATATATATATATATATATATATATATATATATAAACTGTAGCCCCGTGGCGTGGTGAATGTGAAAAGGTATATAAATGCATGACTCACCTAATTATCGTAAAGGTGATTCGTGTCCGTTGGTAAAACATGTCCAGGCACAGTGATGGGGGATAACACATGAAAAAGAGAAAAAATGCATGAGTTATTTTGTTTATTGTACATCAGCCACTTTCGACAAATTGTATTCATTGCCTATATCTCACTAATAGGGATGATCTGAATTACATACACGCTTTTCCTGGTAGCCATCTATGTAGCCACTGTGCTGAACACGGAATCCCTCTTACACCTCATCCACTTCATTAGGCATCAGTCGAAAAACACTAACCCAGGAGATAAACCATCTCAAACCTTATTGGCTGTGTCTCAATCCGTACCTTGGGATATTTAAGACTTGGAATCTGTTGCGTTAAATACCAATTTACACAAACAAACTAGCACCAACAAAACTTATTCAAATTTAAGGCAAACTAAGTAAAACATGATTTAAATCTCATTTCAATGTTTTTGGAAGCAGTTAATTTGTGGCATAATTATATATTCGGCCTGATTTTCTAGTATGATAGATGAATCATACATATGGCAAGGTATACATATATCATTGCGTGTCCTACCTGTAGATGCCCATCACTCTCGTATCATATTGTTCTTTATCTATGCTATCTAGCTAACAACTCACACTCCTCGTCATTTACTCACACGATGTACTTAAGGTGTCAAACAGTTGCTTATTTTCATTTTTTCTTACAATAAAACGAAATACATTAGAACATGGGATATAGACAAAACTTTACATGCACTTGTTAACAGCGACAGGCCAGGTAGAGATGCAGTTTCCTGTATTTCCAGAGCATAACCAAAGATGATGATCAATTTTGAGGCTGAGAGTAGAGATGAGGAGGAGGAGGCTCCATTATCTTGGGAGAAAAAATGATGTAGCAGTGCTAACTCACCCCCTCATACTGTGTATATTACCAGAACAACACGCTGAAAATAAATGTCTTAGATTCAGGAATGAATGAATGAATGAATGGCACATCGGCACTTAAAGGCCATTTAGTGCCATACAATGTGTAAAATAATGGTACAGTGTTACTGTTGAAAACAATAACAAAGCAATAGAAGAATAAAAATGATCACAAAACGATGAACAACTTCAAAATATATTTCCATACAAGAACCACTCTATAATATAGTAAGTGATATGGCTAAGAGTCAAACTGAGAGCTCTAGAGAAAAGCTCAACGACTTTTTACACTACCATCCCAAACAGCTGTACATAGTTGCCCTTTGTAAGACGAGCTAGGCTATGTTCCTAGGACATTGATCCAGGCTTGAATTCCCGGAGAACATTCCTAACAAAACAGGCGAGGTTCCAAGTCCTGCATGGCTTGCAGAAATGAATTCATGTCAAGAGTACCGTAATCCAGCTTTGGAAGTATCAAACAATTTCGAAGTGGAGAGTATGAAAAGTAAATCATCAGCAGTGGAACCTGGACGTCTATACTTTTTTTACCAACGAGGTACTTGGTGAGTACGTAAAACATGTGATTTATGATTTCCGTTAGTTCTAATTTTCTGAATATCCTACTTTCAATAATCAACGCACCAGGAAAATCTATGATATGACACCTCATAAAAATATCCATAGAATAGGAAACCAATGCACTCTCTCACATAAACTATAAAGTTGACATGTTGGAGGTAATGGTGACCATGTCGTTGTCCTTAAACCCCAAATGATGCCATTAACCCTTCCAATGCTTGTTTCCTTTTGCTTTCGCCCAAAGCACAAGAATACAAAGATTTTTGAAAACCATCTAAACCCTGTCATGTTTGTATTCATTGGAAAGCTCTCGCTGAGTACTTTCAGATGAGTACCCATGTTCAAGGATTTCGGTTAATTTTTCATGTTTTTTACATCATTTTGTAATCAGCAATTTCGCCACCAGCAGCATAAAGGTTAAACGTCTTCCCTTTTGAAGTGCATAGTATAATCCTATAATGAACTCTTCTGAGCCAAAACAATAGCGTCAACAGCCACGAAAACAAGTGGTCTTTCCCGCTCAGCCGTCTAGGGCACTGGTGCTGGGGTGGCTGGAGGATGTTTGCAGTTCAGGGCTGTTTTGCGTTGCGATACTGGTAGCTGGCAATGTGAGAAATGGCAAGGGGCGACGAGGTCACATTGCATGCTACATGTTATGACATGCTTCCTTAAAGAAAATCACATAAGGTTTTTCTTGGCACGTCTTATGAGAGACCTGGATAACAAGGTGTTGGTTCGTACACTCCCGTACGAAGGTTTCCTGCATGAAAAAATCGTGGCATGAAAATTGCATGCATGAAAGTAAAATTTCTATGCAAGAAAGAGAAATTCCCATGCATGAAAATTGAAATATTGCCGAAATATTTTCATGGATGAGAATTTCATGCATGAAATAGTGTACCGCCTAATTTCCCATGAACATTTCTGGAGTGAAAAGGTCACCCCAGGGGCAAAATTTTGATGTCCTTTCCATGCATGGAAATTATATATTTTCAAACATGAATAATATTTTCATGCATGAAATTTTCATGCCATGATTTTTTCATGCGTGAAACCTTTCGTACGGGCTAATTCCAAAGAAAAAAGAAGGCTTTCCGTTAAACATCAATTTCTGCATCAGTCGAAATCGGCCTGACTATCAAAGTGGTGGCCTACGAGCATATTTTAGGAAGCAATTTGAATAAGTCTTAATTAGAACTTATCCCATACCTCTCTCTCTCATTTAATTTGCAAATGGAGGTGTAATACGTGAATTTCTTTAAATTATTCATTTCCACGCATTTTTTCTGGAGTTAGCTACTCAGATATCGATTCTAATTTCTATACAAAAAATGTATTCCGTTAGGAAGGCTTTTTCAAATCCAATATCATGCGAGAAAGCATGTGATATCCTTTCCTTTTCAATACCCTTCGCTGTAAATAAGCATATTCGTTGAAATTTGATTAAAGAATGCTTGTTTAAAGCGAGCTTTTTGGCGAACTTCAATAAAGAGAAAATTAAACTTAATGAGCTTTTCTCAATCCTACCCTAATATCCTACGTGCACCAGAAATACACAGTATGGAAAGGGTTATGCAATGGTCATAGTTTTGTTTGTATACTAGGCCACTCCAATTTAATTACTTGTCTTACGAGCTTTTTGTGGACAAGAAATACTGTCAGACTCCAAATAAAATAAAAGTAAAAGTCGACTTTGGTGTCTTACGGACGAAAGTGGTTTGGAGATTTTCTGTCAGACTCCCAAAAAAAAGAAAAAAAAGTGCAAGTTTTAAGAATATTCATTGTAATGGTGATTCAATCAACTATAGGGATTTATCAATGCTGTTACAGTAGCAGAGCCTCAGATTTGAGGATGTATATCTCCCAGCCTTCAGGTTACAGGATTGATTGATTTTATTAAGTTGAGAATAGGCTGTTAGAAACATCTCGCTACCAGTCCTAGTCGGCAGACTCTAGAGAAAATAAAAAAAACTCATTTTTCAACTTTTTTTTATTCCAAAATGGCTCATTTCCAGACTCTGGAGCTCGTAAGACAAGTAATTAAATTGGAGTGGCCCTAGTAGTTTTCAATATTTGCCTATTGGAGTTAACTTATCAACGTTACGGATATTATCATGCTTTAAAGGTATATTCCAAGAACTACTTCACACTTAGTTTTCTAAGCAATATTCATGTATATTAAAGGCGTGTGTGTAATCAGAACATCCTTTGTTGGACACCAATAAGTGACCAAAGCTATGTGAATGTTACAATACAAAGGCGTTTGATCACGCAGCCCCGTACTTAGAGGGTGCTACTCATCTTACAGAACGCTTTTTTACGTTGAGATTTCAAAACTCAGCTTCCAGAATATGACTTTCACAAAGCGTTTGATCCCGCAGCCCAGTGCTTAGAGGGCGCTACGAGTCTTCCTGTTTAAAGCACGCTTTTCTATGTTCAGATTTCAAAACTCAGCTCCCAAATTGTCCTTTCACAATTGATCTCGCAGCCCTTTGCTTAGAGGGCGCTACTAGATTTATTAGTCTTTTTCATATTCAGATTTCAAAGCTCAGCTTCCAAACTATGACTTCCACAAGGTTTTTGATCCCGCAGCCCTGTGCTTAGAGGGCGCTACTAGTCTTCCTGTTCACAGCACGTTTTATCATGTTCAGATTCCAAAACTCAGCTTCCAAACTATGACTTTCACGAGGCGTTTGATCCCGCAGCCCTGTGCTTAGATCGAGGGCGCTACTAGTCTTCCTATTTACAGCACGCTTTTTTATGTTCAGGTTTCAAAACTCAGCTCCCAAACTATCCTGAGCAGTCAATGAATTCCACCCATGTTCTCTGAGTGGGAGAGCGTGGGATGCCTCTGGCCATTCTCAAACGCTTTCACATACCGGGATGCGCTCTTCTTGTTGCGGCACCAGTTCAGACACATGTACGGCAGATGTTCTGCTCCGTGAAAAGGTGGCGTTAGTTTTCCTTCAGGTCAACGCCTAGACGAGGGTTCATTTTTTCAACGTTAAGGGGTAAGAGCCGCAGCGTACATGTACAGTAGGATCAATTTGTCACGTGATCAGAGACAACAATGAAGATAACAAAGGTATACAGGCTTCGCACAGTTCAGTGCCTGGATTCAAAAGATCTCGTAGTGATAATCTCGTATAAATGACTAGTCGAAATGGCGCGCTAGACTTTCTCAAAGCATCACACGTGTTGGCAAAATAAGATCGCATTACTTGTCCTTTGTATCTTGTTCATAACGATGACAGTTAAAGGTTAAGTATTTCAATAGAAATCCAAAATATACCATATCACTGATAAATGCACGCCCGTAGCCCAACAGTAGGAGATTTCATTTATCGATACATACATTCTGACTTTTTATGTTATACCCCTAGCTTCACAGTCTCATGAGTCCTTACCAACAGAGGCAATGACGAAAATGCCTAATTTTCACAACTCGTGTACTCCTTGCAAGTGTTGTTTTAACTTTCTATGCATATTGAAGAAACGGACTTGAGTCTGCCAACATTGACTTTTAAAACAACAGCCTAGTCAAGTTATTCTCAGTTCGTTTTGTCAATCAGGTATTATTCGCCTTCTGTCCCAGTGGCCAGTATCATTCAGCACGAAAGTACTGCTGATTGGATATGACAGACAATTAATCAAATAATAGGCATATCTATCAACCATTTGGAATGTTATTGTTTTTAATAGGTTTGTTACTGATGGACATGATATATCCATGCGTTAATGAACTATTATGCATTGAGGCTGTTCATGACGGATATTGAAAAACTAAAAGATATCAAGAGATTTTGGTGATAATGGACATGATTAACCAATTGATGCTGATGAGATCCTCTAGAAATTGTCGTCTGGATCCACAATACTTTTGACAATATCTTGAGAATTCATAATTGTTTTCCAAAATATTTGAAGGAAAGTTGTTGGTAGTGTTCTGATTAGTATTTCTCATTTGAATAGTTTCCCAAAGTTGTTTTCACCTTTAAGATTTCACCAAAATTGTCAGCATTAATGGGTTAAATCACAAAATGGCATTAGACGTAAACATAATAAGAGATTAGTTGCGAAGAGGCGCCATTGCATTCTGCAATTACTTAGAGAGTAACATCCTTGTACTCTAATAGAGAAGACATTCCGCAGAAAGCACAGCTCATAAAAACGCATTGTGTCAATTACTAAAATGCCAAAGAGATACCTTACTTAGGACCCTAATGCGATAACATAGTAACGCGGGCAGAGTGTAGGGAAATAGCCATCATTTTCTCAGGCGAGAACACTGTTCCAAAACCATAGATGATGAACTGACATACGCTAACATTCCTTGGAAGATAGGCTTAGCGGTCTTACGAACTGCAGTCTACCATACGTATTTTTATGACACGTTTTTTTTTCTGTTTCCAGGCACCAAATAGTCTAGGTGGCCATAGTGGTCAATTTAGTCTTATTAACTATCCATTGAAAACGTATTATATAACAACATAATGTGGGTGATTTCTACTTTTGAAATGTCAGGATGTTTCTAAGAATCCTAACCGAGCTCTAGACAAGAACATGGTTATCCCTTGTTTCATCAAGAATGCATAGCAAGGATCTACCAAGGATATCCGTGGAGTCCACCTGGGTTTCCTCAAGGTCAAACCCTCCCTATCCTAACCTTTGGTCATATAATGATAGTCCGAGCTGGATACTTTTTAAATATTTAGTGGTGATAGCACTCTTTCTGCCCTATGAGACAACTTTTATGCGTTCCTTACACACCCGTCACCATGTGACCAGTACAGAGTTCTCTGTCACCTCTTTTCCTCATATGATGTGTGTAATTTTATAAGACTGTATATACAAGTCCTTTTCCATTGCTTTAGTTTTCCTTGTTTCTATCAAGTTAAGGTCCTACAGGCCGCTATATTGTCTTGTTTCTTTATTCTTATTTATTTATTTATGTACACTGTATGATTTTGCATGTCAATGCAGTCAATAAACATACTATACTATACATCCATTTTGGTGCGCATGGGTATTACGGTGAATTTATGATGAATAATTTGATTTGGAACTTAAAACTATACTGGTACGTTTATATTGACAATGCTTTAAAAGAAGTTTGCAAATAACATACTCTCTGGTCATGGGATATTTGATAGTCCAACAATTGCAATAATAGCTAATTCGTGTCAATGTCATCTTATTTCACTATTTTCGTAAATAATATATCAAATAGTTTACAGTATTAGTGGACGTAGAGAGATTGAACAAATTGCAGCAAAACTGAGAAAGTTGCCAGTGACTTGAGGTGAGGTGGAGGTTTTTGCAGGGTACTCTCGGTTTCCTCCACCACTTACAACTGGTCCGGAACTTGGCAGAAAAAGTTACGAAAACACGAAATTCCAAATCATTATCATCATCATCGCAAATCGTTTCCAAGGTTTCCTCCGCAATTAGTGACAGTAATCCAATACTCTACGCTAGAGACGCTGCTTTCTCCTCCTCCCCTCCCCCCCCCCCCCCCCCCCCCCCCCACCCCCCCCCCACAAACAAACATCTTGCCGAGCGAATGCTGGCGAAGGGAAATTTCCGGAGTACTGATATACCGGAGTGGAGTGGTCAGATGCTTTTGGACTCTCAGTGTGATATACGTTAAGTGTTAATGGGGAAAATAGAGAGAGGGTTCACGCCAGATCAGCTAATTTCCGCTAGACATATATCTAAGATGTGTAACGCTCGAGTCAGGTGAGGGCTTAAGGTCCAGCGTTTCTTGTAGTAAAGACCTATATCTTCTACGTAGACTGAGCAATATGCGGTAAAAGATCTTTATTATTGCGACTGTCATACATATAGTCTGTTGTACCGGTCTTAATCTAGTAATACATGTATGTATGCCTAGATTTCTAGGCTGTCATATGTATTTTATGTTATGTTTTTTTTCTGTTTCCAGGCACCAATTAGTCTAGGTGGCCATAGTGGTCAACCTAGTTTACACTTATCTCACCAGTGGAATAGAGGATTCAGTTTGAGAACCCCCAGAAAAAGGAGAAATAGGTGATGCCATTTATCTACCATACCGTTTATTTATACTTATCCGAGTATAGCATTGTATTTTTACCCATTGTCCTAGTCAATATATGTACATACACAGACACCGTCCATTGCAGAGGTCTAAAATGCTTCAATCAAGCTAGCCTGGTTCTAGGCCAAGAAATGTATTTCATTTCTTTAATAACTTACCTAATGTTTATATACCATTCTAAGATATTTACTCATATTTAGTTCTATATTGGCTCACCAGGCGGCCAACATGGGTTTTCTTTGGATTTCTCTATGATTCTGACTGACCAGGGTGACCAGCATCGGCCCTCATCTATCTACAGCAACTAAAACTAACACCTGGATATTGAGCAAAAGATAGACCAGAACAGAGAAAGGCAATACTAGAGTATTTAAGTAAATCATGGACTAGGAGCCTACAATCAAGCGTGATCTTGAAACAGCTGATGAATCCGTGGCCACTTCCACATGGCTATGAGGGCTTCTTATCACATTATGCTCAAGTTCCTATCTATTCAACAGCTAATGTAATCTCCAGAAATACTTTACAGTGATCACCGCATTCAATTAGACCTGTCAGCAGCGGCAGGCGTGACTAGATACCAATAATGAAGCATGCAAATCTTACCTACCGTTATGTTAACCCTTCCAATGCTGGGGCTACTTTCGTCCAAAGCACAGGGATGGACAGATTGTTGTAAACCATCTAAACCCTGTCATGTTGGTATTCATTGGATAGCTCTCACTGAGTACTCTAAGATGAATGCCCAAGTGCCAGAGTTTCGATCATTTTAAAATTGTTATTGCATTGTGTATTGGTTAAATAAGCCACCAGCAGCATAATGGTTAATAGTGCGTGTACACAAAAGCGTAAAGGCCGTTCATTATCACTGATTGGCATCAGTGTCTTGTGTTTTCATGCTTTAGTTTGTTTGTGTTTTTGCTATGTCTGTTGCTTCCATCACAACTTGGGTGATATCGCGACGACATAAAACATAACACATAACCGGTAATATGGAATCTCAATTTTTCGTCACTTTTTCTGCCATATTGAGGCTAAGTCGTGACTAGCCATTTGTAGCTGATGGAGGAAATCAGAGCACTCGGCGAAAGCCACCGCCTTATCCCAAGTCACTGGCAACTTTCGCACATGCCCGGCCACGATTCGAACCCAGGCAACACTCCCTTCCCGTCGTGAAAGGTCAAAGATTCCCATAGATCCAAGGAAGCTTTCAATTGCAAAGGCACCATAAGCCCCGCTTCACAACGCGGTACTTTTGTATAGCAACCAGGCAATCCCACCAATGAGGATCCAGCCGAGACACAAGCCCACAACCACCCACTTAGGATCCCGGCGTCCTAAAAAATAGGCCACTGGTAATCCCTCAAAGGGTTATGTGATGCTGCTACATTTGTTAATGATAATGATGATGGCGGGGAGGATGATGATGATCACTATGGCGCTGAGGGGTGAAAAGGATGATACCACACATTTCCTCTTTTCCCAGGAAATGACGCATTATGACAAATGGGATGAGGCTATGGGCTGATTGAGGGAGCTGAGATGAAAGAGGACTCTAGGAGTAGCCCAGAACTAGCTATAGTAGGCATACTACATATGCCAGGTTTGGGACAAGACTACCACCGTGGAGTAGCCTGCTGAGTTGGCAACAGAAACATGCTCTAGTTCTGCTAGAGTAGCAGTCATTCTGGAACTGACTAAGCACTGCCAGCCTCTAATAGCCGTATGTTTGTCTCAACAACACTTCTGGCTTGTCTCAATGTCCCATTCCCATCCATTAGTCTACCGTTATATAACCCAACTACTAAAAGGAATTTGGAAATACATTAATTGTTAATGTCATTGTCATATTAGGGCCAAATTCAGTTGTTACATGTGGAGTACCAGTGGGAAACTACCTTCTATGCCAATTCACTGACAACTTTTTCGCACTCCTCGAGACTATTTGGAATATGAAAGTTATGTATCTCCACCCCATACACTGTCTATTAAACTGTAGATTTAAAAAAGGACTCAGGAACATATCGAGCGTCTTTAAGTGACATTAAGCTAACCATTGATTATGTAGTCCAGTATTTCCTTTATCTTAGCATTTTCTTGGTTGGTTTATCTTTAGTGTTTCCTAAGTTCACTTTAGCTTTGGTTAGCTTGTGTTACTTTCGATTATATGTCGCAAAATTTCTATTCATTATATATATTCTTTATTGACTGTAGTTTTGATACAAAAGGTAATGACTCTTCTGTTCTTGATATGAGTGTTACACTCGTATATTTTTGTAATTGCTATGATTTTGTAGAGTCCCTTTCCGTCAATAACACACACACATACAAATACAAGATCGGTAATAACAAATAGCGGCGAGCTGTCAAAGCGCAGTCAGCCGCTCAGCCATGGGGGAAGTCCCAACTGGGAAACCAAGTTGCGTCCTTGTTTTCAACCACCCTAATGTATGGTGGCGCCAAACATGGAGGCGATTGGCACAGACATGTGGATCTCTTAAGTAGCAGGAGTATCTTTTGCCATTTGTCAACAGACGTCCTAGAGGGGTACTGTACGCTTTGCCGCCAGTCAGCTAGGAGATAGCAGCCCTAGCAGGAGACTAACTTACTGCCTTCTTCTTGTGTGGTGCGGGCCAACGGAGCGCTCATATCTCTTACCGTGGAGGCCACTTTGACAAGGCCTTATCACACACGTGATGACCTTACAACAGATCTTTTATATAAATCACAGAAGGGTGTGTTATGTAATGATATAATCCTCTCCGTACCAAACGATTTCCATATGCTGTGTGACAATATGATAACACATAGTATAGTTTAATAGTATAGCAAGGCTAATTGGGAATTTCATAATGCGATGAAAGTATACACGTAAAAAGAAAAAAAAACTGCCATAAAGGAAAGCAAAGCCAAACATTTAGGAACAAACGAATTATCAAGTACACATATTTATTCGAAACCTGCGAATTGGTATTTGAATAAATAGCGTGTCTTGTGTAAAGGGTCACTGCGATATTCTATCTTGTGTGTGAAGAGATTGGTGCATACTTAACCCTTCCAATGCTGAGGCTATTTTCGTCCAAAGGGCAAATACAGATATGTAAGACATTTAAAACCCTGTAATATTAGTATGCATTGGATAGCTCCCACTGAGTATTCTCATATGAGTACCCACGTGCTAGGGTTTCAATCATTTTTCAGGTTTTCGTATCCGTTTGTATTGGCCAAGATAGCCATCAGGAGCTAAGGGTTAAAGTGAAAAGCCTGGCAAAGGAGAGTCATCCAGTACCAACGAAGGTCAAAGAAGGGGATGCAGCAGAACGTGTAGTGTTATGCTGATAAGAAAACGGGTAAAGGAAAGTGACAACTATGAAAACATAGACAGTCAAGTGTCTGTTACATGCAACTTAGCCTGGTTTACGTCCATCAAAACGCACTTTGGGGATTCACCTACTCGGCTACCACGCTCCAATTAAATATGGTCACGTGTAAACAGTCTGTGGAATGTATAAGAGCCTTACTGCTTCCCTGACAAATAAATGCTTTACTTTATTAGTTTCCTCTCGATTGGGATATTTCAAAGATAATAATTATGAGGAAATGATGAAAAAATTGCTTCATATTCATATACCACGTATTAATGAAGTTGTCATCAGATGATGTTTTATTGTATCCACATGATCTACAACCACAACACCCGAGTTGAGCTTTATATATAAACCAGCCATACGTACGAATGGAATTCTAGCGGCGTTCCCTAACCTACATGTAGCCCCCCCCCCCCCCCCCCCTCCCCCGTCCTCATAAGATCTGGACCACAACAGATGCATCGTAACGCAAACATTGGGAGGCTGATGTACTCAGCGGAGATGCGCTTGTTTACAATCATGAGCTCTGACGTGGAATCGCGGTCAGGCACTCGTGGTCAACAAATGCCCGGATGGAATGTCCGGAATGGCCACGGTAGTAATGTGTGTACCAGGGGATGCGTTCTCTCGCATGCAGCCAAAAGTGGTTGGTTTTACATTGTCTGATCCTACTCACTTTGAAAGCAGATCCTTTGGCCCTTTCAGCATGTTCAGCGATTTCTTTGTTAGTTTTTTTTATTTCATCCTGTATGTTATCATTAATGTTCCCACATAGTTTCCTCTGCCAGCATAGACTAGATAAGTTACACATTTTTAAATTGTAAATCGTTCACAGAATTTATATATATATATATATATATATATATATTGTATATCACATTCTCAATTTACAAGTAATACATTTTCATTTTTGTTTTTTCTGTTCCTGTTATTAGTATATGTTTTTTTGATGTAAATGTATATTTCGTGTTTATGACATGGCAAATAAACAAACAATACAATACCGGTACAATAGACACTGGGTAGTACTTTCCCTTAAATGTTGACCCCATCTATTAAACTTCACGTGAAAGTAGCAACTGTACCGACTTCTAATGAGACGAAAACATCGCCAGTAAAATCAAGCATTTGACTTGACTTGAGATGGCCTAGTTTGACAAAGTTAAGAACAGGTTGCGTTTAGATGGTTTTCCTTTACTTCGTGTAGGTTCACAAAGTCAACTGAGATAGGACAATATTAGCAATTCTCGTTTACTCATTTGGTCAAAGGTTACTGAATTGTATTGTATATTTAATCAAACAGACAGTCAATACTTTTGTACAATACAATACAATACAATACAGTCACCTTTGACCAAACGTGTGAACGAGATTATTTTGTTTCGTGTTTGCCATTTTGCTTGCCGTGAACATGATTTGGTTGTGGTTGAAAAAAACGCGGGCCGCGGTTGCCGTGTTTAGTGATGGCGGGAAACAGCTGCAGCCGGAAGCGGGCTTCCTCGGGTCGACTCCGCGCATCTGTCGAGACTTTGAGAAGGTCGTCACAGCGCACGACAGCACAGGAATGCCTCTGCGTGCTCTTAACTTCCGCGACCGAGGTATCTTCCTCACAGATAAAGTGCAGTGCCGACATTTAATTCCTGCACTAATTGTGTGCGCAGCCCATGCAAAATCACACAACTGATCTCGACTCAGTCTCCTGGTCATGGACACATGTATGACCTTACAACTGAACGGTGTTTTGATTCGCAACTGTATATTCCTCTTTAACAATGTCCACAATCAGAGTGCCATTTCAAATACGTTTCGGTTATTCAGCATCACATCAGAAGGAGAATAA
Source organism: Maea johnstoni (assembly GCA_963942565.1). Classification (NCBI taxonomy): domain Eukaryota; kingdom Metazoa; phylum Annelida; class Polychaeta; order Spionida; family Magelonidae; genus Maea; species Maea johnstoni. The sequence goes on from OZ012686.1 coordinate 30,916,823, forward strand.
GGCAGCCGGTTTTGGATTTTAAGGATTTTTGGATTCTTCCTCTAGATTGAAGATTATTTCTGGTATTCTGTTGTTTTCTTCATTTATCGCTTTATTTATAAGTGACAGTAGCCCAAATCAAAAGGCAAATATGGCTACCCAGTGTCGAAATACCCCAAGCATTCTTTACTAAGTAGTGAAAGACACTGCATCGAGGCACAGTACCCATGTGCAGGAAAACAGCTTGGGTTCGGCCCGATGGCCGAGTGGTCTAACAAATCACATCAGACCTTCACATCACCACACATTTGTATTGTGTCCAAGACGGTCTGCCTTTGAAAATGCATTGCTACTCAAAACCGAGATAATTACCGAGCTGTAAAACCAAGCAACTAACAAATCTAACAAATTACATCAGACCTTCACACCACCACACATTTGTATTGTGTCCAAGACGATCTGCCTTTGAAGATGCAGTGCTACTCAAAACCTAGATAATCACTGAGCTGTAAAACCAAACTTAGTGCCATTGTATCTCTGTGGTTGCGGCATGGGATGTGGTACTCGTTATTCTCATATCGTATTACAAACCGCAAGCACCTCGCAATTTATGCGCTAACTGTTACATTGGGGACGCCAGCACAGACATTAGATACCTGAATACGCTATACAATGGTTAAGTGCTGATACAGGTAGCGACGTGAGGTCACTAATTACTAATTACTGACGTCGGTCAAGCGATAAGCCAATATGTATGTGGTAGTGGGCTATCCAATAACAAGGTTGTAGGTGCATACTAGGCTTTTCTGCCCCCGACACTGCAGCCATGGGTGCAAGCCCAGGTTAGAAAAAATCATGGAGCAACGTTCAGCCGCCGCAGTTCGGTGACCATTCCCAAGAAGTGATGCATAAGTGTGAAGTTATGGTAAAACTCCATTGTAAAGCAAGTAACCTAAAAAGTGATTTGTATAGATATAGCCGGTCTGTTTGTAATGTTCTAGAATAGCACGTTACTATATCGACCGAGGATGTTTTCTCATGTAATACGTACAAACAAGTAAGCGTTCTCCCACAGCGTGACTTGCCGTTAATGACCGTTGCTGTGTAACAATCAGGCAGTGTACATGCCGTGTGGATACAGCATGTCTGTTGCCAATTACCGCAGGACCAGTAGACAAACACACCTTTGCTCCAGTGCTATCTTATAGCTGCAACATGGACTTGTAATAGCAATTCACAACCTACTGTGGCGTATGGATGTTTTAGGGTTCTATCTTTAAAAGATCCCCTGTCAAGGCAATGGGCATTAACCCTGGCCACTGCATTAGCGAGGGGCTAAATGTAATTGTTACCATGCATATCGATGCACTGTTATAAAACAATAGCATGGGAAGTGCTGGTATATATATATATATATATATATATATATATATATATATATATATATATATATATATATATATATATATATATATATATATATATATATATATATATATGCATATACAGATAAACGATTGCGTGTGTGATTGAGAAAGAGAGTTACAGAGACATTACACTGACTGCTAGACAAACGTATCAATACAGAGAGAGAGAGAGAGAGAGAGAGAGAGAGAGAGAGAGAGAGAGAGAGAGAGAGAAGCATAGCACTCTGCAGGCAGCCAGGGTTTAATAAGGCAGAGGGAGCACCCCGCATGAACTCTTTTTCTGACCACATGCTTGACCTTAAGCCATTTGCGTGTTGTTGTGGTGCCTGCGAGATGGGTGTGCTTGTGTTCACAGTCTTAGTGGGATATTAAGCTTCTATTTCCTCTCCCCTCGTTTACCCCCATCACCCTGATTGAATTTGCACCTGTCTCCTCGGGTCACGCACCCTTTCCTGCCGGCACCATCTCAATACCCTCTCAGCTCACTAGGGCTGTGATTCAGATCTAAAGACCACATGACTCTGTGACCCTCTAACCATTACGCATCAGAACAATCAACTTAAGGGACACTACTAGACTATTGCTTGGCAGTTAAATGCTTTAAATTTGTCAAAAATGCTCCTCTATTAATGTATTAAAACATTTTCCTGTGAGACCTTTAGCACAAAAACGTCTTTGAGAGTACACCCTTCAGCCCATCCTTTCTAAATTATGCCAGTAATGGATTGGAAAGGTGTCACAGTGTTGTTATATTGGTCGTTTATCTATTTTCAGGAAGCCTTTATGGAACGATTCTTAGAGCAATGACCCTTTTTCAACTCGATATGATAGAAAAGATTTTTAAAAAAATACGTTTCATCGTCTATAGAGTGAAATCAGTATAAATGAAAACAGTCGTATTCGTTTCATGTCCAAGAAAATCCTTAAAGACAAGAGCCTTTAATTTACATGCTTCATGTTATTGGGGTGCTGATTTTCAAGCAGTTTCAAGGGCAATTTCTGCAGTAAAAGAACTAGAGACAGCCCTTCACAAAGCCAAACATTTGTATAGCGATGAAAATGAAAATCTGTTAATGAGGGTCAGGCGAATATTTGAACTCGCGAAATACCTTTTACTAGGTACCAACTCTATCTAACAACTTTATCTTCGTCTTAAGGATACATCAAGACTAAACAGTACCCGGAGACAAGCACCGACGTACACCAAACCATTGGCAACATACCCACATGTCTGAAGTCGGACTCGAAACGTACTCCAATAAACAGCAAGCAGCCGGTGTGTAATTGTAGTGTATTGTATTGTACCTTTTTGTCATATATGAATGGATACAAAAATGTACAGATACATAGCACAAAAAAACAAGAATTTGAAACAAACAAATAACATGAATTTGTTCAGGCATTAAATCGCTTGCTTTGATCACAGGGCTATAAAGGTAATCAACAACCCCCACCCACACAGGTAAGGAGAAGAGGTCGTTCAACTAGCTGTTGAGCGGATAATCCGCCAGTGAGGTACTCAATAGGTAAGCCAGCCGGTTATCTAGCCTTATATAGAGATTGCCAATGGAAGTTGATGCCATATCGACATGTACTCATATAAGCTAATTTGGCCAATGATGTGTACGTAGTAAGGGATGGATATTTCAAGCACTCATCACACAATATACAAAGGTAACATATGTACACGTATGGGGCAAAGGTTTGTAAGGGTAAAGGGGGGTCACAATCGAAAAAGGTAACTGCGGGATTCTTAACTAGTCCTCTATAATATAACTGACCCCCTCCCCCCCCCCCCCCCATTTAGCCTTGATATTTTCCGTCTGCATGCTTTTGGTACCAATCTGAATATAAATATATATATATATATATATATATATATATATATATATATATATATATATATATATATATATATATATATATATATATATATATATATATACATACATACATGATATATATATGCATATATATATATATATATATATATATATATATATATATATATATATATATATATATATATATATATTTATATATATATACATATATATATATATATATATATATATATATATATATATATATATATATATATATATATATATATATATATATATATATATATATATATATATAATAGAGGAGCTGTTTGGCAGTTGCGGGTCTAATACTTGAAATGTATCAGAAGATGCACGCTTAGTTTATCCTTAAAGTGCACTGACTGTTGGAAGCCATACAAAACTGTGTGTGTTACAAGTGCAGATCTGGTACGTGGAAAGCAACAGGCGTATCATTTCACACGTAACACGTTCCTCCACAGGACATCATAACCTGATCGAACAACTTTTAACAGTTCTCTTCCTGGTTCAACAGTACGAAACGCATTGTCATGTTCTTAAAGCTATTTTTCGTAAACAATCCGGTCATTTATGCTGATTACATGTTGATTACACCATATGATTTTCGTTGTATGATGATATAGACAACAAATATACTATGCAATATAATTCAATTTACGCTCGATATATGTTTTAGGTTATTTGTGTCACCATCATCAACTCTGCTCACCTAAACACTTTACAGATATTCGTAAAGGAGTGTGATCATTACAAAGGCACTAAAATAGCTTTCAAAGCGCCGCACATTTGTATAAACCAGGCAATACTCAATTAAGCAGAGATAGACCAAGATCGGGAATCTGTTGTGGTGTCACTAGCCGCGAAAGAACACCTTTGGTATACATGTACGTTAAAAATAACTCATATATTCATTTTGAAATTTAACTTCTTTACCACGTATCGATTTTTGCTGTGTTTTTAATGGCACGCATAACGCGGTCTGGCCATGGTCACTGGTGCATGGCTGAAGTAGATATAGTACAGACATTTATTTCCTGCACCAGTCGACCGGACGTCTGCCTGTGCCTGGTCGAAAAAACATGACCCAAGTAGCTTGCGAATCAAAGTTACGTTCAGTTGTAAGGTCGCTCTTGCATCCATGCCCGGGAAACTGGTTAGTCTTTCGGGCGTGAGGTCTTGTACATTGTAGTATGCCCGGGCTGCCCATGGATTCAGTGCAGGAATTAAATGTCGGCACTGTAAGTTCGATTGACATGGATATCCCTTTTCCACGTGTAAATTACCTCTCCCCTTACAGACTCCCTACCTAAGCCTCACCATTCTCAACCATTACATTAACTTTAATCGCACCAATCGCCGTCGTGATTTTCAGTCTAAGTAACATGTTAGCTGTAGCAAATTGATTTCCACGAATACCGAAATGGAAACCTGACTTGAAGATAAAATAACCACGTGGCCGCAATCAACCAGTCATGCATCATATGCTAATCAGATA
>OZ012686.1:30921788-30946788 GCA_963942565.1 Maea johnstoni
AATATTGATCTACCTTTTACATTTAGAAAATATATGTGTTGGAGTTCAATGTCACCTATTTTGGACACCTTGATTACAATTGTACTGTACAAATTAACTGAGATATTGAAATCTTGTATCTTGCAAAATACAGCAAAACCACTGGCTCGCTCAGCAGTTAAGCCCCTTTCACACATACACGATTGTGAACACGACTGAACACGACTTTTCAGTCGTGTTCAGGCGTATGAAAGGCGTATGAAAGACGTGTTCACAATCGTGTTCAGTCGTGTTCAGGCGTGTTCGGGCGTATGAAAGACGTGTAGCGAAAATAATCGTGTTGGATTTTTGAGCATGTTCAAAAAATCAACACGACTTTTATCGCGTTTTATGGCCCATTAACGGGCGTATGAGAGGCGTATGGAAGGCGTGTTCGACCGTATGAAGGGCGTGTTCGGTCGTGTTCAGCCGTATGAAGGGCGTGTTCAGTCGTGTTCAAATTTGGCCATACGACTGAACACGTCCTTCATACGCCTCTCATACGGTTCAACACGTCTCCCATACGGTTCAACACGCATCTCATACGGTTCAACACGCCCCTCATACGACCGCCAAATTCAGTCACGTGATACGCTCGCGCCCACCATATTGTTGTTTACATATAGCAACATGAAGGGGCTGTGGAGAAGACGGCCGTTGCGTATTTCGACCCAAAACACCCAAAATACCACGGATAGAGCCCCAGTTTATACCTGTTTAGGAAGAATTATTAAGGTCCATTTCAATCTATTTTTAAATGTAATCTAACCCAAAATCGTATGAACGTCGTATGGCACACGTGTTCGGGCGTATGGCACACGTGTTCAGGCGTATGGCAATCGTGTTCACTGACTCTAGTCGTATGAGCAACGCGTTCAACCGTATGACACACGTATGGACATCGTGTTGCACCGTATGAGAGGCGTATGGATAACGTGTTCAACCGTATGAAGAACGCGCACAACCGTATGAGAGGCGTATGACACACGTATTGTACCGTGTTTACTCAACAATTACCCGTGACGAGTGTTTTACGAGCACGACTGAACACGATTTTGTCAAAATTCAACAGTCGTGTTCAGTCGTGTTCACAATCGTGTATGTGTGAAAGTGGCTTTACGGTATATTGAAGTTATTTAACTTATTTTTGAGACCCCCTGTCAAGAACATCAAACACCGTAGGTTAGATTAACATTTGTCAGAGTCGTGGACTGAGGACTTACAAACAGAGTCTAATAACCTCTAACCCAGGTCCAATCATGGGTCGAGTTTTTAATTGGTATAGAAGCACCTTCAGTAAGTGAGATTAGGGCGGAGACGGCCAGGTTTGAGAGGATGCTTATAAGAGGTTACCGTGACAGCCTCCAGACCAATAACCAGTTTCTCAAGGCGCTAAACTACTAGGTGTGCATGACAAGAAAAACGGTCCTCGCCTAGCAGGTTAAATAGTTGATGGCCCAATCAGTGTCAGTCTATTTTTTCACAGCGTAGAGCATCCCCCATCAGTCAATAGCTGAGGCGTTATGTCGTCACTAAGAACAATGCATTCTCGTTTATTCAATCGATTGCTCAAATCTCATGATAAGTGTATAAGCTGAGAAAGCTCCCAATATATGTTAAAAATCTCGCTGTTTCATATAATGAAGGACACACACACACACATATATATATATATATATATATATATATATATATATATATATATATATATATAAATATATATATATATATATACCTATTTATAATGTTTTACTCTTTCCTTGCTAGGTAAGTTATGTAAAATGGATCCTGTACTTCTTTGATCTACTAACAAACACAACAACATGTGTTTATTTCACATGGTAAGGACATTTACCCCCCTGTCACCGTGCCCCTGTTGGTGTTGTGCTTCTGTTGCAGTTCGCCAGCGCGTCGGTTGGGAACATATGCAGTGGTTAGTTATTGATGCAGTCCCAGACCTTCGTTTCATCTCCTAACACCGATAGCCTCAAAGATGATGTCGTCCTAAGCGAGTGTCTCAGTTCTTCGCAATCTTCCTAAGCCGTTGGAGGACGCCCATCAAGAGAAATGTGGCTCTTGAGAAGTCTATATAAATCCCGGGATGAGTTCTATCTGTCCACACGAGCCAGATAAAAGCATGCCGAGAATGCCAAACGGGGTCATCCGAACAGGCCAATCACAAGCGAATGGCCTTCCCCTCTACATAAGTCGACAATTTTGTGAATAATTAAACAGTCTGGCACCGCACGGCTGATAAAGGTGCTCAGGATTTATGGCAAGGTGGATGACCCGATAAGATTAACGAATACATAACGTGCACGTTGTAGAACAGCGCCATCTATAGATGAGGCCTTTCGACGTGTACATTTGGCGCTCTACACATTTGGTATTTTCGGCGAAATATGGTGGATAGATTGACTGTGATGACCTATCATGTTTGCTTGTGGTCGCGTAATTCGCGCAGCATAGCGAGTAAGCAAAGATTAAAGGCATTAATCTTATTAGCGCCAGGAGTAATCTGATTGTTTCTTAAGGAAATTATCCTATAGGCACGAGTATATGGGGGCTTAGTATATGTTAGGCAGAAATTTTCGTTTTTTAACAATTCTGGTGAAATGGCAATTAGGAATTGTTTTGTTATTACTTTGCATTCTAGTGTGCAGTTCTCTAATTGTGCAGAATGTCGAAAGTATACCGACACCCACATAATGATAAGTTTATTGCAAATCGAAATGTATTGGTTTTTGTAGTATAACTTCGTTCAGTGTTTTACCCCAGTATCTATTTGTTGTAATGTATATTGCACCATACATTTCACCTCACAATAATCATCTCTAAAGCGTCAGAGGTTATTCACCTCTACTATACTACCTCTTACACTACAGATTCGCACTCGGTGTTCAAAACAAACACGCCTAACCTACATGTACAGACGCCATAGTGTGAAATATGAATTGCGGCAATGACACACATGTCGTCCCCTCACAGAACACCTCATGATTCTGCCGCCGTACGGATGTAGGTGCACGGCTCCTGTCGACAATCATTCCCTTCCTTGATGCGGAATAATCACGCCAATTTCTATGACTTCCTGACAGTGTGGCGGGCGGCGGCGGCGGCCTCCGCGCTCTTACGGAATCAGGCAAACACACACGCTGTCTCCTCACAGTCCGGACTGCCGTGACTTGTTGTTGTCAAATAGTGTGCTGGGTGTATTGTCCATACACAGCAACTGATCGGTGCAGTGTTTCCCACAATGCCACCCTCTGACTATATATATATATATATATATATATATATATATATATATATATATATATATATATATATATATATATATATATATATATATATATATATATATATATATATATATATTGTTGGTTCCCCATTTGATGTAGTCAGTAGGCGGGTCCATTGAGAAGATGAAGTCAATAAATAGATAATGAAATAAAGTCTAAAGAACAAAGCAGATTCCTGCATATTACGACAGGGAAATAAATAGTGCGGTTAATACATGTCGATCAAATATTTATCTCTAAATATGACCCTAGTAGGTGGGTTCAGTACAACTCAAAGTTCAGTTCTGTATTTTCCAACCCTGCGGGTAAGGTTGCATTACTGATCTTCCCTAGAGACAGCGTTTTGCCCTCATAGGAGAACTACACTTCGGCAAAATGACTCCACAGTTTAAATATTTACACATTCGTGTGATGGTGTAGTTTGTCCTGTTATCAAAACTACTTTCACAGCAAAAACAAACCAGGTTTATGTTAAGTCGGGCACACGAGCTGGTTGGCTGGTGTGGTAGGAGGAGTGGGGGACGGTGGGCGCCCCCGGGGTGTGTGGTGATAGTCTACCAAGGCCGTCCTGTGGCAATTACCCTACTCATCAACGCCTCGACAGGCATTCTGACAGTGAACACATGTTATCTGCAATCGGCTCTCGCTGCTCTGCTGCTGCTGCTGCTACTGCTGTAGCCTGGTTCTCAGGCTGAGTTAGGTATAATACTGTTAATTCGAAAAAGATTGCGTAAGTTTAATGTTTGCGTTTTTTTTGCGTTTAGCCTCGGATGCAAAGTTAAAATTCGCAATGATTATTGCTGCCACTTAAAGTGTATAGCTGGCACTCACTCCATGTTGCGACCAATTCGCAAAGTTAAAAACGTGAAAATCGATTTTCTGTAAATTCGCAAAATTTACTCAACACAATCTTTTGTGAATCTACAGTACCCCTTCATTATACATACTAAGTAGTTTTGATCTTTACATAATACTGGGTATATATTAATCTGAGTGTAGGGATTTTTAAGGAATGATAAATCTATATGTTTGTGATGTAGTCAAGATAACTATAATCAGTTTATTTCTTTTATGTTCATTATTCCATATGTGTGTATGTAATGTTCTTTGTTCGTGTGTGAATTGTCCTTTTTTGTTCCTGTACTTGATATTAGCATGTATGATATGATATATTTAGATGATGTTTAAATACTTGTATCTATGTGAAATAAAAATCCGATTACACATGTGTGTACTTTGAAATTTTAAAAATAAGTAGGTTTGATCTCTCTCTCTCTCTCTCAAATTATAGATAGCAGCACTGTTTTCATGAGTTGTAGTTTGAAACTCGTGTGTCACAGACGTGAGCTTAAATGTGCGCCGGTGGAAGATTTATTCAGAACTAAACCTGGAGTTAAATCAACTCGGGTTAGGTCAGTGAGACTAAGGAAAGAGGCAAATAACACAGACTTGAAGCAAGGCTACTGCTGCTGCTGCCGCTAAACCAAAAAGGAGAGGAACCTGAAAAAAAACTAGTAAAGATTCGTCTGGTCTCTGGTAATCGAGAATGTTTGGAGAAAAAACGCTGCCCTACAAGCAGTGAACTGAAACGTGAAGAGGAAATGAAGGCATACCATGGACTAGTTTGATGTCTGGTCTCGCGAGAAGTTATAGATAGTACGAGATTTCAAAAGTTGAACGTTTTGCAAATATTTGACCTCGATGTCCTTACTTCGTAAACATAAGATATTTCGCTATGTAGGTCACAGGAATATTATCATATCCAAGCACGAACTAATATATAGTACAAAAACGTTGTAAATGTCACTTCCTCAGCTAATAAGAAGCAAATCATCAGTTCAAGGAAGTGCGAAAAATAAGCACTTAAATTGCGAAATTTCATAAAGCCACATTTTATTCCTGGAAAGGGGGAAAGGAAATTATAAATTTTCTGAAGATCATTCTCGATGATATTCCTGCATTATGTTGGGCAAATAGTTTGGTAGTCTATTCCATATTGGGGGACAATGTAGCTGTTGGTTAGGTGTTGGACTAGTAATCAGTAGGTCACTGGTTCAATTCCCACCGGGGCACTTTGGTCTGTCCTTGGGCAAGACAGTTTATTCCATATTGCTTCAATCTAACCAGCTGCAAAATGGGTACCTAGCATTAATAACGCAGTGATTAGAGCGTGCGCGCTATATGCTGCCAACTGCTCTGGAATATCCCTCAGGGTATTGAAATGGTTTCCGTGTGTACAGGCCTGCTGGGGGAAGAAGGTCGTGTGAGCACTTCGTCGGATACAATACTATAAACCGAATACCTTTACCTATTGCTACAGTGCACTATAATACAATACAATGCAATGCTATATACGTTTCCAGTCAAATGGTGGTACAAATTACCACCATGGATCGCCTTTCCTCCTTTAAAACAAACTCTTATTTTGCCTTCTCATACCGTTCAGACCATCGTTGAAGGACAAGAGCGTAGAAAGGAGTAATATACAAAAGAAGAGATCAGTGCAGAGGTCATAGACATTTTAGTAGAACATTTGTCGTTGCAATTTAAGTCCCCTGTTAGTCCATTTTCTACGGCGACCGTCTATGTAAATGGAAACCTATCCCAAACAGTCATTCGTGTAGCGTATAAAATATGACATGCCATCAAAAAATATGACATGCCATCAAGGTACATGTCAGTCCTTGTAAGAAATGCTTTTCCTCATTCCGCTCACACCTGTGTCCTATTATACCTCTCTCTACCTGTACAAATGGATTTCCCAAGGCTCACTTAGTCATACTTATACTAACTACGTTATGCTATATCCAATTATGCCGTAGACTATATGGTAGAGAAACTTGTATTATATAACGTCATGGACATGCTATCAATTATTATTTATGCAATGTTTGAAAGGATCTACGCTGAACAGCTATCCCGGATTGTGTAGCCATACATGCCATGGCTACGATAGCGATGGTGTTTGTAGCAATTCATGTTTGAGCAAGATACACGGATTTAGTGCAGGAATTAAATGCCGTCACTGTAGGTAATCTGGACGCAGTGCCATAGCTATAGTAGGGTAATCCTTTCTATTGATGATATAATCTCTAAAGTGTCTATCATCTGCGAAGGCAGGTGTTCGAGTGGAAAGTCGAGATTGGCAATGGGTCTTGATAATGCAAGCTATGCAAAGAGATGAAGTTGTTATGCTTTAGGTAGACACGTGCCTGCTATGAGATCAGGTGTTCTATTGACTCCAACAATCTACTCTAAATCAAATTTTATCGATTATTTCATATTGAAGAGTCGTATAAACCATACCATAGACGGACTGATGCGTACAAATGAGAAAAAATACCTATAAATCTGTCTAGTGCAGTGGTGCCCAGTGCAATGAATTGCTTTGCATTGTCAAGAGCGCACATGTGTTCTCTATTTGAACACATAAATCTGTCTCGTGATATGTTCATAATTGCCTTCAGGAAAGATCGAAGATATTCGTCAATACAAAATTTGTCATTTTATTTTGAGCGGCACAGACTTGGTTGAACTCAGTAGGGATTTTCAGTTTTAAAAAATATTCGCCTTTGGAACAAATGGTATTGTGATTGTTCTATATATGTTAGCACGAAAATATATGATAAGGTAGGAAAATAGAGATTGTATTTCTTTGGGTGTACTCCCAACTGATGGAACAGTCAAGGGACGAATAGAAGATATTAAAAAAGTCAATATTTGGCTTAAATCTAAACAATCTAATTCCTAGCTGAGGATGAGGACATAATTCGTTTGCTGCAATGTTTTGCTCACTGGACGATATACTCATGCATGATACATAGACGTAGTCCTCCTTCGATACAGGTATTTTAAACATGTACGCCTTAATGGGTGTTTAATGCATACATGTGCACAAACGTAACCTCGAGGGCAGTTTATGGGAAGTGCTTTCGAAAAACATTATATTCATACGCGAAGTGTCATGATAAGATTATTCCTATACTAATTATGAAATAACACACACACACACACATATTAATATATAATATATATATTATATATATATATATATTAATATGTGTGTGGTGTGTGTGTATTAATATATACATATAACTATATTATATTATATATATTATATATATATATATAAATATATTGTTATATATATATATATATTTATATGATTTCATACATATATATATATATATACTATAATATATATATATATATATATATAAATATATATATGATAATATATATATATATATATATATATATATATTATATATACTATATATATATATATATATATATATATAAAAATATATGATATATATATATTTATATATATATAAATTATATATATATACTAATATATATATATATATATATATATATAATATATATATTATATCTACCTATATATATATTATATCATGTGTGTGGTGTGTGTGTGTGTGTGTGTTTATGTGCGTTTTTGTGTATGAAGCGACCATTGGAGGCTTCAATTGCTGTGAAACAAAAGCGCGTCGAGCGCAATCAAAGGTAATCACCTCGCTCAGGCGAGTTACGAGTATGCAGGAAATCAGTGAAAATAAGCAGAGAGCCATGAGTTTGATGGAAGACGCGGAATCGCGCGAGATTAAAATCACGCTCGACTTTTCCTTTCCTTATTGCAGCTAACTAAACAAAAACAGCAAGTGACTCATTTCTAATCAAAAACTCATTAGAGTCCATCTCTGGCCGCAACTAGGCGTGGGAAATAGCACACTCAATACAAACTGGACACGTGCGCTGATTACCGCGCATGCGCGTGGCTGCCGCAGGAACCTACCTTAACTGGCATTCACGGTCTACACACACTGAACGTGGATGCAGTTTTGCAAACTGTTCAACTGCATTCACTTATGTATACGACCCACGCATTGTGTATCATGCTAATAGTGGCAATTTGATTTTGCATCATGATGAGTCCTATCTGAGTGAAAGTTATTCGTTTGTTTGCAATGATTTGTTCTTTGTTTGTAAGGATATACATCGCTTTCGACAGCTTAGGTCATATCGCGATAAAAGTGGATGCGTGAAGAATAATCTTATTCATTGCAAATAGTCTCAGGTTGACTTTTAGTCGTAAATCACCATCACTGGCTCATCACAGTATCATGTTTGTACAGCGACCAGGAGAGTCAGCCTCTATGGAGTGATAAAATATAACATGTGAATGTAATCTTTATTTTAAGTCGCTATATCAATTAGAAGAAACACGACCTACTAAGGCTCTTGGCAGACTGGGACCGACGGCTTAAAGTGCCCTCCGAAACACTGGTAAGCAGTTTGGAAATACATTTCCTTTTTCCACGCCCCCACCGGGAATCGAACCCAGTTTGCTGCGCCGAAGGCCAGTATCTTACCACTAGACCAACACGACCGCTTGATGGTAGTAATGATTCCTACATTGAGCTCCCAACCAGTAGTGCAGCATGGGTGAGCATGGAGTGAAAAATTCTGAACATAAAGTGGTATTTGAAAATTGTTTCAAGAGTAATTATTGAAACCCGCAGGAACGACGTTCAGTTACTTAGGCATTTTTGATGATATTAATTTCTTATCAACAGTTACAAGCATGTCTGTCAGACCATGGGTATGACCCCGCAAGGGGCACACCATCTGGTGTGCAATACGAGTTGGCACCTACCGGGGAAGGCAAAGCCGGTGGGCACCCTGCTCGCCTTATAAAAGAAGGGAATGTGTGGATCTGTCTATGGATACCCTGCATATAAAATATCCTTTGGGTCTGAAGGCTCTGCTCTCATCCCACCTTTTCTTCTTTCACCTAGAATAATTATGCCTTATAATTGTTATAACAGTGGCAGAGGACCACTTTCTGGTAATATTTTATGGCACTAAATGATCTTTGTGTGTCGATGTGCTTTTAAACACTCATTCATTCAGTCATGCCATGAGAATGCTCAAAATTGGAAAAGGTGAATATGGTTATAACAGACCCTACCACACAGCAGAAGAATGTATGGGTTGTGTAGTAGGGCTGTCACCAATCATCTGCAGGGAGCTGAACTCCAGGTCTAGTTTGATATCAAAAGCTCTCCAACTCCTGTGTACTGTAGCCCTGAATAGATAGCACGGATCGTGGTCTATGACAACAAACTGCTGTAAAGTAAGCCTACCCTTAAGGCACTATCTAAACACGCTTACTGTCCCCAGCACAAGGCGAAGCTGATACAGGAAGTCTTAGCCAAAGCTTTTAACAAAATATATAGTCTCTTAGGAGTGTGCATAGCAGAAAAGATATCACTTACAGCGATGTGTTGGTTTTTTCATGTTAATGATCTGTTTTTTAGGTTGCGGGACCATCAAGGAACATCAATATTCAATATTAGTAGTGAGTAATGTGTTCTAAATTAGTGTTTCACGTTTGACGCTTACTTTAAACCAAACATAACCAATCATTTATTAATTCATTCATGATGTTCAGTAAAGTAGACTTTTTAGAAACCTATCCTTCACGGTCAGTATGAAGTGGATCTGCATAATTGATATAAATACATTTTCGGTGGCATACCTTCCCATTTCTTATAATCCGTCTTATTTATTTGACAATTTTTCAGTATAGGGAAGCTCGTGAATATCATTCTCTGCCCGACTATCATCCTTCCAGAATCAGATTTCTTCAATCGGATCTTTCAAAGGGGAAACTTTCAGCAGCTTGCAACATTACTTCTTTAAGTATACCACATTCAATGATCTATCAGTATATACATACAGTATATATACATACAGTATATATATATATATATATATATATATATATATATATATATATATATATATATATATATATATATGTATATACATATATATATATATATATGTATATACATATATATATATATATATATATATATATATATATATACATATATACATATATATATATATATATATATATATATATATATATATATCCATATAATTATATGTATATATATATATATATACATCTATATATATATATATATATATGTATATATATGTATATATATATATATATATATATATATATATATATATATATATATATATATCTATATATATATATATATATATATATATTATATATATATATATATAAACTGAACCCCCGTGGCGTGGTGAATGTGAAAAGGTATATAAATGCATGACTCACCTAATTATCGTAAAGGTGATTCGTGTCCGTTGGTAAAACATGTCCAGGCACCGCGATGGGGGATAAGACATGAAAAAGAGAAAAAATGCATGAGTTATTTTGTTTATTGTACATCAGCCACTTTCGACAAATTGTATTCATTGCCTATATCGCACTAATAGGGATGATCTGAATTACATACACGCTTTTCCTGGTAGCCATCTATGTAGCCACTGTGCTGAACACGAAATCCCTCTTACACCTCATCCACTTCATTAGGCATCAGTCGAAAAACACTAGCCCAGGATATAAACCATCTCAAACCTTATTGGCTGTGTCTCAATCTGCGCCTTGGGCTCTTTGGGACATTTAAGACGTGGAACCTGTAGCGTTAAAAACCAATTTACACAAACAAACTAGCACCAACAAAACTAACTCAAATTTAAGGCAAATTAAGTAAAAACATGATTTAAATCTCATTTCAATGCTTTTGGAAGCAGTTAATTTGTGGCAAAACTATATATTCGGCCTGATTTGCTAGTATGATAGATGAATCATACATATGGCAAGGTATACAGATATCATTGCGGTTCCTACCTGTAGATGCCCATCACTCTCATATCATATTGTTCTTTATCTATGCTATCTAGCTAACAACTCACACTCCTCGTCATTTACTCATACGGTGTACTTAAGGTGTCAAACAGTCACTTATTTTAATTTTTTCTTACAATGAAACGAAAAACACATTAGAACATGGGAGATATAGACAAAACTTTAAATGGTCTTGTTAACAGCGACAGGCCAGGTAGGGATGCAGTTTCCTGTATTTCCTGAGCATGACCAAAGATGATGATCAATATTGACACTGACAGCAGAGTTGAGGTGTATATATATATATATATATATATATATATATATATATATATATATATATATATATATATATATAGAGAGAGAGAGAGAGAGAGAGAGAGAGAGAGAGAGAGAGAGAGAGAGAGCGAGAGAGAGAGAGAGAGAGAGAGAGAGAGAGAGAGAGAGGGAGAGAGAGAGAGGGAATTGGGGAGGACCCATTATCTTGAAGAAAAAATGATGTAGCAGTGCTAACTAATCCCCTCATACTGTGTATAGTACCACAACAACACGCTGAAAATAAATGTCTTAGATTCAAGAATGAATGAATGATTGCTTAATGGCCCATCGGCACACAAAGGCCATTTAGTGCCATAAAATCTGTGTAAAATAATGGTCCAGTGTTACTGTTGAAAACAATAACAAAGCAATAGAAGAATAAAAATGATCACAAAACGATGAACAACTTCAAAATATATTTCCATACAAGAACCACTCTATAATATAGTAAGACATACGGTTAAGAGTCAAACTGAGGGCTCTAGAGAAAAGCTCGACGACTTTTTACACTACCAAACCAAACAGCTGTACATAGTTGCCCTTTGTAAGACGAGCTAGGCTATGTTCCTAGGACATTGATCCAGGCTTGAATTCCCGGAGAACATTCCTAACAAAACAGGCGAGGTTCCAAGTCTTGTATGGCTTGCAGAAATGAATTCATGTCTAGAGTACCGTAATCCAGCTTTGGAAGTATCAAACAATTTTAATAGAAGTGGAGAGTATGAAAAGTAAATCATTAGCAGTGGAACCTGGATGTATATACTTTTTCACCAACGACATACTTGGTGAGTACTTACAACATGTGATTTATAATTTCCGTTAGTTCTAATTTTCTGAATATCCTACTTTCAATAATCAACGCACCAGGAAAAACTATGATATGACAATTCATAAAAATGTCCATAAAATAGGTAACCAATACACTCTCTCACAAACCATAAAGTTGACATGTTGGAGGTAATGGAGACCATGTCGTTGTCCTTAAACCCCAAATGATGTCATTAACCCTTCCAATGCTTGTTTCCTTTTTTGTAATCAGCCAGTTCGCCACCAGCAGCATAAAGGTTAAACGTCTTCCCTTTTGAAGTGCATAGCATATTCCTATAATGAACTCTACAGAGCCAAAACAATAGCTTCAACAGCCACGAAAACAAGTGGTCTTTCCCGCTCAGCCGTCGAGGGTACTGGTGCAGGATTGGCTGGAGGATGTTTGCAGTTCAGGGCTGTTTTGCGTTGCGCTACTGGTAGCGGGCAATGTGAGAAATGGCAAGGGGCGGCGAGGTTACATTGCATGCTGCAGGTTATGACATGCTTCCTTAAAGAAAATCACATAAGGTTTTTCTTGGCTCGTCTTATCAAAGACCTGGATAACAAGGTGCTGGTTCGTACACTCCCGTGCGAAAGGTTTCCTGCATGAAAAAATCGTGGCATGAAAATTGCATGCATGAAAATAAAATTTCTATGCAAGAAAGTGAAATTCCCATGCATGAAAATTGAAATATTGCCGAGATATTTTCATGGATGAGAATTTCATGCATGAAATAGTGTACCGCCTAATTTCCCATGAACATTTCTGGAGCGAAAAGGTCACCCCAGGGGCAAAATTTTGATGTCCTTTCCATGCATGGAAATTATATATTTTCAAACATGAATAAAATTGTCATGCATGAAATTTTCATGCCACGATTTTTTCATGCGTGAAACCTTTCGTACGGGCTAATTCCAAAGAAAAAAGAAGGCTTTCCGTTAAACATCAATTTCTGCATCAGTCGAAATCGGCCTGACTATTTAAGTGGTGGCCTACGAGCATATTTTAGGAAATAATTTGAATAAGTCTTAATTAGAACTTATCCCATACCTATCTCTCATTTAATTTGCAAATGGAGGTGTAATACGTGAATTTCTTTAAATTATTCATTTCCACGCATTTTTTCTGGAGTTAGCTACTCAGATATCGATTCTAATTTCTATACAGAAAAAGTTGTATTCCGTCAGGAAGGCTTTTTCAAATCCAATATTATGCGAGAAATCATGTAATATCCTTTCCTTTTCAATACCCTTAGCTGTAAATTAGCACATTCGTTGAAATTTGATTAAAGAATGCTTGTTTAAAGCGAGCATTTTGGGCGAACTCCAATAAAGAGAAAAGTAAACTAAATGAGCTTTTCTCAATCCTATCATAATATACTACATGTATGTGCACACGAAATGCACAGTATGGAATGGGTTATGCAATGGCCATGGTTTTGCGTGTATAGTTTTCAATATTTGTCTATTGGAGGTAACTTATTAATGTTACGGATATTATCCTGCTTTAAAGGTACATGTATATTCCAAGAACTACCCGGTACTTCACACTTGGTTTTCTAAGCAATATGCATGTTATATCAAAGGCGTGTGTGTAATCTGAACATCTTTTGTTGGACACCAATAAGTGACCAAAGCTCTGTGAATGTTACAATACAAAGGAGTTTGATCTCGCAGCCCCGTACTTAGAGGGTGCCACTCATCTTACTGCACGCTTTTTTGCGTTGAGATTTCAAAACTCAGCTTCCAAAATATGACTTTCACAAAGCGTTTGATCCTGCAGCCCAGTGCTTAGAGGATGTTACCAGTCTTCCTGTTTACAGCACGCTTTTTCATGTTCAGATTTCAAAACTCAGCTCCCAAATTGTCCTTTCACAATTGATCTCGCAGACCCTTGCTTAGAGGGCGCTACTAGTCTTATTAGTCTTTTTCATATTCATATTTCAAAGCTCAGCTCCCAAACTATGACTTTCACAAGGCGTTCGTTGCTGCAGCCCCGTGCTTACGGGGCACCACTAGTCTTCCTGTTCACAGCACGTTTTATCATGTTCAGATTTCAAAACTCAGCTTCCAAACAGGACTTTCACAAGGCGTTTGATCTGTTAGCACCGTGCGTAGGGGGCGCTACTAGTCTTCCTGTTCACAGCACCTTTTCTCGTGTTCAGATTCCAAAACTCAGCTTCCAAACAAGACTTTCACAAGGCGTTTGATCCCGCAGCCCTGTGCTTATGGAGGGCGCTACTAGCCTTCCTATTTACAGCACTCTTTTTCATATTCAGGTTTCAAAACTCAGCTCCCAAACTATCCTGAGCAGTCAATGAATTCCACCCATGTTCTCTGAGTGGGAGAGCGTGGGATGCCTCTGGCCATTCTCAAACGCTTTCACATACCGAGATGCGCTCTTCTTGTTGCCGGCACCAGTTCAGACACATGTACGGCAGATGTTCTGCTCCGTGAAAAGGTGGCGTTAGTTTTCCTTCAGGTCAACGCCTAGACGAGGGTTCATTTTTTCAACGTTAAGGGGTAAGAGCCGCAGCGTACATGTAGGATCAATTTGTCACGTGATCAGAGACAACAATGAAGATAACAAAGGTATACAGGCTTCGCACAGTTCAGTGCCTGGATTCAAAAGATCTCGTAGTGATAATCTCGTATAAATGACTCTAGTCGAAATGGCGCGCTATACTTTCTCAAAGCATCACACGTGTTGGAAAAAAAAGATCGCATTACTTGTCATTTGTATCTTGTTCATAACGATGACAGTTAAAGGTTAAGTATTTCAATAGAAATCCAAAATATACTATATCACTGATAAATGCACGCCCGTAGCCTAACAGTAGGAGATCGATACATATATTCTGACTTTTTATGTTATACCCCTAGCTTCACAGTCTCATGAGTTCTTACCAACAGAGGCAATGACGAAAATGCCTAATTTTCACAACTCGTGTACTCCTTGAAAGTGTTGTTTTAACTTTCTATGCATATTGAAGAAACGGACTTGAGTCTGCCAACATTGACGTTTAAAGCAACAGCCTAGTCAAGTCATTCTCAGTTCGTTTTGTCAATCAGGTATTATTCGCCTTCTGTCCCAGTGGCCAGTATCATTCAGCACGAAAGTACTGCTGATTGGATATGACAGACAATTAATCAAATAATAGGCATATCTATCAACCATTTGGAATGTTATTGTTTTTAATAGGTTTGTTACTGATGGACATGATATAGCCATGCGTTAATGAACTATTATGCACTGAGGCTGTTCATGACGGATATTGAAAAACTAAAAGATATCAAGAGATTTTGGTGATAATGGACATGATTAACCAATTGATGCTGATGAGATCCTCTAGAAATTGTCGTCTGGATCCACAATACTTTTGACAATATCTTAAGAATTCATAATTGTTTTCCAAAATATTTGAAGGAAAGTTGTTGGTAGTGTTCTGATTAGTATTTCTCAATGGAATAGTTTCCCAAAGTTGTTTTCACCTTTAAGATTTCACCAACATTGTCAGCATTAATGGGTTAAATCACAAAATGGCATTAGACGTAAACATAATAAGAGATTAGTTGCGAAGAGGCGCCATTGCATTCTGCAATTACTTAGAGAGTAACATCCTTGTACTCTAATAGAGAAGACATTCCGCAGAAAGCACAGCTCATAAAAACGCATTGTGTCAATTACTGAAATGCCAAAGAGATACCTTACTTAGGACCCTAATGCGATAACATAGTAACGCGGGCAGAGTGTAGGGAAATAGCCATCATATTCTCAGGCGAGAACACTGTTCCAAAACCATAGATGATGAACTGACATACGCTAACATTCCTTGGAAGATAGGCTTAGCGGTCTTACGAACTGCAGTCTACCATATGTATTTTTATGACACGTTTTTTTTCTGTTTCCAAGCACCAAATAGTCTAGGTGGCCATAGTGGTCAATTTAGTCCAATGAATTGCCCATTTAAAACGTATTACTAGTATACAACAACACAAAGTGGGTGTTTTTCTACTTTTGAAATGTCAGGATGTTTCTAAGAATCATAACCGAGCTCTAGACAAGAACATGGCCATCCATTGTTTTATCAAGCATGCATAGCAAGGATCTACCAAGGATATCCATTGAGCCTACATGTACCTAGGTTTTCCTAGGTCCACAGACCTCCCCATCCTAACTTTTGCTCGACCAATGATAGTCCAACCTGGATACACCCATTTTGGTGTTCATGGGTATTTTCGTGTTCATGTGAATGTATGATGAATGCTTTGATTTGGAATTTAAAACTATACTGGTACGTTTATATTGATAATTCTTTAAAAGAAGTTTTGCAAATAACATAATATTTGTTCATGGGATGTTTGACAGTCCAACCATTGCATTAATAGCTAGCTGCATAGGAATGTTAATTCGTGTCGTGTCATCTTATTTCACTATTTTCATAAATACTATATCAAATAGTTTACAGTATCAGTGGATGTAGAGAGATTGAACGATTTGCACCAAAACCTGAGAAAGTTGCCAGTGACTTGAGGTTAGGCGGAGGTGTTTTCAGGGTAATCCGGTTTCCTCCGCCACTTACAACCAGCTTGTCACAACTCACAACTTAGCCGGAAAATGGCAGAAAAAGTGACGAAATCACGAAATTCCAAATCATCATTATCATCATCATCGCAAATCGTTTCCAAGGTTTCCTCCGCAATTAGTGACAGGTAATCCAAGGTTTATAATTGCCTTCCTATGGCTGGAAGAGTGACCACAAATGAACTTCAAAATCCAAATCAAAACCTGTCACAAACCAACATCTTGCCGAGCGAATGCTGGCGAAGGGAAATTTCCGGAGTTATGACATACCGGATTAGAGTGGCCAGTTGCTTTTGGACTCTCAGTGTGATATACTTTAAGTGTTAATGGATAAAATAGAGAGAGGGTTCACGCCAGATCAGCTAATTTCCCCTAGACATATATCTAAGATATGTGACGCTCGAGTCAGGTGAGAGCTTAAGGTCCATCGTTTCTTGTAGTAAAGCCCTATATCTTCTACGTAGACTGAGCAATATGCGGTAAAAGATCTTTATTATTGCGACGCTCATACATGTACCTATAGTCTGTTGTACCGGTCTTAATCTAGTAATACATGTATGTATGCCTAGATTTCTAGGCTGTCATATGTATTTTATGTCATGTTTTTTCTGTTTCCAGGCACCAATTAGTCTAGGTGGCCATAGTGGTCAACCTAGTTTACACTTATCTCACCAGTGGAATAGAGGATTCAGTTTAAGAACCCCCAGAAAAAGGAGAAATAGGTGATGCCATTTATCTACCATACCGTTTGTTTATACTTATCCGAGTATAGCATTGTATTTTTACCCATTGTCCTAGTCAATATATGTACATACACAGACACCGTCCATTGCAGAGGTCTAAAACGCTTCAATCAAGCTAGCCTGGTTCTAGGCCACGAAATTTATTTCATTTCTTTAATAACTTACCTAATGTTTATATACCATTCTAAGATATTTACTCATATTTAGTTCTATATTGGCTCACCAGGCGGCCAACATTGGTTTTCTTTGAATTTCTTGATTCTGATTGACCAGGGTGACCACCATTGGCCTCATCTATCTACAGCAACAAAAACTAACACATGAATATTGAGCAAAGGATAGACCAGAACAGATAAAGGCAATACTAGTATATAAGTAAATCATAGACTAGGAGCTTGTTTACAATCAAGCGTGATCCTGAAACAGCTGATGAATCCGTGACCACTTCCACATGGCTGTGAGGGATTCTTATCATATTATGCTCAAGTTCCTATCTATTCCACAGCTAACGTAATCTCCAGAAATACTTCACAGTGATCACCACATTCAATTAGACCTGTCAGCAGCAGCAGGCGTGACTAGATACCAATAATGAAGCATGCAAATCTTACCTACTGTTATGTTAACCCTTCCAAACCTGGGGCCACTTTCGTCCAAACAGCAAGGATGGACAGATTGCTGTAAACCATCTAAACCATGTCATGTTGGTATTCATTGGATAGCTCTCAATAAGTACTCTAAGATGAATACCCATATGCCAGAGTTTCGATCATTTTACAATTGTTATTGCATGTTGTATTGGTCAAATAAGCAAACAGTAGCATAAGGGTTAACATTGCATGTACACAAAAGCGTAAAGGCCATCCATTATCACCGACTGGCATCAGTGTCTTGTGTTTTCATGCTTTAGTTTGTTTGTGTTTCTGCTATGTCTGTTGCTTTCATTATAACTTGGGTTATATCGCGACGACATAAAACACGGAACCGGGAATTTGGAATCTCGATTTTTCGTCACTTTTTCTGCTATATTGAGGCTAAGTCGTGGCTAGCCAGTTGTAGCTGATGGAGGAAATCCTAGCACTCGGCGAAAGCCACCGCCTTATCTCAAGTCACTGGCAACTTTCTCACATGCCCCGGCCACGATTCGAACCCAGGTAACACTCCCTTCTCATCGTGAAAGGTCAAAGATTCCCATAGATCCAAGGAAGTTGTCAATTGTAAAGGCATCATAATCCACGCTTCACAACGCGGTACTTTTGTATAGCAACCAGGCAACCCCGCCAATGAGGATCCAGCCTAGACACGAACCCACAACCACCAACTTAGGAGCCCGGCGTCCTAAAAATAGGCCACTGGGAATCCCTCAAAGGGTTATGTGATGATGCTACAGTTGGTAATGGTAATGATGATGGCGGAGGTGATGTTGATGACAATGATGCTGAGGGGTGAAAAGGATGATACCACACATTTCCTCTTTTCCCAGGAAATGACGCATTATGGCAAATAGGATGAGGCTATGGGCTTATTGAGGGAGCTGAGATGAAAGAGGACTCTATGAGTAGCCCAGAACTAACTATAGTAGGTATACCACAAATGCCAGGTTTGGGACAAGACTACCACCGTTGAGTAGCCTGCTGAGTTGGCAACAGAAACATGCTCTAGTTATGCTAGAGTAGCAGTCATTCTGGAGCTGACTAAGCACTGCCGGCCTCTAATAGCCGTATGTTTGTCTCAACAACACTTCTGGCTTGTCTCAATGTCCTATTCCTATCCATTAGTCTACCATTATATAACCCAACTACTAAAAGGAATTTGGAAATACATTAATTGTTAATGTCATTGTCATATTAGGGCTAAATTCAGTTGTTATATGTGGAGTACCAGTGGGAAACTGCCTTCTATGCCAATTCACTGACAACTTTTTCGCACTCCTCGAGACTATTTGGAATATGACGGTTATGTATTTCAACCCTATACACTCCATTAAACTGTAGATTTAAAACAGGACTCTGGAACATATCGAGCGTCCTTAAGTGACCGTTAGCTAACCATTGATCATGTAGTCCAGTATTTCCTTTATCTTAGTATTTTCTTGGTTGGTTTATCTTTAGCGTTTCCTAAGTTCACTTTAGCTTTGGTTAGCTTGTGTTACTTTCGATTGTATGTCGCAAAATTTCTATTCATCACTCTTCTGTTCCTGATATGAGTTTGTCCTGTTACACTTGTATATTTTTGTAATTGCTATGATTTCGACCCTTACAGTAAATAACAAACATATACAAATACAAGTGCAAGATTGGTAATAATAAATAGCGGCGAGCTGTCAAAGCGCAGTCAGCCGCTCAGCCATGGGGGAAGTCCCAACTGGGAAACAAAGTTGCGCCCTTGTTTTCTACCACTCTAATGTATGGTGGCGCCCACACGGAGTCGATTGGCACAGACATGTGGATCTCTTAAGTAGCAGGAGTATCTTTTGCCATTTGTCAACAGACGTCCTAGAGGGGTACTGTACGCGTTACCGCCAGTCAGCTAGAAGATAGCAGCCCTAGCAGGAGACTAACTTACTGCCTTCTTCTTGTGTGGTGCGGGCCAACGGAGCGCTCATATCTCTTACCGCGGAGGCCACTTTGACAAGGCCTTATCACACACGTGATGACCTTACAACAGATCTTTTATATAAATCACAGAAGGGTGTGTTATGTAATGATATAATCCTCTCCGTACCAAACGATTTCCATATGCTGTGTGACAATATGATAAAACATGATATAGTTTGATAGTATAGCAAAGTTAATTGGGAATTTTATAATGAGATGAAAGTAAACACATGAAAAGAAAAATAACTGCCATAAAGGAATGCAAAACCAAACATTGAGGAACAAACAAATTATCACGTTCACATATATACTAGCTCTAGTATTTGAAATCTGCGAATTGATATTTGAATAAATAGTTTGTATTGTGTAGAGGGTCACTGCGATATTTTTGTTGTATGTAAAGAGATTGGTGCATACTTAACCTTTCCAATGCTGAGGCTATTTTCGTCCAAAGGGCAAGGACACATATTTTTGAAAACCATTTAAAAACCTGTAATGTTGGTATGCATTGGATAGCTCCCACTGAGTATTCTCATATGAGTCATACGTGCTAGGGTTTCAATCATTTTTCAGGTTTTTGTATCAGTTAGTATTGGCCAAGATAGCCATCAGGAGCATAAGAGTCAAATTGAAAAGCCTGGTAAAGGAGAGTCATCCAGTATCAACGAAGGTCAAGGAAGGGGGGTGGAGCAGAACTTGTAGTTCTATGCTGATGAGAAAACGGGTAAAGGAAAGTGGCAAATATGAAAACATAGACAGTCAAGTGTCTGTTACATGTAACTGAGCCTGGGATTCACCTACTCAGCTACATGTACCACGCAAATCGAAATTAGCTCCAATTAAATATGTTAACGTGTAAACAGTTTGTGGAATGTATAAGAGCCTAACTGCTTCCCTGACAAATAAATGCTTTACTTTATTAGTTTTCTTTCAATTAAGATAATTTCAAAGATAATAATTTTGAGGAAATGATGAAAGAATTAGCAAATACATGCTTCGTATTGATATACCACGTATTAATGAAGTTGTCATAAGATGATGTTTTATTGTATTCACATGATCTACAACCACAACACCCGAGTTGAGCTTTATATAAACCAGCCATACGAATGGAATTCTAGCGGCGTTCCCTTAACTACATGTAGCCCCCCCCCCCTACCCCGTCCTCATAAGATCTGGACCACAACAGATGCATCGTAACGCAAACATTGGGAGGCTGATGTACTCAGCGGAGATGCGCTTGTTTACAATCATGAGCTCTGACGTGTAATCGCGGTCAGGCACTCGTGGTCAACAAATGCCCGGATGGAATGTCAGGAATGGCCACGGTAGTAATGTGTGTACCAAGGGATGCGTTCTCGCGCATGCAGCCAAAAGTGGTTGGTTTTTACATTGTCTGATCCTACTCACTTTGAAAGGAGGTCATTTTTCATTTCATGTTGTATGTTATCATTAATGTACCCTCTTCCAGCAGAGATTAGATAAGTTACACATTTTAAAATTGTAATTCGTTCACAGGTTTTATATATATATATATATATATATATATATATATATATATATATATATATATATATATATATATATATATATATATATATATATATATATATATATAAATATATATGTATATGTATATATAAATGTATATATATATATATATATATATATATATATATATATATATATATATATATATATATATATATATATATATATATATATATATATATATATATATATATATATAAATTGTATATCATATTCTCAATTTACAAGTAAAACATTTCATAGACACTGGGTAGTACTTTCCCTTAAATGTTGACCCGTTCTATTAAACTTCACGTGAAAGTAGCAATTGTACCGACTTTTAATGAGGCGAAAACATTGCCAGTAAAAGTAAGCATTTGATTTGACTTGAGATGACCTAGTTTAACAAAATTATCATCAGGTTGCGTTTAGGTGGTTTTCCTTTACTTCATATAGGTTCACAAAGTCAACTGAGATAGGACAATATTAGCAATTTTCGTTTACACATTTGGTCAAAGGTTACTGTATTGAATTGTATATTTATTCAAACAGACAGTCAATACTTATGTACAATATGCAATAAAATAAAATACAGTAACCTTTGACCAAATGTGTAAACGAGATTTTTTTGTTTCGTGTTTGTCATTTTGCTTGCCGTGAACACGATTTGGTTGTGGTTGAAAAAACGCGGGCCGCGGTTGCCGTGTTTAGTGATGGCGGGAAACAGCTGCAGCCGGAAGCGGGCTTCCTTGGGTCGACTCCGCGCATCTGTCGAGACTTTGAGGAGGTCGTCACAGCGCACGACAGCACAGGAATGCCTCGGCGTGCTCTTAACTTCCGCGACCGAGGTATCTTCCTCACAGATAAAGTACAGTGCCGACATTTAATTCCTGCACTAATTGTGTGCGCAGCCCATGCAAAATCACACACCCGATCGCGACTCAGTCTCCTGGTCATGGACACATGTATGACCTTACAACTGAACGGTGTTTTGATTCG
Source organism: Maea johnstoni (assembly GCA_963942565.1). NCBI lineage: Eukaryota > Metazoa > Annelida > Polychaeta > Spionida > Magelonidae > Maea > Maea johnstoni. The sequence goes on from OZ012686.1 coordinate 30,944,447, forward strand.
CAACTGTATATTCCTCTTTAACAATGTCCACAATCATAGTGCCATTTCAAATACGTTTTGGTTATTCAGCATCACATCAGAAGGAGAATAAGGCAGCCGGTTTTGGATTTTAAGGATTTTTGTATTCTTCCTCTAGATTGAAGTTTATTTCTGGTATTCTGTTGTTTTCTTCATTTATCGCTTTATTCAAGTGACAGTAGCCCCAATCAAAAAGCAAATATGACTAACCTGTGTCGAAATACCCCAAGCATTCTTTACTAATGAGTGAAAGACACTGCATTGAGGCACAGTACCCATGTGCAGGAAAACAGCATGGGTTCGGCCCGATGGCCGAGTGGTCTAACAAATCACATCAGACCTTCACATCACCACACATTTGGATTGTGTCCAAGACGATCTGCCTTTGAAAATACATTGCTACTCAAAACCGAGATAATCACTGAGCTGTAAAACCAAGCAACTAACAAATCTAACAAATTACATCAGACCTTCACATCACCACACATTTGTATTGTGTCCAAGACGATCTGCCTTTGAAAATGCATTGCTACTCAAAACAGAGATAATCACTGAGCTGTAAAACCAAGCAACTAACAAATCTAACAAATTACATCAGACCTTCACACCACCACACATTTGTATTGTGTCCAAGACGATCTGCCTTTGAAAATGCAGTGCTTCTTAAAACCTAGATAATCACTGAGCTGTAAAAGCAAGCATAGTGCCATTGTAGCTGTGTAGTTGCGGCATGGGATGTGGTACTTGTTAGTCTCATATCGTATTACAAACCGCAAGCACCTCGCAATTTATGCGCTAACTGTTATATTGGGGGCGCCAGCGCAGACATTAGATACCTGAATACGCTATACAATGGTTAAGTGCTGATACAGGTAGCGACGTGACGTCGCTAATTACTAATTACTTACGTCGGTCAAGCGATAAGCCAATATATGTAGTGGTGGGCTATCCAATAACAAGGTTGTAGGTGTATACTACATGTAGGCGTTCTGCCCCCGACACTGCAGCCATGGGTGCAAGCCCAGGGTAGCAAAAAATCATGGAGCAACGTTCATCCCCGTGTGATTGTAAACATAGCATTATGTAGGCAATGCTCTCTTGTACTCCAGGAACCATAGGTGTTATTTGGAATAGTGTTACGATAATCGACCGAGGTAGATGACGAAAATGCCACGGTCAAACAGGATTGGTGTAGGAACGAAGACGTTTAATTTCAGCATAAAATCACCTATCCAGGATTTTGAGTTGCTGCACTTAAATGTTAGCATCCTGAACGTAACGGTGTACCTTAACGTCAGCTAAAGAGTATGCTGGGCGCTACAAAGTTTTATAGTAAAGGACAATGGAGAGAAAAAGTCAGGAAGTTTGCATGGGAAATAGAAGACTAGGACTGGCTGTATAGAACAGCTCTCTTTAGGTCAGCAATCTACCTGAGAAAAACTGGAAATGATCATGACGTGAGTCTGCTAACATTGTGGTTCGGTGACCATTCACAAGAAGTGATGCATAAGTGTGAAGTTATGGTAAAACTCCATTGTAAAGCAAGTAACCTAAAAAGTGATATGTATATATATAGCCGGTCTGTTTGTAATGTTCTAGAATAGCACTTTACTATATCGACCGAGGATGTTTTCTCATGTAATACGTACAAACAAGTAAGCTTTCTCCCACAGCGTGACTTGCCGTTAATGACCGTTGCTGTGTAACAATCAGGCAGTGTACATGCCGTGTGGATACAGCATGTCTGTTGCCAATTACCGCAAGACCAGTAGACAAACACACCTTTGCTCCAGTGCTATCTAATAGCTGCAACATGGACTCGTAATAGCAATCCACAACCTACTGTGGCGTATGGATGTTTTAGGGTTCTATCTTTAAAAGATCCCCTGTCAAGGCAATGGGCAATAACCCTGGCCACTGCATTAGCGAGGGGCTAAATGTAATTGTTACCATGCATATCGATGCACTGTTGTAAAACAATAGCATGGGAAGTGCTGGTATATATATATATATATATATATATATATATATATATATATATATATATATATATATATATATATATATATATATATATATATATATGCATATACAGATAAACGATTGCGTGTGTGATTGAGAAAGAGAGTTACAGAGACATTACACTGACTACTAGAAAAACGTATCAATACAGAGAGAGAGAGAGAGAGAGAGAGAGAGAGAGAGAGAGAGAGAGAGAGAAGACAATCATAGCACTCTGCAGGCAGCCAGGGTTTAATAAGGCAGTGGGAGCACCCCGCATGAACTCTTTTTGACCACATGCTTGACCTTAAGGCATATACGTG
>OZ012686.1:30951788-30961720 GCA_963942565.1 Maea johnstoni
TTGTGCAGGTGCGTTTGTTCGCGTGATGGCTGTCTGTGTGAGTTACCGTTGTGATCTGCCTTGCTGTCCCCGGTAATTGCTATTGATGCTGGTTCCCCTACAGTACAGCCATTCAATTCCTGCACCTGTCGACCGGACGTCTGCCAGTGCCTGGTTGTACAAACACCCATGGATAACATGTAAAAACATAAGCCAAGCACATCAATGACCCAAGTAGCTTGCCAATCAAAGCTACGTTCAGTTGTGAGGTCATCAATGCATCCATGTCCAGGAAACTAGGTGGCAATCGGGCGTGTGGTCGTGTATCATGACCGGCTGCCCAGCTATTTAGTGCAAGAATTAAATGTCGGCACTGTCGATCGCTGTGCTCCGACATCGCTTCAGTACAGACATTTAGTTCCTACAACAGTTGACCGGATGTGTACCAGTGCCTGGTTGTGCAAAAATCCATGACTAACATGTCAAAAAAGTCAGCCAAACACATAAATGACCCTCGAAGCTTGCAAATCAAAGTACGTTCTGCTGTGAGCTCATCTATGCATCCATGCCCAAGAAACTGTGTGGCAGTTGGGCGTTCGGTTGTGTATTAGGCCCGGTCTGCCCACGCATTAAGTGCAGCAATTAAATGTCGGCATTGTAACTGGGGGTATATATATATATATATATATATATATATATATATATATATATATATATATATATATATAATATATAATATATATATATATATATATATATATATATATATTTATATATATATATATATATATATATATATATATATATATACACACATATATATATATAAACATATATATATATGTATATATATATATATATATATATATATATATATATATATATATATATATATATATATATATATTATATATATATATATATATATATATATATATATATATATATATATATATATATATATATATATATAAAAGCACTCACATACACACACATACTTGTCTTTTCGAATACAGTGATTTAAAAAGATCCTCGATTTTAAGTTTTATTATTATTTCTTTCATTCTTGTTTTGTTGATATATAGCAACAATCATATGGTTTATTCTTTTTCGTGTCAAAAGTTGAAAGGTACTTGTATACTGTTGCATGCAGTTTCACTTGGCTTGTCAAAGTCTATTATGAGTTGCATAATACATTTAAGCATAGGGCTACATTTGATGTTGATTATATTTTTCACCTCATTACATCGATTGCATTCAACAATAATCCATTCAGCTCCGACTTCCGTTATTAGATTTACCTACTCGTTGCAATGGCTTTTTGTTTGATCCCAAAATACGCTAGTTTTTATCAAAGAGCTTGGGCAGACCTATTCGATAAATTCAATTACCTGTATTATCATCTCAATTAACCTTACTTGGGCACAGTGTATTCCGTCGCTAGTTCTTTTGTTTGAACAGCGTGTCCTTTGTTAAGTACTGTGTTCTACAAATGATAATAACTAAACTGATGATGCAAAATTACCATAATGGAGTAATGAGTTTTATCGAATTACCCGGCACATACATTCTAATCTTTTTTTGGAGAGAGGGGAAAAAGTGGTGCTATTTAAATGCATGGCTGCAACTTGGAGCGGTACCAGGGGGCAAATACACTGGGAGCCGATCTGTAGTCAATCATATGGTTTGTCATATATAGCAACAATTGCCCGTACATGACACGCATGTAATAACCCCTAGTAAATGTCCCCTTTGTGCCCCTGCGGCGAGCCCCCTTTTATAATAATAAAAGGTTTATTCTCATGACGCATGCGCACTTGGAAAACGGTATTAACACCTAAATGCGGGTAATTTTGGGAGGATTGTAAGAGTTCTCTAAAAACATACAGATTTGACGTACAACCTTTCTTGAAGTGTTTTTAGATGCTGCCGTGGTTTTGAGATATGTGTTGACATGGCAGACATTCCCCAGAGTCTCACGCAAAACGGGTTAACCCTTTCCCTGCTGAGGCTACTTTCATCCATGGCAAAAAAATGCAAAAGGTTTTGAAAACCTTCTAAACCCTGTCATGCTGGTATCCATTGGAAACCTCTCTCTGAGTACTATCAGATGAGTACCCACATATCAGGTTTTCAGTCAGCTTTTAGCTTTTTTGCATAATTTTGTATTGGCTAAATTTATCAAAAGCAGCCAGAGGGTTAAGGCGCTGGGGAGCCCCACTGTCTACACGGTAAAGCGACGGCAGCGCTGGCGGCGGCGGCGCAGTCAGGGTGAACCCTAGCGAAAAAGGTCAAGGATTATGCGCACTTCCACTTCACAAAACACCAACGCCCTGCGCAGGTAACTAGGTCACCTGCCAAAATCCTCGCGGGCTCTAGTAGCAGTCTCAGTAGGGTCTATAGAGCAACTACTCAAGTAAATATAGGATTCGTCAGTGATGGTGACTACGATTTTCACGATTTTCTGCCGTTCACACCTGCACCATCGTAGGAGATGGCCCAATTTTTACATCTGCATATTTTGTACACCATTGCGAAACCGATTTCAGTTTTCCTTTGCAAATGTAACCTGTGTGTTGTTTGTCAGCAAAAGTATTAAACTATTTTTAATCGTTTTGCCTAAATATCTTGATATGTTTACCATGACCGTGTCCTTATCGTATCAGCTATCTATTCGCGTTCGACTTTTATTTCCATGAAAGAACAATCTTATCATAAAAGACATGGACGAATGACAAAGCATTAGCCTTGAAACATCATACCGTACATGATCAACAGTAATTGAAATGGAATGTAAATCTATTTCAATATAATCAAATCCTAAAACGTCAGATATGAAAAAGATATCAGTTAATGTTTTCTTGTATTTGTTAACAATGGTTCTGTTTCTTGTACATTTTTTAAATTTTAAAAATGTGAAATAAAATGTATCATTATTTGCAATGTTACCTCACACTAGTTAGGTTAGCGTTGTTGACTTATGATAGAGATAGAGTTTCGTTGTGCAAGACCCCACCTAATGCCAGAAATTATGATACCATGATCGTGTTCTAATCTAATCACATACATGCTTACGGCGAGCGGCTCCAATACTTCCGGTGATCAAGGTATCACGTCTGTACTTTGGTAGAGACTAATGCTTTGTTGTGATAGACCCCACGTAGTGTAAAAGATAAAGAAAACGTGTCCGCGTGGCAGGCACCAAAATATAAAGAAAACACATAGTGTATTGTAGTAGAGGGCAAAGTATGGTTTTGAAAGACCCCACATACTTAAAGACTTAAAGAAAACATGTCTGCAACGAGGTAGGGGCAAGGTGAGGTTGTGAAAGACTCCACATATTAAAATGATTAAAGAAAACAAGCCTGTATTGTGAAAAAGGCCAAAGCAGTACTAGTATTGTAAAATACTTCACATATTTAAGGAGATAAAGAAAACATGTCCGTATTCTGGTAGAAGCCAAAGCATTATTGCAAAAGACTTAAAGAGATAACGAATGTATGCCTTATTGTATTGTGACAGAGGCTATGGCAGTATTGTGAACGAACCACACATACATAGAGATACAAAGTAAACATGCCTGTATTATGGTAGAGGCAAACGCAGTATTGCGAAAGACCTCACATACTTAAAAAGATAAAGAAAACGTGTCTGTTTTGTGTTAAAGCGCAAAGCATTGTAGTGAAAGACCCCACATAGTGACAGAGATTAAGAGATCATCTCGGTGATGAATAGCCTGCTTTATCGAGAGCACTGTGGTGATTTGCTCGTCAGCTTCCTCAATAACAGCACATGCTAATTCCTCTACTATTGCACGCAGCAGATCACTCTGTCAAGGTCGCCAATCACCCAATACTCAGGCAGGCCGTAGCGCATAAAGCCACGCCGACGCCGCTAATCTCTGCCGGATTATTGCAATTCCACGTGTAGGCCATTCTTAACGAACCTGTTTCGATAAGCAGGGCGCAATTCAGGATAACCCTTCATAATTTATTACGCCATCCATCTCGGGATGTGGAAACGTTATTTGGCAGACCGGGCTTTCCATTGATGAACGAATCTGTGGGTAGAGAGTTGAGCTTAAAAGCTGTTTTCCTGACGGCGAGTGCGTGGAGGTATTTGCCGCTACAATCATTAGCCTGGATTATGCCACCTTTAACCTACTGATGCTATGCCATAAAGCTGCATAATCAGATAACGGATGTGATGGAAAATACAGAGATGGCAGCAGTCAAGGCCACAATATTTACCTTTGGCCCGGGATATTTCACTATTTCAGTTGAATTAGTGAGTAACAAAGGGCTTAAAGTAAATTTTCTTTATATATATATGTATTATATATATATATATATATATATATATATATATATATATATATATATATATATATATATATATATATATATATATATATATATATATTATATATATATATATATATATATATATATATATACTAGTATATATATATATATATATATATATATATATATATATATATATAATATATATATATATATATATATATATATATATATAATATATATATACATATGTATATATATATTATATATATATATATATATATATATATATATATATATATATATATATATATATATATATATATATATATATATATATAAACATATGTGTGTGTGTGTGTATGTGAGTGCCAAGATCCTGACCTCGCTTAGGGCCAGTTGACGTACTCCCTGGCCTGACTCCGTGCAGCAGCAGCAGCAGCAGCACAACACCCTCTTAAGAGTCTTCTCCTCTAAACATTAACATACCAGACGTTCCCAGCTATATGTCTCCTTCTTAAGACACTTGGCATCTGCTTCAAGTTGCCTTGTACCTATATCGCCCTTGGCAAGGCTATTTTTGAAACAAACACCAATCCAAGAGTGCACTGAACGTAGTTTGCAGGAGACTTGGAAAGGCTTACAGGCATATGATCACAAATTATGATAAGCAACATATTGTGAAAGTATATTGTAAATCTTCATCGCTGAATGGTCTCTTTTCATTTCCATATATATGCAGGTCCGTTGGTCGAGATATGTTAAACCCAACCTATATCCCAGTGTTATTCATATAAGGATAGGAAAACAAGCGATCACGGATGTTATTGAAATCCTACTATACAATCGTCTTGAGTAATAGAGTCATATAAGTGGCTCTGTAAATAGGAGACTACAGCAGGGACCGGACACAGATGTGATATGCTATCAAGAGGCTGTTCAGCGAAAGTTACTATTATATAATACAAACTAAACCAAAACAACATGATACTGATTCAATTGCGCCTGATTGTTTGTATAGTTACTTACCACATGTATATCATGGTGATACAAAATGCATACAGACATACACAGACAAACAAAACAGAGTAGTGAGCCATTGACACTTAACTTTGAACATACATATCAAGAACATAAACTTAATTATTGAATAAACCATAGAAAACTAGCATGAAAGATACACACACACACACACACACACACAAATATATATATATATATATATATATATATATATATATATATATATATATATTATATATATATATATATATATATTAATTATATATATATATGTATACAAATACATGTATATATATATACATATATATATATATATATAATTAATATATATATATATATATATATATATATATATATATGTATATATATATATATATATATATATATATATATATATATATATATATATATATATATATATATAATCAATCAATTATATACGATTAATTAACATATACCTTCACGTGACTCTATTGCCCGATTATACACCTAATATATGGTGTCCATATATGTACCAGATCATAATAAGCATATGCAGTATAACTCGTTACAGCAAACTAGGTTTAGTTTCCATGACCTTTTGGTAAAATGAAATTAGGTATGTTCCATCACCTGTGATTTCATTATTTTGCATTTGCTGCAATCTTTCCAGAGCATCCCAAAGTGGTAGTTTCGAGGATGATGGCAGATTCCCTAAGTGCACGTTTGTATCTAACAAATAATCACCCACACTCGAGTGTTCCACTCAGCTTAATGGCAACAACAAGAAGCTGGCATTTCTGAAACACTCTACACTTAAGATAATGCGTATGGTTTGCATACACGATATATATATATATATATATATATATATATATATATATATATATATATATATATATATATGTATATATATATATATATATATATATATATATATATATATATATATATATATATATATATAAATATATATATATATATATATATATATATATATATATATATATATATATATATATATATATATATATATATATATATATATATATATATATATATATATATATATATATATATATATATATTTATATATATATACGTATATATATATATATATATATATATGTATATATATATAAATATATATATATATATATATATATATATATACATATATGTATATTTATATATATATATATATATATATATATATATATATATATATATATATATATATATATATATATATATATATATATATATATATATATATATATATATATATATATATATATGTGTGTGTGTGTTTATATATGAAAAAAAAGTTTCATCTAGCTCTGCTAGTGACTGCAGTGAAAGTCATATGAAAGTTCCCACACAATCCTATATTCTCAATCTCACAAACTAGTACTGAGAACGTATGTTTTCAGTGAATATCCCCACCTAACCTGAGTCGACCTTGCTCCTTGACCTTAAATTTGACAAGCTGTCTATCCTGTACAGATGTTAGGCACTCTATGCGAACCCTCACCTTACACTGGCTTACTAATGCGACACGGCAAGGTAACCTGAGGGGAAATACTCACAGGTAGAAATGCCTATAGGCATCACGACGCGGAGATTACTGTACATGTATATATATATATATATATATATCGTTATCCCTCACCTCCCCCCCCCCCCCAATTAACTATTGCTAACAGACACCCGTTATAAGCTATATCTCTATCATTGATTGGAACGATGCATATTTAAGCTGCTTCCCCATTATGATAGAAACATAATTCAGGGGATCATTCAAGATCATTGTTGCTATTTCACTACTCGTCCGGTGGTCGAAGCATTACTGTTCAGTCATGGGCGGCTGCGCGCTAGGGTTATCTGATAGAGGATCACTAGAAGCCTGGGAACTGTGCGTGGCTCTCCCGCCCTGAGTCTCATTTAACGCCGACGCCGCTGCAGCAGCAGAAATATCGATTGCTGTTTCAACAGGTAGGCATTGATCTTGGCTACTTGGTGACAGGGAAGCGAGGGAGTGGGTGAGTTAAATAGACGCAATATTTAATTATTTTGGCGTTCTCGCGTGATATGAGGTCCTCATTGCAGGGCCTCATAACATCTATCTTTACAAACAGCTCCCGTCGCCGTCAGTTAGTGGGGAAGTTCTGCGTTCTTATAATGAGAACCACCGGGCGAGTTCCTCTCATGTCCCACCCGCTCAAAGTGAAACCCAACTACCATGCTCTACCACGCTATGCTAAAATGTTGTGACTGGACGCTTAATATGATAATCTTGTAAGCAGCCCTATCCAATCTAATAAAAAAAAACATTCTCCTTTCTCTTCGTTCATTTCTCATACTTTCAACCCTTATGCTGCTTGTGACTAGTTTGTCCATACAAAATATGCAAAAAACCTGAAAAATGACTGAAACCCTGGCACATGGGTACTCATCGAGAGCTATCTAATGAATATCAATATGACAGAGGTTAGATGGTTTTTCAAAAGATATTGCATTCCTGTGCTTCGAATGACAGTAGCCTCAGCAGCATCAGGGTTAAGTCTAAATGTCATATGAAAGGATACCGGTAACTGTATCCATACCCTACATAATGTATACAAGGGTTTCTGACAATAAGAAATATGGCTAAGCGTGTATAACTGGCTTTTCACTTTTTTTAAACTTTATTTTTAGCTCCCTCTCGCATTGATTTTCGGAAAAAAAATCTTCCTAAAACAGAAAAAAGTGGCCTCAGAATCATGACTAAGAGGCGCCATGTGAAAGACATTGCCGGCCTGATTATTCATCACTACTACATGCTCGTGTTGTCAGTACTCAGTAACTCGTTACTCTTGCATTGCTTGGGGCAAAATCTCTATAGGATGACCTTTCAAATTTTCAAAAGAAATCCTTATTATTTTTGAATAGTAGTGCACACAACGAGAGGCATATGGCTTGCATGGAATTTGGAGTTTTGGTTTTCGTCACGTTTTCTGCCATATTGCGTTGATAGCCAGGCTTGCATGGACTAATCCCCATATGCCTATGAGCTCGTGTATGTTTTGTCATGTCCGTCATTGGCATTATCAAGGCCTGATTTATGCTCGGGTCATATTGAGATGAACACCTTCATTAGCCGTGTATACATACCACACCTTTATACATTGGGAATGCCACTGCAACAAAATAGTCTTGTTAATATCGCCCAAGACGAGTACTATCCCATGTATGACATTGCATGCGCTGCCACATAATGATAACCATTTCTTAAGGCAATAAATTCTGAATGCAAAATATCAAGGTTGAGAAAACCTATTTCCACGTTCACAGTAGGTGTACTTTGCTTAAACCTCTACTGCCACGGGCAAATGTTGGCATATGTTTATATCTGATCCCAGCAATGGAGTAATTATGGTTGAAGGTATAACTATACATACACGAAACAGTAACATCAAAGAATTCAAAATCATTACATACCTTAATGCATGGCTAGAATTTAGGGAATATATATATATATATATATATATATATATATATATATATATATATATATATATATATATATATATAATATATATATATATATATAAATATATATATATATATATATTATATATATATATATATATATATATATATATATATATATATATATATATAAATATATATATATATATATATATATATATATATATATATATATATATATATATATATATATACATATATATATATATAGCTTTTAGCAATACTGCAATTTTGTGCTAGACTGGACATTCTTTCCCTTTCACATACCTGATATACAAAAGTGCATAGGGAACATCAACGTGCGAACTCAAGAAAAGCCTCGTTATGGACAAAGTGAAGAGAGCTCCAGAATATGTGTATGGAATACTTAGCAACACCTAGGCCAAAAAGAGGCACAGTTATTGCATATTGCAAGTTATAGAGTTTCTTGAATTCAGAAATCACACCGTTAAACGCACTAATTCATTCACAGTTGACAAAAAAATTAGTTCATGAAAATGGTTGCCAAATGCCACGACCGGAAGTAGATATGCTTAGCATCTTGCCTGCTGCAGCAAATGTCGGAATTTGGAAAGGAGAGTCGTGTTTATTTTTAGAGGAAATTGGTTGTTGTTCCAAGCTGCGGCAGCGGTGTACATTCTGTCGGTACGATGACTGTTAACCATTATGCTGTTGGTGGCCTCTTTCGTCCAATTTGGATGCAAAGATCTTTGAAAACTGTCTAAACCATGTCCTGTTGGCATTCATTGGATAGCTCTCGCTGAGTACTCTCAGATGAGTACCCATATGCCCGGGTTTCAGTCATTTCAGGTTTTTTTTGCATCATCCTGTATTGGCCAAATTATCCACCAGCAGCATAAGGGTTAAAACTGCTCTAATCTTAGCAAGGCGTATACCTTGCTGCCTCGCCCTTAGCTGGCTTGTGTTCAAACAGTAGCAATGTAATTATTATTATTAATTACGCGATGTGCATACAATTATCAAACCAGTTATAACACGAATCAATGTTATCATTTGCCTGTCCCGAAAGGTTAAGCCAACTGAACGAATGGGAATATTATATTTCGTTTAGGTGTATGGTCGTTGAAAGCAGTTCTTCTATTCATATTCAGCTTA
>OZ012686.1:30966920-31005423 GCA_963942565.1 Maea johnstoni
CTAAGAAAAACCCCTAAAATATCATTATTGCACACTCACACGCATATTCTCATATATCAAAACGTAGTCAATGAAAGTTCAAAATCTTGCATGTAGCCACAAACAAGTATTATCTAATGCCTGCAGCTCAATCATAAGTGTGGTTGGCTAGATTTCAGTTGTGATCACCTTTGAAAAGTATTCGACAACATATACCTGGTACCCTGACCTACTTTACTTCATAAGTAGGTCACCGCCATTTTGGTTTGGACACGTGACAAATGGATATTCTATTGGAATCTGGCTGCTTGTCATCAGGATCAATGTATTTGACCTGTTGGCACATTTTCCATCAGGCCCTAGACTGACATTGGCTAATGATATACCATGCGGACTATCAGCCCACTGGTCCCGCATGTTCAACCATTGTGCAAATGTGTGTGGGCAGGGTCAGCTCAATCCTACAACCGCCTGGGCAGACCCATTGCTATTTGCTGTTTATCTTTTCAAGCAGACTTTGTGAACAATTGTACACACCTGTCATTTTAAATCAAAATGCCCAAATAGCCCCCCCCCCCCCCAACCCCCTATTTCCAAAAGTAAGCAGCGAGTTATGCAGTCGAGATAATGGCTTATTTTTGGTGGTGAGAGTCAAGGATGAAATATATTGGTATTGGTTAGTGTATACTCCAATGCTTTTGCAAAGATTTGAATAGGTCCCAAAGTTGACAAATTATTAGCAAACAAATATACTTTGTTCAAGTTTATAGTAAGGACAGCAAGTGTAAAGATACTTCTATTATCAATATTTTGGTTGTGTTTTGTGTTCTGAAAGACACTTTCATGCAGTGGCAAGGCCTCAGTGTTTATGCCATATCCGGTGTCTAAAAGACACCACTTTATAAAGCGGTAGGACCTCTGTGGTAGTGTTGTATCCGGTCTATGAAAGACACCACTTTATAAAGTGGTAAGACCTCTGTGTTTATGCCTTGTCCGGTCTCTGAAAGACATCTCTTTATAAAACGGTAGGACCTCTGTGTTAGTGTTGTATCCGGTCTATGAAAGACACCACTTTATAAAGTGGTAAGACCTCTGTGTTTATGCCTTGTCCGGTCTCTGAAAGACATCTCTTTATAAAGCGGTAGGACCTCTGTGTTAGTGTTGTATCCGGTCTATGAAAGACACCACTTTATAAAGTGGTAAGACCTCTGTGTTTATGCCTTGTGCAGTCTCCGAAAGACATCTCTTTATAAAGCGGTAGGACCTCTGTGTTAGTGTTGAGTCCGGTCTATGAAAGACGTCACCTTATATAGTGGTAAAACCTCTGTGTTTATGTCATATCCTGTCTCTGAAAGACATCTCTTTATAAAGTGTCAAAACCTCAGTGTTTATGCCATGTCTGGTCTCTGAAAGACATCACCTTATGAAGTGTCAAAGGCTCTGTGTTTATGCCATGTCCTGTCATTGAACGACATCTCTTTATAAAGTGGCAAGGTCTCGATGTTTATGTTATTTTTGGTCCCTGAACGACATTACTCGTGGTAGGGTTAATCTAGAATCAGGTGCGAAGAATGTGCAAACAAAACACCAATATAAGTTTTGAGATTTCTTAGGGAATTGTTCTTGTCTGCCGCTTGCACAGGAAGTGGGAGAAAGGCTTGTTTTACGCAATCGCACTTGGAATCTGCAGACACATTGGGCAGACATTTACGTCATTCCTACCTTGCTTGGGAACACGATCCTTACCAGCTGGCACTGTCTATAAGAAGCACAATTAATAACCTAGAACAATTTTAACAATCTTTATTTGACAACACTGGCCATTTTTTCATGAACTCGTGTGAATAGGTAGAACGGATCAGGACACTTTTATTTTAGCAAATTACACACGAGGGTACACTCAGTCTTCCAATTTTATTCACAGACATTGTTATAGTGCCTCTTTTTAAAAGCACATACTTATAAAGCACAAGCATATACTTCATCAGGACCCACTATGTATTAAGTATACAAGTAGAATGTTTGTGACATCAATAGAAACATACATCCACCCACAAGTTGATATGTGACCGAGCTTTCTCTGAGAGACGTTTGATATAAGATAGATACGTAGTAGTAGTAGTAGTAGTAGTAGTAGTAGTAGTAGTAGTAGTAGTAGCAGCAGTAGTAGCAGTGGGAGTAGGAGTAGTAGTAGTCCGGGTTCAAATCCCATCCGGGTCATGTGAGAACGTTTCTGGGGTACTCCGGTTTTCTCCAACAGTTAAAACTGGGTAGTACGATCTAGCCGCAACTATGGCAAAAAGTGACGCAAAACAGAATTCCAAATTCCTAAGTAGAAGTAGTTGTAGTAGTAGTATATATTAATCATGATAATTAAAACCTTTTTTATAACTTAACACTTCAGGTTGGATATAAGTAATTCCATTCTTATTCAACAGGGATCAATGTTGATAAATAACCAAATAATTCACATATTAGGTGTGTGGTATTACATAACTCCTCGAACAAGCTAGTTTCTTTCATTGTAATACTAGTATTAGTTCCCAGTTGGCTTAATACCAATATACACTGTACTCATAGGTTTTCACGCGCTACTGTCTCACGGATCTCCATGCTTAACTGGAGTTTGCTGTGAGAGAGTGATTTAATGAGAAATCTACTCGCCTTTCACTTTAACCTGTGGTCGGTGCCTTAGGGTGAGGTTCCACATCGAGCTGGCTGGAATGCGACTTTATGCAAATGATATGGTAATGAGGTTTTTGAGTCGAATTCGACGTTTAGAAAAAGTCGCAATCGACTTTTGTCCCTAAGTTCGGCAAATCAAATTCGACCTTGTTTTTGGCGCGAAATATGAAAAGTCGAATTCAAAAATCAAAAGTCGCATTCACATTTTGGGGCCTTCCAAACGGTTGGGAAGGCCCCAACATCGTTATCTTGGCGCATTCGCGCGGAGTCGACTTTTCCGATATGCTAATGAGTTAACTCCCATTTCCTCATTTGCATAAAGTCGAAAGCGACATCTGGGAAGTCGAATGTGACTTTCTTAAAGTCGCATTCGACTTCTTTGAAATCGAATGCGTAAAATAAACTTACCCATTCGATAAGTTGATTATGGGGGTTATCTATCTGTCTATCTATCTAGATATCTATCTAGATATCTATATCTATCTATCTATATCTATCTATTTATCTATCTATCTATTTATCTATCTATCTAGATATCTATCTAGATATCTATCTAGATATCTATCTATCTATCTAGATATCTATATATCTACCTATCTAGCTAGATATATATCTATCTAGATATCTATCTAGATATCTATATCTATCTATCTATATCTATCTATCTATATCTATCTATCTATATCTATCTATTTATCTATCTATTTATCTATCTATCTATCTAGATATCTATCTATCTATCTATCTATCTATCTATCTATCTAGATAGATATCTATCTAGATATCTGGATATCTAGATAGATATCGATATAGATATCTATATAAATATCTAGATATCTATCTATCTAGATATCTATCTAGATATCTGGATATCTAGATAGATAACGCTATAGATATCTATATAAATATCTAGATATCTATCTATCTAGATATCTATCTAGATATCTGGATATCTACAGAGATATCGATATAGATATCTATATAAATATCTAGATATCTATCTAGATAGAAATTGATATAGATATCTATATAAATATCTAGATAGATATCTAGATAGATATTTGGATATCTAGATAGATATTAATATAGATATCTATATAAATATCTAGATGGATATCTAGATAGATATCCAGATATCTAGATATATAGATTGATATCTAGATAGATATCTAGGTAGATAGATATCTAGATGGATATCTAGATAGATAGATATATATATATATCGATATAGTTAGATAGATATCTAGATAGATAGATATCTATATAGATATATATCTATATAGATAGATATATAGATATCTAGATATCTAGATATCTAGATAGATAGATATATATATCGATATAGTTAGATAGATATCTAGATAGATAGATATCTATATAGATAGATATCTAGATAGATAGATATCTAGATAGACCGATATAGTTAGATAGATATCTAGATAGATAGATATCTAGATAGATAGATATCTAGATAGATAGATATCTAGATATATCGATATCTCGATAGATAGATATATCGATATCTCGATATCTAGATATCTAGATAGACAGATAGATATGTAGATAGATAGATATATAGATAGATAGATATATAGATAGATAGATATCTAGATAGATAGAAGTCCTACTGTGACCAAGCGCACTGGACTGAAAAACGTTAGATGTATATTTTATAGATATGACAACACTAATTACACGGATGGCTTCCCAGCGTTTATCCACGGAAATATCATCAATAAGTCAATCCCTTGAGCTAGATAGATAGATATCTAGATATCTTGATATCTAGATAGATATCTAGATATCTAGATACATATCTAAAGTTCGAATGTGACCAGTTCCATGTCGAATGCGAAGAAATAATGTCGCATTCGACATCTTTTTTGGTCGCATTCGACATTTTATTGTCGCATCCGACTAATCCAATGTCGCATTGGACTTTTAAAAGGTCAAATGTGACAACAATCTGGAAGTCACATTCAAATTTATAAAAGTCACATTCGACTTTTTATTCTTCGAATGCTACTTTTGAAATGTCGAATGCGAATTTAATTGTCAAATGCGACTTTTAGAAAGTCGCATTCGACCTAACCTGTCAATCAACCAGGTAATTTGCATAAAATCGTATTCGACAAGTCTTTCGTGCGTTCGCACAACCGTTTTCGACCTTTCGACTTCTAACACGTCGAATGCGACGTTTAGCGATTCCACATCGCATTCGACACGCCTAAAAATGCCTAACCCCACGACAATTTTACGTGTCGCATTCGACTTTTAGCGAATTTTTGCAAACTGGTCGAATTCCAGCCAGCTCGATGTGGAACCTCACCCTTAAGGGCAGATTAGCTAGAACTGTAAATTAGTTTTGGAAAACAGCAAGACGTGAGTTGCGTACAATACGCAGTGGGTGTATTTATTTAAGAAGACAATGAAGTTGAACACACACGCGCTCCATACAATGCCGACATTTAATTCCTGCACTAAATGCGTGGGTAGCCCATGCATAAAATACGACCGCACGCCCTGTTATCAGCCAGTTTCCTAGGCATGGATGCATAGATGAAATCAAAACTGAATATAGTTTTTATTCGCAAGGTGCTTTGGTCATTGATGTGCTTGGCTTATTTTTTGACATGGTATCCATGAGTATTTGTACAACCAGACACTGGCAGATGTCCGGTCGACTGGTGCAGGAATTAAATTCTGTATTGTAGTTTGTCCAGTGAATACAGTATTATCATAGACATTTTGTGTAGGAGTACACTGAACCCACGATCATCGCTGCGTCACTTTCTTCTCATAATGACATAGTGACGTGAATAATAAGTACCCCAAGCAATACATATTATTTGAGATTTATAAGTTCCTATTGTATAGAATAAATAAACCCTTTTTCTGCTGGTGCCAAATTTTGCCAATACAAGATGATGCTAAAACCTAAACGAAAATGACCGAAACCCAGACTCATGGTAGGAATGAGTTCGGTCAGTGATGGTCATGCAAACTACAGTGTATGTAGTTTTAGCGTTGCTGTCTGTAATCTTTCATTCTCATCCAGCCCTATTTCTCACTACCAAAGTTCAAGACAAAAAGGTTGATAACGTTCATCATATTAACTGTAAAGAAAATTCGGCGTTTAAAAGGGGCACTTACATGATCATTAGCTGGGAACAATTGGTGAAACGTTATCCACCAATACGTGCCTTCTTCCATTTAAAACTCTTCTTCACAGACGAAGGTCGTTGAATATGATCAGATACATGGCATATGATCAGATACTGAATTCTAAATAATGTGGCATAATCGTGCAATGCTGCAGTCTTTGCTTGCCTTGCTGGACCAAGCTGGAGTTTGTCCTTTGACATTTACTGGCAATGCACCACAGAAGATGGATAGTGCGCTTGTCGAATATCACGATCACTGAGAATCAAAACCACAAGGTCTCTATTCAAAACAAATATTAATATTAAGTAAATATTGATAACGACAAATTCAACAACTTATTCGAACACGCGAAGTTCTTCATGTTCGACATGCCCCTCCATTGACAGACAGTCCATGAGCCAATGCTGAAATAGGCCTTATTTAGGAGTTTTGCGTGTGGAGAGGTGGAGGAAGGTTTCTTGTTTATACCAAATGAAAGAGCAGCATCCCCCATTTCTTTTTCAACTTGTTAGTAGCCTTATTTCTTGCACGTTAAGTTTGCAAAGAAGCCTGAAGTTGTATCAAATGAGGCAGAAATTCCACCAAGGAGGGACCGAGCAGAACATATAGAGACAACTGCATTTGAAGAGGATCTATTCAATCAACCAAGCCGCCTCGGGAATGCACACATGGTCAGATTGATCATGATATCCCAGCTGTATGAATCGTGTTTGGGAAATACTTGAAGAAAAAATACTAAATCTTGCGGAAAAACAACTTTCGTTCTAATCATTCGCGAAATATTGCTTCGACAATGTATACAAAAACAAACTATTACAATGTAAAGATAATATGTTTACAACGTAGATTGCCTACCATGAATATCAATATCAATATCATATTAGGTATTTTTGTAGTGGACACATAGGGTTGGGATATTGTCATGCTCTTTATATACAGGCAACTTTATCCGGACATGTGTAATCCGGATTTTCGTCTAAACTGAATAGATTAGTAGGTCCCAGCCCCTCCCTATACATATAATTCCAATACGCATACTACGGATTTTGTCTAATCCGGACAGAAATTTAGGGTTCACAACGGTCCGGATTAAGCAGAGTTGCCTGTATAATTAACCCAATAATAAAGTATGCCTGTCCGTTTCCTCCACACAACCCTATACATCATAGCTATGTACTCTTCTGCCATTACATTGAGTTGTATGTTAACATTCTGTGATTTTCTTAAACATTGTTTACCTAGTAAAAAGTTAAAGAGTCAATGAACTCTCTCCGGCGCCATCGTCAGCGCCCTCTGCTGGCGCGTTTTCCTGACAGCCGTGATGGAGTGAGGAATTTGACCCCTGCTGACCTGAGAGGTCAGAGGTCAAGTGACAGGCACCTCAGCAAATGAGCAGCTATCGGAAGATGTTAGTGGCGGCACAGATTGAAATCCAAACATGTTTCTGCCATATCCTTCCCTGGCACACGCTGATGTTAGTTGAAGCTACTTCGCGCCTTGTATTCCTACCCTCGCCACAGGGGATGGCATGCTGGGAGTAGTGTCTTTTTATTCATGTGCAGGCTCGTGGGATTCATCGCCAAATTATATACATCAAGAAAAACTGCCCTATTGACAAAATTGACAGAACAAATGTACACACAGCGTCATTGGGTACACAGTTATTGGGATATGCAAAGGAAATGATGTTAATCCACAGGATATGCTGTAAATCCACAAGCAGAGCAAAAAAAAGTACACATAATCAGTAAAAAGAAACATCGTGCAATTGAAAAGAAACATTCCAAAATCTCCCTCAGCCCTAACCACATGCTCCAAAGCCCTTCGTTAACTTAGGCACTTAGGTAGTCTTAAGGACCTGTTGCAGTTTCTAGTGTTCTCTCCCCAACAGGCCAGGTTATCAACGGTTCGAACAATGAAAATCATTTTTGTATTTAACCCTTCCAATGCTGAGGCTAATTTTGCCAATACAAAATGATGCAAAAAAACCAAAAAATGACTGAACCCCTAGCAAATGGGTACTCAATTTCCAATTAATACCAACATGACATGTTTAGATGGATTTCAAAATTATTTGCGCCCTTGTGCTTTGGACGAATGTAGCATCAGCATTGGAAGGGTTAAGCATAACATGCACCAACTATATGGGATGGAGTTCCTGATTCGAATACTAACAATATTTCTCCGTCAACTAATTTCAGAAAAAAATGACAATTCTTCAAAGCTACCATCAAAAGAGTTCAGATTGTTTCGGCTCTTCTTGCAAATATGTATTTAGCTCATTCAGTTCAATTACCCCAGTACTCCAGTTTCCTCCACTACTTACAACTGGCTAGTCACGAATTAGCAACAATTGGCATAAAAGTGACGAAAAACAAAATACCAATTTCCAAAAACAACCAGGCATTGATAGACGTCAGGTGGAATGGTGCAGGAATTAAATGTCTTTACTGTATGATATTGTAACATATTGCAGTGTATCCCACGGGGTCAGTATGCCTAATATATTTCAGTACAAATAATCGAATACTATAGCCCTATGCTCTATACCGTAAGGATGTGTATAGATATCTGTAACGTTGTTTTGTTATTACTTGATCATCAACTCTTGAAAGATACATGATTTGTAATAAGACACGCAGATTTTTTATAGCGTCTGATATCAAGAGTTGCCCTGAGAATGTAAATCTATAATCATCAAGGAGGAGATTTGTGGCCTAAACTAATCTTACCGATCGTTACAGGAACGGGATGTTTTTCTCCATGTTTGATGCCATGACTCCGAGGTGTTCGATAAGTAATTTCGCTATTCAATCTTCAAACCAGCGAGATGATAAATTGCTTTAGGGACGAGGATTTGCCAGTTCTAGTCCTCGGCCTTAACCCTTATGCTGCTGGTGGCTAATTTGGCCAACACAGATCGATGAAAAAAACACCTAAAAATGACCGAAACCCTGGCAAATGGGTACTCATCTGAGAGTACTCAGTGAGCGCTATCCAATGAATACCGATGTTATAGATGGTTTTCAAAAAGAACTGTGTCCTTGCGCTTTGGATGAAAGAAGCCTTTGCATTTAAAGGGTTAATAGTTCGGTATCACAACATCCCGCAGAGCCATCTTGAATATATTGCATTTCTCGCGAGCTTTGCCGTAATTTCCTGTCTCATTAGGGTCTGATTTACACCAACCTTTGTATAATTATAGCGGGATTAAGTTGTTCCTATCACGCTTATCAGATTTCCCGCCAGTGACCCGATCTGGCTTCTAAGAACGTCAAGCTTTTTCTTGTGAGGAGTAGCGCTTCTACAGTGCAGGGCAGGTGTCTATAACCCATTTACACTCAGCGGCCAAACAAGGCCTGACGATTTTGGATATATTTTTCTAACAAAAGCATAATTGGCAAACTATTTGAAGGAGAAATGTTGTTCAGAACATTACCAACAACTCTCCTTCAAATATTTAGTAAAATTATTCTCAATACAAACGTTTCGATCAAAAGTATCTTAGATCCAGACGACAATTTTCTGGAGAAACGCTTAAGTATTTATGACTAAGAAAGCCACCGCTACAACCCAGGAAGCTGTCTCTTCGCGTCGTACTTGGCCCGTCGGCTATTTCCGCTTCTCGATTCCTCGGAGCTCGGGTTTTCGCGTTACAAGCACACTGTGTGCGTAACACAAAGTACCCAAGCATCTTTCACCTGACGTTCCTATTCAGTATCCACAGAACAGTGCCATGCCAGTTCAGGGTAAGGAGGGCAACAAGTCACGTGACCCCAGGCTCTGTGGACGTGTCAGGCCAGCGAGGTGCTCAATGCCAGGTGAAACATGAGAATTCGGTCTGATTGTATTATAGGTTCAAGGTAGGGACACAACCATAGTTCAAGAGCACTACAGACCCTTGGAACTAGTCTTGAAGAGAAGGGAATTTCTTCCCGGTTCCGGGTTTCTATCTCGTCGCGATATGACACAAGCTGTTAAAAGTGACGTAAAACCAAAATCCTTCATTCCTTCACTACAGAGTTAGGATCCATTTTCTGTATATGGAAATTCTTCTGTATTTTTATCTCTTGGAAAATGGCGTGTAGCAATGTGAAAATACTCTTATTAGAGTATGCATTCAGCATATTTGCATTTAAAACTATTGATCAAAATGGTAAGAATATAATTCATGTTCAATATACTGTCAACTTTTCCGATCTTTTTGAATAGTTATATCGTCGATATGGTTCAGGTTCCTCTCCCTTCGCATCTGGAGTGCCCACATGACCTGCTAACTTTAAGTGTCACTCCTCAAACAAAATGAAATAGAAACATATTATTATATGAGTCTCCAAGCTAAACAAATGCGCCTTCGCTGTCAGATATTTCGATAGAATATTGCATTCCATCCGAATATTTTCATATGTGATAGACCGTGATAAACTAAAAGCTGGAAAAATCTATAAAATTAATGTAGATTGAAGGCTACACCACCAAATAGGTTCATCTTTGAAAAATACTCAATTGATCAACGTAGATCCGAATAAGTACAATTTCCTCCGAGGATGAAATGGAATTTTTCAGATCGAGATGGGCCATGCAAACTTTTTCTTTTACTTTGAAATTAAACACATGTGTAAAGCGATTTTTATTTCCTTTTTTCTTCACGACACAACATGTATGACATAGACAAGACATATATATATATATATATATATATATATATATATATATATATATATATATATATATATATATATATATATATATATATATATATATATATATATATATATATATATATATATTTATCTCATGATTGGCAAAACGGAAGACGGAAGTAGTAATAGTAGTATATTTATTGACTGTCCGTCAAAGGACAAAAGATATACATACATATACATGTGCATAGTATATAACCTTAACAACAAGTATCAAAAAACAGGAAGGACCATAACTGTGAGAAAGCAGGAAAAACCGCATATGCAATCCTGGCACCTTGGAATGTTGATGTGACTTCCCTGGGTGTAGCATATGTAAGATAAGGATGCACTTTAACGCGATAATGAGGGAAGCGCAGTATCTAATTCATAGAAGGATGTGGAATCTGTGACTTAAAGGCATTAACCATTATGCTGCTGGTAGCTAATTTGGCCAATACAAAATGATATAAACATCCTGGAAAATTATTGAAACCCTGGCACATCAGTACTCATCTGAAAGTACCCAGCGAGGGCTATTCAATGAATACCAACATGCCAGGGTTTAAATGGTTTTCAAAAATCGTTGCATCTGGACGAAAGTATCCTACCATTTGACGAGTTGAATCAGATCGGGAGAAATCTAGACCAATTTTATAGCGAATAAGCAGGTGCTCTTATAACCAAGTGGATACAAAGAAAATATGTACTTCTGAGAAATATGTGAAAGATACAAAGGGTCTAGTGTTGCTGAAATAAGATAAGAACTAGATGACGGGATTAATCAGCGTTAGATGACACAAAACTAATTTTATCTAGCCCTGTTAATAAACATTTTTATCATGTGTGCGTTTCCATTTGTTTACTAATTAATGGCCTAGGCTAATTGCATTGTTCTCATGGGGTGCACTATGCTGCTCACAAGAGAAAATGACAGTACAGTGCCGACATTTAATTCCTACACTAGATGCATGGGCAGCACAGGCACAATACACGACCGCATGCCCTGATTTCTACAGAGTTTCCTGGACATGGATGCATGGGTGACCTCGTAACAGAACGTAGCTTTGATTTGCAAGCGACCTGGGACATTTATGTACTTGGCTCATTTTTGACATGTTATCCATAGGTGTTTGAACAACCAGGCACTGCCTATACGTCCGGTCGACTGATACAGGAAGAAACAGTCTGTACTGTACATCTATGCCGCCTTTTTGTCGATCCAAATCAGACAAGCCTGCTTTACTATTATTCCTTCTCCCCATTTCTCTGTCGCATTGCCTATAACCCCAAACCAAGTTGTTGAGGAATCAAAATGCCTAACTGATCCGTGAACTTAAGGTGCGATATCAAACTTCAACGATTGAAATTATTTCCGAATAACAATCTAAACGGAAACCATATATTAAAAGATAATGCAAACATGAAGGTCATGAAACGAAATAAGAGTACATTTTCGTAGAACGTGCCATAGTCACATGAACCTTTTCATTATCTTATATCAATTCGCTAATAGTCTACCCACATTTTAGTCATTTACATACTTAATTGTTTTCACGTTATTGATGCTTTGGACAATACCCCACTTCTTAGAGCATATATTATGTATCCCTTGACAGATCATGGCTGCTGGTGGAATAATCATATCAGTCGACTGTATATACTGCCTTAGTTCTTGAATTAATTAGCACTCATGTTTTATATAGACGAAGACGAATGCGAGATATCTCAACAGACACGCGCCTTGATCCTCGTCTATGGTTTCGATTTATAACTATATAATAATAATAATAATAATAATAATAATAATAATAATAATAATAATAATAATAATAAAATCTTTATTAAAAGTCTCACTCAGTATGGATAAACATATTACGGACAGATAAAAACATGCATGTTCAATATACTGACCCCTCTTGAAAGAGTTATGAGAGACATTAATTATTAGTACATATCACAAAGAGATGTTAATTCATAGACGCACTCTAAAATCTTTTAAAAGTTTATAAGACACACTATATAGTATGCCAGTTGCATATAGGCAAGTTACGCTCTTTACTTCATTCATGTTCGGTTACAAGTGTTTCATATGTACCTACGCATGTTCGTATTTATGTACACGCCTATATAGATGTCAGAGAGGACCAGGCCTAAGGATAAGATAATGTGACGGTAAGATTGAAAATCTTATCTAGATCTCACGAAGTGTAGGTTATAACAGTTAAGATCTTTTGAACATAAATCCAAGATCCTCCAATATTGTACAAAAATATGCATTTGTTGTGTGTTATATGTGCCAGTATGTGCTTGTTTGTTTTTCTTTTGTTTGTGTTGTTAGGAAATAAAAAAAAACATGCGTTTTGCAGAAAAAAAGATAATGTGGGCCGAGCAGAAGCTGCGCTCTTTACCAAAAGAAGGCGTGCGAGCTACAGCGAGACCATCACCCGTTTTTGCATACGTGCGCGTACTGCTACAGGACGTGCAATGCAATCTTCAGACACCCAGAAGCAGATTGTCAGCGTAAAATAGCCGACGAGGCAAAAAACGGGAAGAGGAGGGAGTAAAAGTGCTCCCTCCAGAAACTGTAGATGCGAGTATAGAGTTAGGGAGGACAGGAGGGGGCGACGGGCGCCCGAGGTCAGCGGAGAAACTTTGTGTCAGCGAGGGGCAACGGGGGGACAGCGATACAACGTTGCTGAAGGAGGTCGGGGACGAATGCGGGTCAGGAGAGGTCGAGAGTGCAACGACAGCGAAGGTCGTCCAGTTAGGGGAAAGTGGGGCAGGCACCGATGACGTACAGGAAGCGATAAAACAACAACACAACGAGCAGCGTCCGGCAGGCCAGGGGGGTGATAGTGTCGGGTTCACCCCACTGACGGCCGAACTGATGGAGATATATCATCAAGTGTGCAATGGACAGGGCTATAACTTCCAGGGCGCGCGAAAGAGGGTGCCAAGCGGTTTGCGGCTGGAGGAATGGAATAGGTACTTGGAGGGGTATCAGGATCGCCAGTTGGTGGACTACTTGGCCTACGGCTGGCCGATCAACTTCAAGAGGGGCACAGTACTACAGTCAACGCATGAAAATCATGCGTCGGCACGTCAGAACAGTGGGCATGTGGATTTTTACATCAACACCGAGCTCGGGTACGGCGCATTGTGGGGCCCTTTCGAGAGCCCCCCCGCGGGACTTATGCATATTAGCCCCTTAATGACGAGGCCAAAACGGGACTCAGCGAATCGAAGGGTAATCGTGGACTTATCGTGGCCCCCGGGGGCTGCGATTAATGAAGGCGTGGACGAGGAGTGGTACATCGATGGTCCGGCGACTATCTCGCTACCCACGGTGGACTATTTGGAGGAGAGGATATTACAACTGGGAGCAGGGGCCTACATGTACAAAACAGATTTGTCCCGTGGCTACCGACAGCTGCGGGTTGATCCTAACGACTGGCCCCTATTGGGCTTTCAGCATGAAGGTAAGCTGTATATGGACATATGCCCCCCTTTGGGCTTGAGGTCGGCAGCCATGTGTATGCAAAGGACTACGGAAGCCATTAGCTATATACACATGAAGGCAGGCTTCTATTCCAGGCCGTATCTTGACGATTTTGGGGGGGCGGAGGCGTCGCAAGGCAGGGCACAGCAGGCACTGGGGGCTCTACAGAACATTATGGTGGATCTGGGAGTGGAGGAGGCGAAACATAAGGTGTGCCAGCCTAGCCAATCCATGGTGTGGCTAGGCATACTTTTCAACACAGTGGAAATGACAATGAAGATACCTCCAGCGAAGCTGCAGGAGGTAATGGAACTGGTGCAGCAGTGGGCAGGTAGGCAGCGAGCATCGCAGAGGGACATGCAGAGCCTTTTGGGGCTCCTGCAATTTGTAGCTAGCGTGGCGCCCCCTGTGCGAGTGTTTACAAATAGAATATTACAGGACTTGAGGGAGGCGCCAAAGAGGGGTACAGAAACTTTGTCGTTGGGTTTTAAGCAGGACTTAAAGTTCTTCGAGACACTCTTGCCGCATTTCAATGGCATTAAGATAATGGACAAACAGGCCATAGAGTGTCAGGAGACATTAGAACTGGATGCATGCTTGACGGGATGTGGGGCCGTAATGGGGACTCAGTATTACACCGAGGAGTTCCCACAAGGGCTTCTCGTCGAGCAGCACAACATAGCTCGCCTAGAGATGTTGAACATTGTGGTTGCGGTCAAGGTTTGGGCCAGGCAATGGTCAGGTAGAAGGGTACGAATACAGTGTGACAATACTAATGCATGCATAGCAATTCAAACAGGCAGGTCTAGGGATGCTTATATGCAGAGTTGTGTGAGAGAGCTGTTTCTGTGGGTCACTTGGTACGATATAGAGGTGGTGGCAACGCACTGCCCAGGGGTAGAAATGGTCAGGGCAGATGCATTGTCACGGGCACACAAGAACGAGAACATGAGGAGATGGGTCGAGAGTGATGCGGTGCTCAGTAGAGCCACTAGGGTGAGAGTGAGTGCAGACATGTTTGAGTTGACAAATGATATGTAAGGCGAGTCGGGTAGTGTGAAGGGGCGGAGTACGTAGCCCACGGGAACAAGGACATGGTTCAGGCAGAAGGGTAATGTTCTCTTTGTTTTTTACAGATGGAGACAGGTTGAGGAGAGCGGCGGCAGACAGAATGCAGCAGGCCTTTCGGCCCGGGACGCGAGCAAATCAGAAATCCCATGTATTACTTTTTGTGGCCTTTGCTTTGCACTTTGGCTTGCAGGATTTCCCAGCGGACACGAGCACACTGCTTTCTTTTGGAGAATTTTTGTTGAGGACTTACAGGGCACCGGGGTCGGTCACGAACGCGCTGTCTGCCGTAAGGGGTTTTCACCTCTTTCGGGGGTTTTCCACCTCGGGGTGCGATGACGTGCGGTTAGCGTTGTTTAAGAGAGCGCTGCCGCTCACAGTGAGACATACCCCGGCACCCGCCCCTCCGGTTAGCTTGGGCTTGCTGGAGAGGCTGTGCACCAGGGCAATGGAGTGCGGAAGCATGGGAGCGGTCTTTGCGGCTTTCATGTCAGTCTTATTTTTTTCGGTGACAAGGGCTTCCTCCTTGGTGCCCTTAACTAGTGACAGGTTTGACACTACGAGATGGCCGACCTGGGGAGATGTGAGGGAGAGGGAGGGGGGCCTGCTGCTGCGCATCAAGTGGGGTAAGTGTCGACAGAGTACGGAGGAGGGTTTCTGGGTACCTTTGAGCAGGCTGAGAGACTCGCAGGCGTGTCCAGTTCAGAACTTGGACAGGTTGCGGGCACGTTGGGGCAGCGTTGATAGCGGCGTGCCCCTCTTCGCATGGCCACGAGTTGGGGGCAGTTCGGCCAGGGGCGGGGGCAGCCTGACCCTCAGGCTGGCGCGCCAGTGGCTGGGATTGTTCTTACGGGGCCTGGGAGAGGGGGGTCGTGGCCTTTCGCTCCATTCATTCAGGAGGGGGGCGGCGACACTGGCTTTCACGAATGGGGCCGAGCTGGACGACGTTCGACAGCTCGGTGGTTGGAAGAGTGATGCAGTGACACGCTACATCCCGGCCTTGGAGGCCAGGAAGAGGGCAGCTTCCCACCTACACGCTTAAACTTTCAAATTTCGGTGTTTAAAATTTTGGCGTTTATAAACACTTTCCACTACGTGGGGTAGCTGCTGAGTGCATGGATACATTGTTGCACAGTGTTGGTGGGGCACGTTTAGCGGAGTGTGAGGTGATCGATACTTTGTAGCGAGCAGTTACAGCGGGCTTTGGTTACATTGTAGATGGAGGTCAGAGACGTTGGAAAGAGAGAGTATTAAAGGTTGTTACTTTGTAGCGAACTGTGGACGGAGGGTTGGACGGTAGTGGGCTGCTTGACCACTACGTTAGTGATGTATTAGGTTAAGGCTGTTCATCCAAAAGAGTTGTTCATCAATAAGTTACTTTGTTTCTCGATACAATGTTGCAATGTATATACTTGTAAATACGTTATTAAACTGTTCGCATCCGCAGTCGTTTTCCCGAGTTGTCCATCCGCCCCGGTACTAATGTGGGCCGAATGCGTAGCATTCGCAGGCATTGGGGGAGGGGCCGGTGGACCGCTCGTGCCGCCAGCCTATCAGAGCGGCACGCATGGGTGAGCAGTCAGCACTGCGGCTTGAGCGACAGGGCACCAGCCAATCAGAGCTCAGACACGCGCACCACTCGTGGCGTGGGGCTCGGAGACACACGGCGACCGCCCGCAGCTTCAGTTGACTTAGGTAATCCGAGGCTAATAGACAACCACTTGAAATACCCACACAGGGGAAAGTTTCCCACCCACCCACCCTTTTTCGAGCGGGCCTTCGAAATTTAGCGGATTTGACGCACCTCTGTTCGCACACGGCGGGAGGGAGCTTAAGGGAGTTTACGGGAGAGAGAGAAGGGGGGCACGGCGTTTATAAACACTTTCCACTACGTGGGGTAGCTGCTGAGTGCATGGATACATTGTTGCACAGTGTTGGTGGGGCACGTTTAGCGGAGTGTGAGGTGATCGATACTTTGTAGCGAGCAGTTACAGCGGGCTTTGGTTACATTGTAGATGGAGGTCAGAGACGTTGGAAAGAGAGAGTATTAAAGGTTGTTACTTTGTAGCGAACTGTGGACGGAGGGTTGGACGGTAGTGGGCTGCTTGACCACTACGTTAGTGATGTATTAGGTTAAGGCTGTTCATCCAAAAGAGTTGTTCATCAATAAGTTACTTTGTTTCTCGATACAATGTTGCAATGTATATACTTGTAAATACGTTATTAAACTGTTCGCATCCGCAGTCGTTTTCCCGAGTTGTCCATCCGCCCCGGTACTAATGTGACGCCTTTTTCAAAGCTCATTTGATACGTGATGGGGATTGGTAAGGTGGAGGAACAGAGGTCTTTTTCAAAGCTCATTTGATACGTTATGGGGATTGGTAAGGTGGAGGATCAGAGGTCTTTTTCAAAGCTCATTTGATACGTTATGGGGATTGGTAAGGTGGAGGATCAGAGGTCTTTAGCTTAAATGTAGCACTATATTCTTCACGGCCTATGGTCATACAGTTAATATCTGCAGTATATAATACCATGTATATCTACCAGGCTATTTATCTATCTATCTATCTATCTATCTATCTATCTATCTATCTATCTATCTATCTATCTATCTATCTATCTATCTATATATATATATATATATATGTGTGTGTATATATATATATATATATATATATATATATATATATATATATATATATATATATATATATATGTGTGTGTGTATGTGTGTGTGTGTGTGTGTGTGTGTGTCTGAGCATTTGTTTCATGATGTCTCTACTTCAACCTATAAGATACCAGGACGAAAACATTATGATCACTTCTTACGTAGATGCTATTTGTCATCAAATATCAGGCAATTACACTTAATGTTCTGACAACCTTGTTTACTATTCATTTCAATGAATCATCGATTTCCCAATATGTGCCTAACTGTACTCAAGGAAAACCTAGGGAAAGTCACTTGCCAGAGGTGGGAGGGCGGAAGCGATGATAGTGTAGTCACTTACCTGTTGCAGAAACTTCGAATTGATCACTTAGTCCGTTGTTAGTGTATGGTCACTATGGCCCCGTTTTAGATAAGACATTGGTACGTACAAGGTGTCCTACATGGGACTTTACACGCAGTAACCGTGACTTGCCCGGTGGCATTTCACGGGCTATTTATACAGATTGTGTGACGGGTGCGTAATATCATCACTGACCATCACTGGACATGAAAAGACTGCTTGACCCCTCTTCAATGCCCAGAGCAATGGGGTGACCTAAATATTCAACGGCATAGAACGTTTGATTTAAGGTTTATCTCAGACCTCCCTAACTCCTAGGACCAATTTCACCAAGACCAAGATCGTGTCCTATCCTTCTGATTATAAAGCAACATTTTTATTTTGGCGTGTTTTGAAATGCTATTACCCTAACCTAACTCTAATGAGAACAACAACAAGAAAGACACTTGTGAAAACATTGTGCGATCGATCTTACAAAGCACCCATGCTTCAGTGACCACTATCATTTCAATTTTGGAGGTGAACTCACACCTCAGAAATACGTACACACACACACACACACACGCATCGAACTCCGACTGCTAACCGCTTCTCCCCTCAGCACAGGGTAAAGGCTACACGGATACCACTTGTATTAGAAAAAGATGCGTGTGCATGTGATTCGGGTTTACATAGTCTATTTTGGTGCTCTAGTCTACATTAAACTACTTGCTATAAATCATGCGTTAAGAAACAACCTGAAAAGATACGACAATCAAAATTCATCCCGAAATGAAATCCATTTTCATACAAGTTCATACTCTATTTCTCCTTGCATATTATATGCCTAGTAATAGGTCCTCCGGTGCATAGTGTATGCCACGTCAGAATAGCATTATGGCAATCATGTACGAAGTGGACGATAATGGTCTGCCACTTTAATGGGGTGGAGACTGACATTGATTCTTAGTGCTAGCATTACGCATGTAATTACAATGGATCAGTACGATACGTCGAGTCAATATTGACACCTTAAACATTAATGTCATTGTGATTAGTATAACATCATTATTTTCAGCATGATTAGCATAGTTACTGACAGACTGGTATTATACGGGGAAAATAAAGACAGTAAGTGTATACATGTGTGTATGTACTTTTATTAACATACATACATTGTACTTATGAAAGGTACGTACAAAAGAGGACTACAACAGAAAACTAAATCAGCAAACATATATTGAGGTCATATCTTATAAAAATTGGCTTAATACCAGGATATCATAAACGTGCCCTGATTCTCCAACGAGAAGAAAACAAATACCCCAAAACACTCAATTCCCTGAATATTAAACACACAAACCAAGAAGTAAACAAAGGTCACTTTTTGAAAAGCTTCCGTCTTTATAACTTTTAGTCATTCTCATTCTATTTATTTAAGTCATTGATATGGTGTCTATTATATGTATTATTTATGTTTTGGGTTGATTTTTACTTGTTGAAAAATGATATGAAACATGCTTTATGCAGAATTTAAAAAGAAGGTTTTGGTCTTTCTTGTTAACCCCCGAAAGGGACAGGTTCATTTCTGACAGAATTCTACCTTTCATAACCATGACTTGAAATATAGAACGCAAGTATACCAAGGAAAGTGGTCTCATAGCAATGATACAATGATAAATACGATATTACAGCTAATTAGTATAATTTTGGTTTATTTCATAAAATTCGTTTTAATCTGGTTGTACCAGAATGAGCAAGCAATGGTTGAGATAAGAGGAGGAGAAGGAGGAAACGTTCTACATACTGAATGAAATGAATTGGCAACATCGTTAAAAACAAGTTGTCATAAACAGAGAAACCGATACCAGTGCCTAGATGAATTACGGACCGACCCAAAGTCACTATATCCATACTAGTACTTGATAGGTAAACCACCACCCCAATACTCGGATCAATAGTTTAAATGAATGTGCTTCAGGCAAGAGTATTGTATCTGATACTGACAAAATACAATATCTAGTTGAGGTTCACTTTATTAAAATATCACTATATTGTCGCAGTATATGGTTCTTTATAAGTCCTACAGTGGTGTATCTGTTTTCCCTTTGATTTTCGTTATTCTCTATGTGGTCTATAATTTATTTCCAAGAAAGCACTCATCCTTTATGTTTCTGTCAGCCTTAAATTATTTTATGTTCTGTTTTTCCATTGTGATGTGCAATTTTGTAAATGAAAAGTTTACAGCAAATAGAGGTACAACACAATACAACATTATATTTGCAACATTATCGTTTCCTCAACCGGAAGTCGCTCCTCATAACTTGAACATTGGTGGGAATGATTGAATGAGAGTTTAAAGGCACATAGGCACACAACGGCCATTTAGTGCCATATGATATCATTGAATAGTGGCCCTATTAATTGTCATTGTTTAAGAACAATGACAAAGCATAATAATTGTAGGTGAAAGAAGGAAAAGAGGGAGAGTAAGAGCAGAGCCTTCCAATCCAAAGAGGACCAAGGGATCTTTAAGATGCATGGTATCCATAGACAGACCCAAAATTCCCCCTTTTTATAAGGCGAGCAGGGTGCCACACCAGCCCAGGCTTCCCCGGGAGGTACTAATGCAAAGGTGGAACACATGCAATTGCAGCGCAATGTAATAGACCCTTCTGCCATGGAGGCAGCCTCTTGGGAAGTGAGTGTGGATTCGCATTTGCTTAATGAATATCTGGCGGGTTCACTTTATCCTCTGAAATGCTTCCGACTCACGTTTTGCCGTCGTCTTGGCGTCGCCAGTCTGAGCAAATCTTTACTAGGGAATTAACAAATGGATGACACGTCGATTACTAATGAGGATAGGACATCCCTGTGTGACCATCACGACGTGCAACCACTTGGGTGCTTCATTATTAATGATATTCCCAGATTTTAACAATTGTCTATTTCGTAGCGATGCGCAAAACTTGATGAGCATGAGATTATCCGGAAGTCCTGAACCAAGGCAGCCAGTGTTTCATGTGATAACACGTCTATTAATAAAGATTATTGCCTCCTCAATGATTGGAAGGTGTGTTCAAACACTTGAGGTGGGGTCGAAAAATGTATGATTGACATAATACCCAAAGAAGTCAGTACCAACCTTTCAAAAAGAGGCCAGTAAGGAGATACCGTTGCAGGATATAGAATTCCAAAGTGTGTCCTAAACAAACATGTGCCCGTGAGGTATTTCTATATAGACTAATATGAGACAAACTCTGGTCTAGTCATCAATTTCAGCTCAATGAATTTGTTGCAGTCTCGCCTGTACAAGACGGCACTTATCAGTCACAGAGATGGCTTTAAGTTCCATTTGTATTCAGCACTGGTTCTTGTCTGATCGATTCGTGCTGTTTGATTAAAGTGTGTGAAATGGAATATGTCAATCTCATGTATTAAGTCTCTCCCTACATAGCCAATCTCCCTAGCTCATTACAGCCTATGGGCAGCAGATAGCATTGTTTGGAGGGAAATTGGTTCTTGCTTCCGTAACCCATTCGTGTTCAGCCAATTTGGAACTGGACTACATGTACTTACACCGCCTGGCTGCTTTAAAGGTATTATTATCAAATAGCGTAGAGAAAATATGTGAAGGATGATATAAAGACGAATTTTCAAATACAGTAGAGAAAATATTTGAAGGATAATATTCAAACTCGACAGGTAAAACAACTTTCATTCGAATATTTCTATATCGTTAGAACAGTTCGTGTGTCATACTATTCGCTCGCTTTTGCAATGTTAATTGGTTAGGGTATCCCCGGCAAAATTTATAACATACAAAAAAGGCACGTATGGTTAGAATACTCAAAAAGGAAAAAAAGAAACATGAATTAGCTAAAGAATATTCACTTCAAAACGTATCTAAAAAGTATTACAAAATGATTGTCTTCAGGAGCTTTGGTGTGTTCACATTAACTGGAATTCATGGTGTATTTGTAAAAATATGGTAAGATGTATTCTGAATGAAGTTTATTCTCATATTCTACAGTGTATAGTCAATATTTTTTCCTCGACCGTCTACATAGATATTGCTATATACTCCTGATGCGGTTGAAAACCGAGCAGGAACTGCAACTTTCAGTCAAGTATTCCTCAAAATGATACTTTGGTATCAAGACATTTCCATATTTGTCAGATCACGTGCAAACTGCAGATGTCTACAGTGCCGGTATTTAATTCCTGCACTAAATGCGTAGGACGCCCAGGCTTCATACACGACCGCGCACGCGATTGCCCTCCCGTTTCCTTTGAATGTATGCGACCACAAGTCCTTGACCTCACAACTGAACGTAGCTATAATTCGATATCTACGTAATGGTCATTGATGTGATCTGCTTATTTTTGAAATGTTATCCATGGGTGTTTGTACAAATATGCACTGGCAGACGTCCGGTCGACTGGTGCAGGAATTAAATGGCTGTATTGTATGGGTTAAGCATGACTGGGTTAACGTGTGGGTGTCACAGCCTGGGTGTAAAGGATGCTTCTCTTCGCCTCCAGACAGGAAACAGCTTCTCGCCATGTCGGTGCAAGGATCCCCGTGCGGGGATTTATTGGCTGCTTCTAATCCCAGCTTCCTAGCTCAGATATGACAGTAAGATTAACGAGTTATCACTTGCTCTGGGCATTACTACTGTTATCAGGCGGAGGCCGGGAGCGCGGAGTAGCATATAGCTAGCACGCACGCAGGCACAATTGTTGTGCGAGCTATTTCTCTCGCTCCAGCGTACGCCCTTTGTTTTCTATTATTCCACTGAACGTATTTTCTGTTTATAATAGAGAAAACAATTTCGGAGCCAAGAAAATGTGCGCACTTATTTCAAAGAGGAGTTACCAACTAAAGCAGATCATCTAATGTGTATTCTACTCTGTTTTTGTTTTTAATCTGTATTTCCGTATCTACTTCGCGATTTTCAGTTGACAAACATGACCCCTACTACGCCAAGCATACTCAAATGACCCTTTTTGCTTCGCGGAATTAAACTATCACATATTTCTGTACCACAGAGTATGGCGATGTTATCAAGGCTCGTATATCATCAATGTAATTTTTGGATGATGATGATGGTTTTGTGGTTTAAACAAATCATGTCGTATTGTATGTTTAATGACGGTACAAAGTCATACGAATACAGATAAATCAAATAAAAAATAAACAAAAGTTCAGAAAGTTGAAGTAACAGAGAAGACAGCCAGGAGCTCATAGTAAATAGAGAAGCGTCCTAAAAGTAACACAAAAACACGAAAAAATTAATACGAGACTAAATATTCGTGCAAATAAATGGCAGAGCTCTGCTACCCTTATATGGCACGGCCGTCATTCTAGCTTCTCGTTTCCATGGCAGCAGTGACGTATGAAGCAAAAAAAACAACAAAAAACACGTTGAATGAATCCGGCATTTCGTATATTGCTTGGTTTGTTTTATCGAAGTGTTTTTATGACAAGCATTGCCATTAAAGTCATGCTAATATTCGGACCAATATATTTTTCTAGACGCAAGATTCAATTGACCTTAGTAATATGCCAATCTCCAGGTACACTCAGATACTTAAGCCGTAGTAGGTTACTCTTGGCCATTGCAGTTCTGTTTAACCCTTATGCTGGTGGTGGCTAATTTGGCTAATACAAAATGATGCAAACACCTGAAAAATGACTGAACCCCTGGAATATGGGTACTCGTCTGAGAGTACTCAGCGAGAGCTATCACATGAATACCAACATGACAAGTGTTAGATGGTTTACAAAAATGTTTGCATCCTTGTGCTTTGGACGAAAGTAGCCTCAGCATTGGAAGGGTTCATGCCCACTGAAGGATTGTTTGATAACGGTGTATAAACACTGATTGCTTATTCATGATAGGTTTCCCATTCAAGGATATTATAATACTTACATACATACAAATACAAATACTACCCTGGTTACTTGGAGGTTCTATTGAGAATATGACTTTTGATAGTATGCTGAGTTCACGTTGATTGCTGGATAGGCAATTAACAGGATGTATTAGCAAACTACCTCTAACAGGGTAGGCATCGGGTAATTTGTAGTGGTAAAGATTTTTGTTCTTAGGCCAGTCAAGAGTGATGTCGTTTTTGTCGAAAGTTTTCAATACCTTTTGTATTGTACTTCTTTACTAAAGCTTGGTATTCTGTACTTTTCAGTACATTTTTGTATATGTAAGTTTGTATTGCCTATTTATGTTCTCTTTATGACTATACATTTTCTTTCCTCTTTATGTCGAAATAATACCAATCTCTATATAGTATTTTTCACTTTCCTATGTATTTGTAATTTCATATCTGTGCATATGGTCAATAATATTACAATTACTTTCTCATAATCTCATTGGTTTCCATTTTCATTAAAAAAAAAAGAAATATGGTCACCCTTTCATTAGAAGCTTATGCCCCCGGCATACATTTGGTTAATATAACTGCTACAGCTATTTTGAACATACGGAGTAAGAAAGGAAGGGGTTGGATAAAAGGCTACGTGTGTTAATCTATTAGATGACGCACTTTACCTTCTCTGAGCATATATGATAGAATAATGCTTAATAAAAGTTGATTGTGATTAGAGTTGATATGCATATTTTTATAAATGCTCTTTTACATGCGCATACTAGTATTTTAATAGGTGAAACATTTCAAGCATTTGTTTTCTAAGCCCGGATGACAATCGCCATAACGATTTACTCTCTAGTCAACAGTGGACTGGCATCTATAACAATGATACATGATACGAACGCATCATAGTGCTTCATATCTAGGTATTCATTGCAAATGATAGCCAGAATTAGAGAAAATTGGACGACATAGGCGATGAGATTGCTTCGGAAGTTGATGGAGGGAAGGAAGGAGTGGGTTTCTACGTTGCTTTCAACAGCTTAGGTCATATTGCGACAAGATAGAAACCCGGAACCGGGAAGAAAAAATCCCTTCTCTTCACGAATAGTTCCAAGGGGTCTTTTAGTTGCAGAAGAACCATAGACACCCCTTAAGAACCCCGCACATTCATTGTCATTTATGTATCTCTCTTTGTTATTTAGGCAAAGCATTATTAATGTCATTGCCCAAAATGTTACAATGGATTGACCTGAATGAATGGATACAATAAAAAAACAGCTGTTTACAGCGAATTAAAAAAAAAAGAACCCCGCACATTTATGTAGCGACCATGCCAACCCCCTGACTCGGGGATCCGGCGGAGACACGAACTTGCGAATTAATGCTTAGGAGCCAGGCATCGTATATAAACCACTAGACGACGGCGGATCCCCTGTCTTGGAGTTTGGAATTTTGTTTTTCGTCACTTTTTCTGCCATATTGCGGCTAAGCTTTGACTAGCCAGTTGTAACTGGTGAAGGAAACCGTAGTACCCGGCGAAAACCACCGCCTAATCCCAAGTCACTGGCAACTTTCTCACACGCCTTACGTGGGATTCGAATCCAGACAGTGGTGAGAGACAGCTAGTAGTAAGTGGCAACGCCTTAGACCACTACTCTGGACAACAGGCCTGCCTCGGAAGTTGGCTGGCTATATAGAGGTCAACTGGGATGACACGCCAAGTAGTGGTTATTCGTAGTACTCTCATAATATGTCTGCAGCCTAGGTTAAGACCAGCCAAAATAAACACATGGGTCTGCTAGGCAGGCTGGATTCCAAGGATATGTAAAAGTGATTGGCCAGGCTGCTCAACATAGTCACGTTACCATTAATAGAAGGCGTATGCACTTGACGCTATACGTGCAGCCTTGCTTATTCTTGAACATCCGCGTACTAGGTATATCTTCCGACTAGTTCCCTGTACAAAAAACGCATATATGCGTATTGTATATATTAAACAAGAAAATTAGGTAGAAAGCACCAGTGTTTAATACAAACCTGAACTCTGAACATGATATCATTGCAACACCACCGATTGTTACAAATTGTGCCTAATAGGTACAAGAACGACGTACACGTGGTAATTAGCAGATTGTAAATACAATAATAAGAGTTGTATGCATGCCTAATCATACGTAACTAAAATGTGCAGACCTGTGGTCGATAGTATATAAACATCTTATGAATAAATTCCGTCTGTCAAATTATATCAAACTCATGCATTTACCCAATGCGCTTCAATATTTATCATTTTATACCATCGAAAAGCTGCTACAGTTTTGCAAAATATGCTGACGACATACAGTATGTATGTATATGTATTGACCTGAACAGAGTACACAAATATATACAAAATAATCTTTTGGAACAAACACCTTGATAAAGCAAAATTAGAAAACAATCACACTTATAAAGAAAATCCTTTGTATTTCCAGTTAGAAAGGGAAATAGTGACTACATGTATATGCATAACTAGCAGGAACAGAAACCCTTTAACACTTTAGCCCCAAACTGCGTACTAAAGAGAAAAAAACCCTTTTAATTCTTAATCAGAGCAGAGGAAGACGACAATCTATAGACTCACGTTCATGAGCTAGGAGAAAATCTTACGTCTAGTATGGTTTTGGTTAACCCTTCCAATGCTAGGGCTGCATGTACTTTCATCCAGAGCGCAATAACATTTGAAAACAATGAAGACCCTGTCGTGTTGGTATACATTGGAAAGCCTTCGCTGAATACTGTCAGACGAGTACTCATGTCTCAGGGTTTCAGTAATCTTTCTTTTTTTGCATAATTTTGTAATGGCCAAATTAGCCACCTGCAGCATAAGGGTTGAGACGTACGGAACACTTTACTCAAATCGTCAGTGTTGACTCCCCCACCTCGAGGTTACTCGGTTTCGCCTCGTGACACCTCGGGTATAACAGATTCATCACAGCTTACTTGTGCTCGATCACTTTCCGAGCCTACTAGGTACTAATCATAAACCAATGATCGTACGTGTTGGTCTATTTTGATCTCGGTAGTTTTATTGCTCTGTTTATCTCTGGTCGTGGGGGCTTGGGAAATAGTGTTGATCGGAGCAAGCAGCTGTTGTTATGGTCTATTTGATATATTTGTTGTTTTGCATACCAAGCAGATTTCTGGTAGATACGATTGAATTTCAACATATAATGAAAAGTATTTTGCAAATAATATGCAAGATATAATCATTCCCGTAGGTTCAAATATAGGATTACAAACTGAATATCTTCTATCTTTGTCTGTATGTTGAATATGTGTATTTGTTCACATTACTCGATCAGCTTCATGATATAGCGTCAGCGTTTTAGGTTTTCAGAATTTCTGTAGAAGTAGGATTGCTGAAAGGATGTCACAGCCGGTACTCACTACAGCCGCGTTCTCTGTTATAGTGCACTGCACATTATCTGCTTCATGTCGCCCCCCCCCCCCCCCCCACACAATCACAATCTGCATATCACAAATCGCATTTCACCTTTTTTCACTTAAGTATTGATGAAACTTTGTCCTCATTATTTTCATACGAAAATACACTCGTACAAAGTAAATGCATAATAATCAGACGATCAACCTCACAGATTACACGAGTATACATATTATATATATATATATATATATATATATATATATATATATATATATATATATATATATATATATATATATATATATATTTTTATATATATATATACATATATATGTATATATATAAATATATATATATATATATATATATATATATATATATATATATATATATATATATATATATATGTATATATATATATATATATATATATATATATATATATATATATATATATATATATATACATATATATGTATATATATATATATATATATATATATATATAAATATATATATATATATATATATATATATATATATATATACATATATATATATATATATATATATATATATATATATATATATATATATATATATATATATATATATATATATATATATATATATATATATATATATATATATGGATATCTAATTGCATTGAAGGGCATTTGGCAATATGTCTTGCATGTTTACTTTGCAATAAGACCCCTTGTCGCTATTGCTACACGCGTGTTCATAGTATTCCTCGACTGTAGCACGTTTTCAGTAGAATAGAGACTTACTGAGGAAGGAGAGGCGAATGAGGCGAGCCATTCCTACTGGCTCATGGGATGTGATCACATTCAGTCGTATCTGCCTGTCTCCTTCAGCTGCTGTCGTCACGGTGACGATGATGACGGGAAGGAGAAGGGGAGGAAGGCAGGTTGAAGATAGCAACAGGGCCTACTGGTAATTTGTTCGCCACTTTGATATTACACGCGAACAACACGATAGTTGATAGGGCATTTTCCCGCACGACGCCGCCGAATCAGCCTTTGGACTGATACCCGTAATCACTGCAGAGCAGGCTCTCCTTACCATATCCTACCTCAGTAACGCAACAACGGCAGGCATCAACGCTACACCGACAACAGTGACACCGAGACTTACTGGGGACTCGCCTACAGTTATTGATCAAGGGTAATACTTGAACAATGCAGCTTGGTAAAATGTATATTAGACCCTACATTGGATATGGACAGCCTAATATAAAATTTCTGATCCATTCTTGCCAGGGTGCATACATCAGGATTTTCGACTGATATTCTAAAGAGCTGTTGAATGTTTTAGAATCGAAATAGCACTTCTGCAAATGGCCATCTTATCCTTTTCCCAATAATCAAGTATTAATACCAATTATTATCATTAGATTTACAAGTAGGGCCATATGGCTAGCTTGTTAAGGCGTTGTCTCTTTAACAATAGCATTTGTATGATATACTTAGGAGGAAACGTTAAACAAACCAGTTTAAAAATACCTCATTTTGCCCCCTTTCACGTGTGTCTCAAGTTCATACTCTATTACCGGATCAATATTATCATGGTCTGATCTCGCTTAAAGAATATTTGTGGGTGTCAGGATAGATACCATATCAATGAATAATTGTACAACTTTTGTTTTTGTTCAGTGATATTGATTGAAATCTATGACTCTGGAGAAATAGAATTCCAGTTGCACATGCGTGCAATTTGAAATTTTAAAAAGACTATTTTCGCAGACCATACCTTTTGGGCGTGGTAAATCAGCACCTCCTATTGTTAACTACAATAATTCTTCCTTCTCGTTTATTTCTACGATTGCAAATTGTTAGATGATACCCATATCTAGCAACAACATGGATAAGGTGTTGTATTATATCATACCACATGTACCCAGCTCCCCACGGTACCATACACCCAGTTCTTATACCAATGTTAATTGTGAAGGTTTGTTTATCTTGTTCCCTAAGTAAGTAGAGGTAATTGCTCTTTGCCTATGCCTTGGCGGAGCTGTTATATAACCTTGTTTGTGAAAGACAGACTGTTCCCTATGTTGCGATC
The DNA here is from genome assembly GCA_963942565.1 of Maea johnstoni. Lineage (NCBI taxonomy): Eukaryota > Metazoa > Annelida > Polychaeta > Spionida > Magelonidae > Maea > Maea johnstoni. The sequence continues at coordinate 30,996,399 of OZ012686.1, forward strand.
GACGAGATCCTAGTAGGTTATTGACCGCGCGGTTAGCTCCTCATTATATTACTGAAATGCTACACGTGGCTTGTACGTAGCCACTCCAACATTTTGACAAGCTTACAATAACTTAACACGAGTACTCAACATGGTTCTCTGCTAACTATGCTACTGAATGTTATATGTATATATTATATGTATATACATGTATATACATATATATATATATATATATATATATATATATATATATATATATATATATATATATATTTATATATATTCCCTCAAACGGAATGGGCGAGTGTTAATTCTCCTTACAGAATCAATTTGAACACGAGTGTTCTAATTGTCGCATGACATGAAAATATGTCATGTCTGCCAACTACCATAGACCGCGGGACACCTGGTCAATTAGAGACATGAATATTGGTTAATCACCATTGATGCCTGTGGTGAAGGCACGATTTCCGTAGCAGGACTATTCGCAAGTCGAGAAGCAATATACTATCCATTCATTCATTAAGTCTAGAAGGGTCGTTTGCCAAGTTCCTTCATCAGATAAGTAGATATTTGGCGCACAGTCTTTGTTCGTCAGCTAGTTTCCGCCTTGCTATGCGTTCCTGGCCGACGTCCAAGCAAATAACACACGCAGTTTTTCATCAAGACTCATCCAGACTGAAAGTCATCAAAACAATGCGCTAGTTTTACGGCCTGCGTTGGAAAGTCATCAAAATAACGCCCTCATTGCTCATGGCGTGCATTATTGAAAAGCCATAAAAACACTGCCCCACTACACTACAGTGCATTATTGAAAAGTCATGAAAACAATGCCCCCTTTCTCATGGCGTGCATTGGAAATTCATCAAAACAATACTCATCCTAATTTGCATGGTGTACCGCATCCTGCTACTGCCAGCCTATGTCACCTACGAGAGATAGTATTAGTTACGCCCTGTTGGAAGGTATCAGGACAATATCCCCCCGGACAATATCCCTCGGACAATATTCCCCCGGACAATATCCCCCAAGGACAAAATCCCCCCGGACAATATCCCCCCATTCCAATATCCCCCCGGACAATATCCCCTCGGATGATATCTCTAGTAAAACATGTTTTAGTAAAAAAATAATAATTTTAATTCCAGTGTTTTAAATTATCCAAAAACATGTACTGGTAAAAAAAAATATTTTTTTTTCTTTTAATTCCAGTGTTTTAAATTAGTATTTTAAATTATCCTAAATCATGCGCCGGTAAAAAAAAAATTAAATTAAAAAAAAAAATTGGTGTTTCAAATTATTCTAATTTTTTTTTAAAAATTCAAATGATTTAAAACACTAATTAAAAAAAAGATTTTTTTTTTATTAACTTTTTTTTGAATTTTTGAAAAAAAAATTAGAATAATTTAAAACACTGCAATTTTTTTTTAATTTAATTTTTTTTACCGGCACATGATTTACGATAATTTAAAACCCTAATTTTCTTTTGAATTTTTGAAAAAAAAATTTAGAATAATTTAAAACACTGCAATTTTTATTTTTTTTTTAATTTTTTTTTCACCGGCACACGATTTAGGATAATTTAAAACACTGAAATTAAAAAAAAAAAAAAAAATTTTTACCAACACATGTTTTGGGATAATTTAAAACACTGAAATTAAACATTTTTTTTTTACTAAAACATGTTTTACTAGAGATATCATACGGGGGGATATTGTCCGGGGGGATATTGTCTGGGGGGATATTGTCCTGGGGGGATATTGTCCGGGGGGATATTGTCCGGGGGATATTGTCCGGGGGGATATTGTCCAGGGGGGGGGGGGGATATTGTCCCAGAACCCTGTTGGAAAGTGCAATCCGGCCTGATATCCAACCGAAGTCATCCAGATACCATGAGGCGGGGCCGAGTGGGATCTGGATGACTGAGGGCGGATAGCACGCCGGATTGCACTTTCCAACAGGGCGTAACGAATGTATCACCTGCTCTTTCATGCTAAGAAAAAATTACAAATACATTTCAAAAAATTTTAAGATAACTTTGGAGGTCAAAAAGAGGCTGCAGCCCAAGTCGCAATATTGAATTCTACCGCTCGATATTGAATTCTGCCGTTCGATATTGAATCTACAAAGTGTGAATGGCTCCAGGTCTAACACCTATTGACCAATCAGCATAGAGAATTACAGCAGAGCAGGTGATAAGTTACAATATATGGCTTTCAGGGAGAAATACGTACAGTGGGAATAACATCATGCGGGGTAATATTCAGAGATGATATGAGATTCTGTTATGGACAGGCGAGCAAACACCGAATCCATTTCGCCTATAATGATGTACGTTTACTGTGAGTAGAAGAGGCAAGTATAAGAAGAATTACATTTTTCTTGACGAATATCTACTTTGAGTGGATATCAAATAATGTTATACAATATGCTTTAATACAACTGTATATATTACATAACCAACGGGTTTATGTGTATACTGTAAATTCGGAAAAGATTGCGATAGTTTAATTTTTGCGTTTTTTAGCGTAAGCCTCGGACCCAAAATTAAAATTCTCAATGATGAGTGCTGCCACTGGCACTCCATGTTGCGGCCAATTTGCAAAGTTAAAAAACGCAAAAATCGATTTTCTGTAAATTCGCAAAATTTACTCTACACTATCTTTTGTGAATCTACAGTTTATACTCCCATTAGATATTTCGTTTCTGATAGGCCTCAACAGTCATAGGTTGCTCTAACCAGATTATTGTTGTGTGCTTTACTGTTTAGGGAATTCTACCGTTAAGTGGTCGTGTTGACAAATCTTCTACAGTATCGATCTGATGCACTTACATGTAGGTGTGCTGAGATCTTATATATAAACAGTGTGAAATTAATCCGCGAGAACCTTTCTCCCTTTGTTTTATTAACGTTCAAACTGTTCACATACCTTTGCTCACATTAATAAGGCTAGAATGCATCACATGACTATAAACCTAACTACCCCCAGGCCCCTATATCGACTACAGCAAACCTCACTAACCCAACACCGCGCATTGGAAATCGAAACTGTGTGTTTCAGGACTTGTTGTATCTGATGGCGGGACCTCCCCAGTAAAACTAGCGCTATTTATCTGTATTCTCGCTACCAAGGTGGCTGGCTATGACTTTGGGAAGATGTCGATCCGGCAGCTGTTTAAGACAGGCTCACGGCACTTTGAAATAGCTTCTAGGCGCAGACTTGAAATTGTCATCACAGTGTAACAGTAAATACTGACCCCACGTTAGCATATCATTACATACATATTATTCAATACGCGATATTTTTTGTTTTCGTTTTGTTTGTTGGGTCAATCTGCGATTTCTACGCCTAGAGCATATATAAAACTAAGTATTACCATTAAAGATTACGTTTAATTACCCAGCAGAAGCAAACAACTATAATGACGAGCTTAATACCCCAGACAGACAGACACACACACACATATATATATATATATATATATATATATATATATATATATATATATATATATATATATATATATATATATATATATATATATATATATATATATATATATATATATATATATAATATATAATATATATATATATATATATATATATATATATATATATATATATATATATATATATATTAGCAAGTTGGTCAGCTTCGACTTTGGCTTGATCTAGTTCGTACCTGTTTCAGTGTTTCAGACAGGCTCAGGACACATTCAGGTAGCTTCTAGGCACATTGGCTTGCAGTTTTCATCTTTGTGTAACAGCAAGTAGTGACCGTATGCTTAGTATATCTGTGCATATATTGTTTTCAATTCACGATGAAATCATGGATTATAGAAATAGTTTTCCTTTCGTTTCGCTACAATGATGGGCTCACCATCGATTTCAATGCCTGTAGCATATAGGAAACAAAAGAAAAGGTCAGTAAATAATCCAATTTAAAATTGAACATAACATACCAAGCAGAGGCAAGCAACTACTAGATCTAGTTTATCAACGACGAGCTGTATACACAGACGGACACACACTCACTCACTTTCGCACACACACATACACACACACACACACACACACATATATATATATATATATATATATATATATATATATATATATATATATATATATATATATATATATATATATATATATATATATATATAATATATATATACATGCGTAAGGAATCATGTTCGATAAACATAACAACATTTATTTAGTTGTTTTCCTACTGATGAGAAATACTATCTTCGTGTTTTAGGGTAGCACTCCAGCCAGTGCTAGCTGCCCTCCACTGGGAAACCCGCTGACCTTGCTTGCCCTAGATAGCAGAAAAAAGAGATGTTATCATTTGGCTGAGACAGGATCATTTATCCTAATCTCTTTGTGTGTCGATCCCGTTACTTTACATCACAGGAATTTATTCATGCTGCCTGTTAAATTCTTCATGCCCTCATGCCAAAACATCTACAGAGCCACATCTTAGTACCCGCGCATATTATATGCCAGGCAGAAAAATCAAAACAGCACGAGAGCTCGTTCAGTAGAGTCCCAGTTGGCGTCAAACGTACATCACGCATATCACATTACTACTTTGTTGAGAGAGAGAGAGAGAGAGAGAGAGAGAGAGAGAGAGAGAGAGAGAGAGAGAGTACATGTAGTCATTCTAATTTGACAGTTAGGTTTAACATGCATGTTCTGTTTTTTTTATTTTCTTAGGTACGTTAAGTTGGGAGATGAGGGACTTGTGGTGCTATGCTGAAGGCCTGGTTCGAGTTCTGCTCACACCTTATTCTTTTTACATTTCCGTTTCATTTTCAATGTTTTAATTTTCTTTTTTTAAGTTTCATTATTTTTACAACATTCATATCATTATTCCAATTACAAACCCTCTCATCATTTTGTATTGCGACTGCACGATGTATTATATTCTGTTCTGTTTCTCATGCTATGTAGATAGGTATAAATAAATACATGTCGCTCGTGGTAATTTGTTCCACAGAAGTGGCCGTGGGGAAATCTTCTCATCCCCCCCCCCCCAAAAAAAAATAGATAAATGCGAGAGGGCTATAGGGGATGAACCATCACTACACAAACATTTTATTCGCCATTAAATGGCCATACTTCCCCAATTTTCAAAGAGCTAAATATCCGTGTGCCGGTCTCATTATTTTTGCACACGCAGCCAAAAGTGACAGTTAGCGGCCACAGAAAGGCATAAGCAACATTTATAACAGTCAACCTCTCATACAACCGCTCTCGCTAGCTTGAGGTCTTTCAATGGATATATGAGAACATCTGTATTTTTTTGCTATGTATCAGAATGATGTTGGCGTACAAAGTAAAACAATATGATGAGCATTATATGTCTCGGTGGTTATTCCATTATTTTTATTCTTGAATGGCAAAATCACATTATTCTAAAAGACGGCTAAATAAAATTGACTACGATATCAAAAACCCTAACCTCCTACTGTTGTATTCAGCAGGTTTTTATTAGGCCATGATTTCTCCAAGTGGACCTTCACGGGATAACCTTTAACATAAAGTTGTCTATAATAGAGGGATAGCCTATAACAGACTGGGAATAATCCAACTAAAAGTGTTCCCATTTCAGTTGCTGCACACAGGCAGCATTAACGCACTCATAGTACACCCGAAGGTTACAGTACTGTGAGAATGAGAGGAAATATTGAAATGTGATTAGGAGAAGCTCTCTCAGCCTAAAATGTCAGATATGAAATATTTTTCTTTACTTTAACCCAATAATACTAAGTACTTAGTAGCTCCTCCCAAAATTGTCGTCTGGATCTAAGATATTTTCGTCAATAACTTTAGAATTGAGAATGATATTACAAAATATTTGGAGGAGAGTTGTTGGTAATGTCCTGATTAACATTTCTCCAGCAAATATTTTCTTTGCTATGCTTTTGCCTTCAAGATTTCATCAAAATTATCAGGCTGCTCTTGGTCGCTGTGGGCAGTAATGGGTTAAAAAGAAAAGAATGTTCATTGAAGATACAGTTATGATGTATTGCAAATCCATACCTGTACATTTATCCATTTATACATTTGATGTGAAACTATTCTGAACATTAGAATTATACATACAACGATTATCTTTATGCCTTTCATGGTAGATTTTCTATATGATATGTGTGGGACATACTATGCCTTGACGCATACTCTTAATACTATTTGTGTGGCACATTTACCAAAGTCCCGTGCTTTAAGTAAGAGTTGCAGATTACATTTTAAACAAGAAATATTGGATGTTCATGATAATTGCTGGACTCATTTTCAGCGACATTTTCCCCAAATACAGTCGCGTTGTGGCAGTCTCTGTGTATATATTCACTGTATAACTGCAGTTAGCCAATTAATTCAGAAACGTCATAACGCATTCTGTGCAATTAACGTTTGTAGAAATAACCATTTGACTTGAACGGCATACGCTATAAAATTACAGGTTTGATAAAAGAATAAAATCACGCATTGTGGAGCGTTGCAGCACTTCAGAGATATTGGTTGATGTCAGCCCATGTTATACTGTATTAAACTGCAGTTAAGCAATTAATTCAGAAACATTATATTTTTTCGCATACTGTGCCATACGTTTGTAGAAATAACCATTTGACTTGAACGGCATACGCTATAAAATCACAGGTTTAATAGTCAAGGATGAAATCACGCATTGTGGAGCGGTGCAGCACGTCAGAGATATTGTTGATGTCAGCCATGTTATTTCACTGTATAAGTGCAGTTAAGCAATTAATTTAGAAACGTAGTAACGCATTCTGTGCAATACGTTTGTAGAAATAACCATTTGACTTGAACGGCATATGCTATAAAATCACAGGTTTCATAAAGGATGAAATCACGCATTGTGGAGCGGTGCAGCACGTCAGAGATATCGGTTGATGTCAAGACAAGCTGGCTGCACGCGATTGTGGTTATCGGCCGGTCATTCTCCTTATCCTGTTATCGGGCGACACGTGGCAAATGGGTATATCAAGAGAATGCTGAGCCCCCCCACCTCCCCCCCCCATACTTGTCCCACGGCCAGGAGTTGGTTGTAATATATGATTGGGCATTATTACAGTATTTATATTGTTGCATATGTGTTTTGTATTCCACATTATTTCCAATAATATATATATATATATATATATATATATATATATATATATATATATATATATATATATATATATATATATATATATATATATATATAAATATAATATATATTATATATATATATATATATATATGTATATATATATATATATATATATATATATATATATATATATATATATATATATATATATATATATATATATATATACACACACACAGTTCGCGAGTGCGATACTTAAGTTCGCGAATTAACGTACTCGCGAACTTTGCCTGTTCTACAGTATATATATATATATATATATATATATATATATATATATATATATATATATATATATATATATATATATATATATATATATTATCAAATTTAAGGGATAGAAAATGTATGTAACTTATGTACGTACATCGCAATTTAAAAAAATCAAACAAATAATCCTTTTGACGTATATATCCGCCTGCTAGCAACATTGAGAATGGTGCCAGTGACTTGGGGTTAGGCGGTGGTTTTCGCGGGGTCTTCCGGTTCCCTCCATCAGTTGCAACTGGCGTATATAAGTCACGACTTTCTTACTATCTTATCGTTTAATTATTTTTCAGTTTATTAGGTCAATTTTTAGTTGAATTTCTTCATCCAAACGCTTGTACCACCCAAACCTAAAGCGCCACCCTTAAAGCTGTGGCAGTCCAACATGTTATTTTACTCCAATATTTCCCACAAGATAATCTGGTGGGTATTTCATTTGACATGTGTACAAACACCCGTACAGATGCGCTAAGGGCTGTTCCATTTACACGTGTTGGGGGGGGGGAGGAGGAACAGAATGTTTTTTGAAGGGGGGGAGGGGCCGAATTCTGAATTAGATATCCCATAAGATTTAACATATGATTTCTGGCAGGAGGAGGGGGGGGGGGGGGGTGGGGGTCCAATATATAATCATCTTCCGTTCCTCCCCACATCGCACTTTTAAATGGAACGGCCCTAACCTAGCAGCGTCGATGGTCGATGGGAAGCGACCAATCGTTAGCGCTAGCAAGGGCCGCTTAACGTATACGGCGCTGATGGTGCGGCGGAGCTCTGCTGCTGTGAGCTTTGCTGAATCAGCTATAAAGGTGTGCATGGCTTTAACTGACGTGGCTTCCTAGGCGATGCTGCCAGACACCATGCCTGTTCCCAGGCATCCCTGAGTGCTCTAATCAACCATTACCGCGCTTTCTCAATTGACCGATAACCGCCCATTCGCCGACTTACACATCGCCCCTACTTCCTAACTGTGTTCGCCAGCGAGTTTCCAGCTCTAATTGGGGTGACGAGAAATAACCTTTGTGTTTCCATCATCACAACTGTTTAACCCTTATCCTGGTGGAGGCTAATTTTGCCAATACAAATGATGCGAAAAAAGCTGGAAAATGACTGAAAACCTGGCACAGGGTACTCACCTGAAAGTACTCGGCGAGAGCTATGCAATGAATACCAACATGACAGGGTTTAGATGGACTAGATATGTTCAAACCTAACAAATACCACGCCACACGCCTTTGTGAAAATGGCATATAAACTTGGTTGAGGACATATTAAAACTAGTTTGGTATTTAGTTTGGCATTACTGTTGCACTGCACTTTGCCTGTACCAATATAATTTACATAGTCTGGTCAATGACGCAAGCCTACATATAGGATTCTATCTTTACACGAAGGTAGTTTGAAATTTCACCTCGTATATTGGTAACTTTCATCAGCATGTGTTTGTTGACATACCGTTTTACGCTGTCTCTATTGTGTTTGCACCTGCGCTTTACAATAGATGTTTCCTTGAAGCTTTTTTTTCTTATGGCGGCACTTTGTATTTAAATATCTGCATTAGAAGGCTGTGAGAAATCTTTATTTGCACA
>OZ012686.1:31005623-31038123 GCA_963942565.1 Maea johnstoni
CTCAGGATCTCGTACCTAGGCTCCGGGGTAGGCTCCTTCACTGTCACGCTGGGTCGGGTTTTCTTCTTCACCGGGGTTTTGGAGGAGGAGGGCGTTTGCTGGGACACCTCAGGCTTAGAAGTTGCAGTCGCTGTTGGAGTAGTAGTAGTAATTGCTGTAGGGGGAGTAGTAGTAGTTGTAGCTGTAGGGGTAGTGCCATCGCTTTTTGCGTTGCTAATCTCCGCGTTTGGCCCGGTGGAGTTGGATGGTGATGGGGCGTCCACCGTTATTTCAATATTGCCCTGATCCGTCGCTGTGTCAGCCATGTTAACTGTGTGCCCGAGACAACTTAAAATCAAAAAGGCATTCCACGTATACCTTCCTTTAGCCTGTAGTTCCCGAACTAGCGGCTACACAGAGCACTGCTTCTGTAGGATAGATCACCACAAGTGCTTCCCCGCTACCCAACAAGCAAGCTCAATCCCAACGACGCGGCTTCAGAACGACTGCTGCAACCCGCACCAAGCTTGTCCCGTAGATACAAGCAGTCCGCTGGTACACTCACACACAGATCGCCTGTATTGCAGTGCGCTACTAGCAAGTTTTCCCGAGAACGGCTTGATGTCGCAAAAAGCGCTAAGCTCTCTTGTTGTCCTATACGTCCTTCATAGAAAGGCGAAGAAGAGATTCTCACTGGCCCGCCGACCCGCTAAACTCCATCCAAGGAGCATCCCGTCTTGAAACTACCGAAACTCGCTAATGCGCCAGCTATCCGGTTTCACAGCGGCTTGGCTCGCGTCTGACCTGCGGGAGCTACCGTCCACCCTGGCGCCCTCTTTCGGCAAGACAGCGAACTAGTCTGACTGGCTGGCGCGGCTGCTGATCACCTCAGCCAGTTTACTAGGTCATGGGCTCCATGCACATCAACAGATGTGATCGATACTATCCGTTTTGTATTACACAATATTGACAATGCAACATGTGATTTAAGGCGCATTGCAAATTTTTAATTACACACAATGCCGGTTTCATGCAAAATTAATAATATGTCAGCCAAGCAATATAGTAATATTTTACTGCTTTTTCTCATACTTCCAAATAATAACCACATGCACCATTGAAACAATTAACAGCATATTTGAGGCATGAGGTAGATTTAGGTGATATGTATTCCTCTTTATTGCAATTTGAAAGGAACGTACATTACTGATATCTAATCAGGACTCATTTTGGGCAATAAAATCAACAAGAGGGTGTTTATTGCAGCTTTATTGACATGAAATATTTTCTTAAGATCAATAGAAAGCTACACCAGAATCGAACAGAAAAAGATAATCTAGGTATTGTTAAAAAGGAACAATTATGACTATCAATGTAAAGAACAAGGTAAACTTAATCTAGAACATTTGTATAGAACAAAGACTAGCTCTCGTCTTTGAAACTTGAAAAACATCGTATATAAAAAAACAGTCCAGCAGTAGCAGGCTTAGGACAAAGGATTGAAAGAAAAGAAGTTCGGTCAGGGAGTAACATGTGGCTTTTTAGACGGCAATACTGTAGATTCACAATAGATTGTGTAGAGTAAATTTCGCGAATTTACAGAAAATCGATTTTTGCGTTTTTTAATTTTGTGAATTGGCTGCAACATGGAGTACTTAGAGTGGCAGCACTAATCATTACAAATTTTAATTTTGCGTCTATGACTAAACGCATAAAAACGCAAAAATTAAACTAACGCAATCTTTTCCGAAATTTACAGTATGCCACTAAAGTACACTATTATGTACTGCGTACATGCGTGGTATGCGCTTCACATTCACTCTAGTGCTGCTAAATTTATAACTGAGCCAAAAGATCAAGCCATAGGTGGCACTCATCTTGTGCCGTACAGTACAGGCATTTATTTCCTGCACCAGTCGATCGGAGTCTGCCAGTGCCTGGTCGAAAAAACAAGACCCACGTAGCTTGCGAATCAAAGTTACGTTCAGTTGTGAGGTCGTTCTTGCAGCCATGCCCAGGAAACTGGTTGGCAATCGGGCGTGCGGTGTTGTAGTATGCCCGGGCTGCCGACGAATTTAGTGCAGGAATTTAATGTCGGCACTGTGTGTACCCATCCCAAGTATATCAATTAAACTTCATTTTAAACTCATGGAATATATCTTATTAGATCGAGAGTTATATAGCTACTGTAGTTTATGTAGATACTCCGAATTTTATTTATCAATTTCATAATTGGTAAGCATTCATTGGTATGCCACATATGCTGTTGTAGGTGAACCAGTATACACTGTACAACTGCATTTTCCGTTTACAACTGGGTACAGTTTATGACGACTTGAAGTTATTTCATACCATACTCATGGAATGCCTTCAGAATCTTTTTTTTTAAAGTAGGAATTAAAATATCTTTAGGATTGGATGAATGAATTCATAATCCCATATTGAACTTTTCTTACATTAAGGTATTTTAAACCAGAATTTAAAAGGAAGAGAAATTCCAATGGTACCAATGTCAAATGCCACATGAAATACTCTACCATCTGTGTGATGATATTAAGCGTTTTGAATATGATTTTAAAGTTTATGGTGGACACTTTTTGCATTAATATGAAGCAATTCTGCATAGATTTTATGATATTGAGATTCAAATGAAACATGGAAACAATATTTATGCGTAACAGGCCAGGGTCTGACTGATATGTTGAATGATGAGCCGTTGTTCGACCTGTTACTAAGATTTGACCTATTTAGTTTTTAGGTCAGCATGCTGGTTTTATAGATGATTTAACGAGCTGAACATCTTGCAAAGGCTACTTCAAATGGGATAAATATTTGTGTTATTCATGCTTAAGTCACCAGGTAATAGTCACAGCGGTTTACTGGGGTGTTTGACTAAATGAATGATTTTCATTAAAATGGTTTGAGCTTTTGATGGTAGATATATGTAGATGTTTATAACAACCCCCTGTAGTATTGCCTTGTAGTTGTTGTTTATTTGAATAAAATGAAATGTTCATGGTTTGCTATAACATGATATATTAGAGGCAATTGCCTCAACAATTTTTCATTAGGGAACAGCAGTAGCCAAACAAATATATTATAGTCTTTTATATCCAGGTTTTATGTTTGAAATAGACAAAATTTCTACAAATCTAACCAGCGTTTTGAAACCCTACATATCGTTCATGATATCTGCGTTGGATTTCCACACACTGTTAATAACCAGGAGCAAATAGAAACTGATATATAGCAATCGACATAGCTTGGGGAACGTCAACAAAATAATTGCACACAGAAGCAATTAAGTATGTTGTAATGCAAATGCAGATTAAATACAAATAATCTGTTAAAGCCGGAAAAAATAAGAAGTGGTCACTTTTTAAAGCTGACATTGTTCGAACTGATAACTACCCTTCTTTGAACATATATCATAAGGTATAAAACTAGTAGTGTCACTAACCAGTCTAGACCGTACATGTAGGTGCACAACCTCTGTTAGACTCGCAAAAATAATTAGTATTCAAAAACTCTGATTTCGATATTCTCTTCTGCAGATACAATTTTATAAAAAGGTCTCACTCACCATTGAATCATTTTGGGAATCGGGTCAGAAACATAAATATACATGACCAAAACCAAACACCATGGATGAATTTAAACATTCATCAAAGGTTGTTAATAAAACAGAACAAATACTATAAATCACTTAAATATAGCGGGAACAATAAGATAGCGATAACAGCGCTCTGTCCATATGCGCTATTATAAAATCCCCGTCTTTATTAAATTCTGAATTTAACTTGCTGCTGCTGTTCCCGTTCACCGCTATACTTAGATCACGCTATCCAGGGCAGTATCGTAATTGCGCTATATAATTTTCACGCCATATTTAATTGATTTACAGTATATGGGTCAATCGTTTTGGACTGCACAATGCTATTTACACACAATGCCAACGAAGTAGATGACTTCCATCAACCCCCAAGGAGTAGAAGTGATAAAGGAGCTCCAACTTGAAACTACATATCATGAGAACATCAGACACTGAAGGCTAAAGGAGACAGAAAAATATGTGAAATGAGAAAACAATCACAAGGCGAAATATTAACCTGAGAGGTGGTGAATCCATAATAACACATAGATATATAATAAAAAAATCAATGCACATTTGTCACTCTAAAGACACGCACATATGAAGTGCTCTACCAAAGTCCGTAACAAGGGAGCAAGCAGATTATTACCGCATATGAATAAAAGATGGCAACACCAAAATCCCTGACCTTTTCCAAAACATGAATCAACATATCATACTATAGCACATACACATATACACATATCTTTGGAAATAAACACAAATTTTGAATAACAACATGAATTACACTGTGTAATTTTATTTTAGATATCAAATTTTAGAGACCTCAGTATATTTAGTGTCATTTCACCCTATTCTTTTATTATGAATGCATGTATTATTCTTAACTATACCCATAAACCTCAAATATATTCCAATAGGAGTCTACGTTACGTGCATAATATTTCTAATTTAGAACTTAGGCAGACGTATTATATAATTACAATTGGTAACGGTGATATTAAGATTAATATCAGCTTGTCTTAAAATGTTTGATTTCACAAATCTAAGTTAGCAAAAGAATTAGTTATCCCTTAACCCAATGGAAATATTAGACAAACCAAAGTTTTTCTTTGCTTAAAACTAAATTACGCCTTATGCTATTACATCTCATTTATGGAGAGGGAGAAAACGGTTTTACTTATGTCATCTTCACTCACAGTGAAAAGCGTTTTGAACAAAAAAGACAAACACAAAACTTTTTTCTTTAATATCTGCAGTTTTCGAAATACGATTTCCATAACTTTTTATCATCCTTATCACTTTTGTGTACTGATACATAATGCCTTTGAAATCTGATAACACTCAAGAATCTTGAGATGCATCTTGTTATATAATTATGCTGCTGTGAGGTATGTTTTGGGATGTTTTTTTAACTTGGCTGCAATGACACTGGTCACCTTAAGCCAGTCATGGGTCAATATAATAGTCTTGATAATAGTAATAACAGTCTTGATAGGATTCGATTCCAGTACATCTGTTATATACAGCAGTGTTGACTTTATTGAAATTCGTTCTTGCATCTCAAGCATGTCAATCAATTGTAAATCATTTTAAGCAATTGTGGTTTAGTTTTTGTGTTGGTCAATAGGCGGCAGCAGGTCTATATTTGTATTACAACGACTGCTGGTCTCTGTGGATCAGCATTTTGGTTTAGGCAGACATGACAGTTACTGACTTGTTGATAATGAAATTTTGAGTTTGGAGGAGCTAACATCGTAAATATTTCAGATAACTTGTTTGATTTGTAATACATAAAGGCTTCAAGAAGTACTAGAGCCTTAATTTTGACTTATACCAAATTTTGACTTATAACTTAGAGTTCTGAAGCTACTCTTTGAAGTTAGAGACATTATGTATCCTTATTGTTTCATTCTTTTTAATATATCAAGATGGTACTTTATTATATTGCTTTTTCTACTTAATTAATATACATATTTATTATAGTAAGGAGACATTACTCACTCAAGTCATTGCACATGCAGGGTGTGTTAGAAGTCATTGTCGTACAGTATTATTATTGTCATTGGAATAATTTGGGTGATTTTGACGTGTCAGTGACTAAGCAGATTTTCTTGATATTCCGTTGATTGAACTAGCATGAGACATCATATACTACACTGCTGAAGACATCTCCGTCATAGTTCCTTGTTATTCACAAGCTGTTGTACAATTTGGAGTCAATAACGTGATGATAAAGTCAAGCTCTTTTGTTTCCTCATCATGTAATCTCCAACTCAAACTTATCTGCTACTATATCGTCTGTTGTTAATCTGTAAGAACACATTGTAATCTAATATACAGCCAGCTTGGTAACTAGATATTTTGGTTTATACATTTTTGTTATATGAGAGTCATCAATGCTTTTGTAAAAAATCTTGTTTACATTCTTTAAGGAAATTTATCTCTAATTCTATCATGTCACGATTTATATATATATATATATATATATATATATATATATATATATATATATATATATATATATATATATATATATATATATATATATATATATATATATATATATATATGTATATATATATATATATATATATATATATATATATATATTTCTATATATATATATACATATATATATATATATATATATATATATATATATATATATATATATATATATATACATATATATATATATCGTTGTTGACACCACTGCCTTTATTTGAGAATTAAATGCTACCATTATAAGAACCTACATCAGAAGAAGCTCAAACCAATTATGCTGTATTAAGAGCCAGCACATTTTAAAACTTGAAACACTCTTTACATCTTCCCGAATGTGTCTATATCCTTTATTCAATTGATAAAGGTACGTTTTATTGCTTTATTTTGAAAGGCATATGATTTCCAATAGACTTATAAATGGTAAAATACCTCAGTGTAGTCAGTATTTACATTGATTTACAGATACCATAGAGGGCAACTCTAAGCAAGATTTATAGTTTTATTAAGCTTGCTGCCCGCTTTATGAAGAATGTCTTATTAAAAAATTATGTGCACATGACGTATGGTTTCTTTACGTGTTGGTTCCACTCTCTTGCGTTAGTTCGTCTTATTTACTGCGATGCATGTATTCATCAATACATTTTGGTACTTGCTGCGAATGCATGTGATACTCTTGTCGCTTTTAGTGAGAAAGCTTAAACCCCGTGCAAATGATTGGTGTGCGTGCAACCTTGTACATCTGTCCATTACACTTGATTACTTCCCTGGGCAATGGTATTCTCTTTAGAGTAGTTGACATTAAGAACCCATCATTTAGGTTAAGGTTACTTATGACACAGTACCTGTCAAATGATATGGTTATCTGAGAGTTGTTTAAGCAAGACCACGAATTTGTCTGAATATGATACTTTTCTATGCACATGTATTATATTTTAATAAAGATATGTGCTTCGAGAGAGAGAGAGAGAGAGAGAGAGAGAGAGAGAGAGAGAGAGAGAGAGAGATCTACATTTTCATCCTCGCAGGTGCTTATTGTAATCACGAACAAAACATTATTATCAATGTCAAAGAAACAAAAACGACCACCAAGAATGTTTTACCCAGTTTATTATCTTCATTATCTTTAGTTAGGCTGGCTAAGGGTATTTCATTTGTTATTCAGTTAGTAGGTTGCACATCCACCACTATAACTGTCATGATGTAACCACTCCAGGAGCTATGCATTAATCATACATATGGTAAAAAAGACGAAGTGTATGACCAACATACATATATAACGTGTGTACATAGTACAATTGGTCATTAAGGGATCACTCGAAACTCGTCTAGCATAGGTCAATCAATCATCTATTAACTTACAAATCTGAATTACAAAAACTTAATTTTCTATGTTTGATTTTTATCTTCAAACGAAACAAAAAAATGTAAGGATAATTACCAATCTGCACATGTTGCGCGTCTTGTCACGATCTTATTCATAATGACAGTTTGTGATGTTCTGATGGCTAACAGCCCGATTGGTGTTTTCCAAAGCATACAGGAAAATCATCATCGTGGAATGTAGCTTAAATCTAAACACATTTATTAATATAAGCTTTAATCGTTCAATTTCCTCTTCGAAAATTGGTCCTAGTTTGTAATTAGCAATTTTGCATCACAGCAAACAGCTTCCTTCAACATTGCCAAATGGCCCTATTGACAATATCATATCTAAATAGTACTAGCAGAATATGGACCATTTTGTTAACTCTATTCAATTCCCATACACCATTTAAGGGCCAACTACCTTAATGGATGTGTTCATCACTTACACAAGGATAACAACCTATTGTCAGTACCATTAGTGATTACAGTGTCAACATATAGCTTGGCACAATTTGAATCGACATTTTACATTGTGTCGCATCATGATAGGATAGCTATACCATTTCACCAGTGTTGTTGAAGTATGCCTGTTTAGATTGGAATACTGAACGTTCCAATCAACTGAAAACAGATCATAGTTATGTACATTACACAAATTAACGTTCAAAAATAGGGAGACCTCATAAAGTGAAGGCTTAGCAATACACAGAGGACTTCCAATCCACATACTTCTGTGAGTCAATCAAGCATATTAATTGACACCCTTGCAACATACTACATGCACATCCATATCTCCCTTGCAATAACGGATTCCCACAATCCTGTAATAAAGGAACTATAGTAATTTTGTAAATATGAAATTTACAGTCAATAAACATACATTCATACATGTACAGTAATCTTACCATTTGTTAATATCTGAATAATGGTTTTCCATCTCTACGCCAGGTGGCAGGGCATGATGGACATTGAGACAACCCAGGGATACGTCAACAGCTTTTTAATGTTCCATTATGATATTTGTCTGATCAGCGATACTATGAGGAGTATTTTCGACGATAACAATGGTTGATTTTGCGCTTTTTAAAAGTCCGTCGCCTGTCTAGGAATTCTGACCTTCAATCTTTAAAATATATTTCATCGCCTTTTAACAGGTTTAAGATTCAGATAAAAAGTAACAAATGTTGCTTATTCAAATGAGTTCCTTTTTTTGGTTGGAAATTGAACATTTTACACACACGTAGTAAAATATACAATAAAAAGATCTCATCGGAGATGACTCAGTTGTATTTCATATGCGTTTCTTAATATCATATTATGTGTATATGAATGGGCATTATAAGGTCTGGCGAAATAACTCTCATGGGACAAAAACAAGTGACGTATAATGCGCACACTGTCTTAAATCATGTTGTAGTGAAACAATAAATCATTGTAAAGTCAAATAATTGCCAATTGAAAGTCATGCAGGGGATATTTTCAATTAATATTTCTCTTAATCCCTTTGCTCTATATACTGCACATATTCGAAATGGGAGGACGTGGGACGGAGGAATAAATTAAACGCATTCATCTAACAAGTTCATAAGGTCATGATACATATGTAGAATAATGAAAATCATCCTGAAATATGATAATTTCAAATTTGTATTGTATGGCTTTTTACATTGATATGATCAGTACAACCACATTATCAAGCACCTAGTTACCAGTGATAAAGGAGTTCTCATAGTATTTGTTCTGTATTGAGATGTGCTTTAATGGAATTTGTCTTTTTTATCAACACTGCCAAACGGCCCTATTGACAATATCATATATAAATAGTACTAGGAGAATATTGACCATTTTATTAACTCCATTCAATTCCCATACACCATTTAAGGGCCAACTACCTTAATGGATGTGTTCATCACTTACACAATCTGCTGGGTACTTTGTTTTAACACTAGTACCATCACCTTCCAGTTATATAATACCTTATACAATTGTATGAATGACACTAGTCTGTGTGGTAATCATAACATAAGTATATGAAAGGAAAGGATCAGGCATGTTAAGGAAGGGGGATTATGACATTGTCTACAGGCATGAAATGGTGAAGTACTTTATGTCAAACTAATCTTGGCCATGGTTTGAGAGATGAATATAGTGTTGTGATGGTGACCACGCAGATGCAACGAAAGGAAATAATATTGCACTGAATAAGTGTCAATGGTTTAAATGATTTCTTAAAGGTATGGATCAATAAGCAACCCAACCTTGGTCAAATTCTGAAAAAATGTAATGTTTCATTTTCACTTGAGTAACTTAAGTTAACGATATTGCTGTTGTTTGCTGATGATAATGATGATGATGCTGATAAAGATGATGGCGGCGGTGGTGCACGTAGCGTCGATGATGCTGATGATGATGATAATGAATATATGATGATGATGATGGTGGTGGTGATAATGGTGATGATTATGATGATGATGATGATTATCATATTTTTTCTACCGTATTGCGGCTAAGTCTTGACTGGCCAGTTGTAAGTGGTGGAGGAAGCCGGAGTACCCAGCAAAAACCACCATCTCACCCCATGTCACTGACAACTTTCTCACACGCCCCGGGCCCAGGATTCGAAGCCAAGCAGTGGAGACATACAGCTAACAGTCAGTGGCAACGCATAGGCCCAGTCAGCCATCAGGGCAGGTCCTGAATATGATGATGATGATAAGGTCAGGGAATTTGATCATGATCATGATAATGAGGGAGTGGGGTGAAAATAATGAGTATTTGTGGTACCTTACACAATGACGTTAACGATGTATCAGTCTTATCTTTTTCAGGTAAATTGTACATAAATCGTTACTGTATCGCAATGATGTTGCATTGATTCGTATCAAAGTTGCATATTCCAACTAAGTAGTCTCCTCTCTGTGTAACTAGTGCAATATGTGTATGCTGGATGTATTGGTTCAAATAGAGGTGCCTATGATGTATCCAGAATATAACTTAGTATGTCATGGAATGGCTTTAATACTAATATTGCGTGGTTCTGTAGAGTTGAAAGTTATGTTGGAGGAAAGATTGTTATGCTAGCAGTACATGCACATGTGAAGCATGTTGAATGAAAATAGGCTAATAAGAGAGCTTTGCCAGACAGCATTATTACACCCAAAAGATAATGAGCCATGTTTCTCAGAGAGAAGTTCGTTATTATCTGGAATGTATTGTTTCAATAGTATATTGGGTAAATGATGAAGAGGGCGAAGATGCTACTGATGGCAATTGTGATGATGATGATGATGATGATGATGACGATTATGGTTGTGGCGATGGTGGTGATTAATACTTTGCTTAGAGCAAAACGCATAGCACCTACACTTATGTATCCACCAGAAAGTATTTCTTTCTTGAGAAGACATTGTATGGCTACAACATTTCTAAGGTCAAGAAATATTCATAAGGTCATTAGTTTATCCGATCTGATATTTGATTTATTTGTCGAAACATGTTTAGGTAAAGTATTCCATATGCATGAACTGTGATGTTTCTTTTTGGTAAGATATGTATTGGACACTACTAAATGGCGGAGGATCCGATTTGCTTTATGCGTGATGCCAATTACTGACCATCTTCATACTTTCAGATTCTTACATTTTAAGCAATCAAACCAAGGCCAAACATACGTCTGTTTGAAACATGGTGAGTGTTTATGATATTTATGTCTGTCTGCCACAAATATGGCTTATTAACAATATCAATTATGTTAATTTAATTAGGCAAATATGTATCTTGCTTGTATTGTTTCAGTATGTGACACGGATGTCTAAATTTAAAAAAAACGATTTTTCTACTAATATACTTGCTGTTGTCAACGTGCTTTGCATGATAGCTCTAAATTTTTAGCACTTGCTTAGTCTATGGTGAAAACGATGCATATAATGACGATGATGATGGTGATGATAATGATGATGATGAAGATGATGACAGGGGCGGGGGTGAAGATGAAGACGATGGTGATTACATTGTATAACAATGATGATGATGAATGTTATGATGATGATGATGATGATGATGATGATGATGACGACGACGACGACGAATTTTGAGAAAAGTTTCTTATCCTTTTATGTACGTGTTTATATCTAGATTGGCGTGCAGTGATAGGAATCTCGTGTTGTGATAAGGGATGGATATAGCCGAGTAGATGTATGTGGATGAGAGTAGTACAAATGATAGAAATTCATTCATTAGCAATGGTCACCATGGAGGCGTTGATCAAGGCAATTATGATGTTGATGACGACAATAATGGTGTTTTTTTATTGATGATGAAGATTAGGGTTGGTATTTAAACAGATATATGTATTATGATCACATCATGAATGTATTAAGTGTAACGGTATATTATAAATAAAGAGGAGTAGGGAGTTGCTATAACGAAACTAGTTATAGTTACACGTCATAGCTTGGAACAACTATACTGCCCATTGGTAACATGTTTCTCTAGTAAAACAAGATAGAACGATGTCTGTCATTGGATGGATAGGCAGACATATAAATGTATACACAACTGAGGAATCCTCTGTTATCACAATCGTGGACACCGTATTAAACAAATAGGGTTGTTACCGCATGCTTGCTGTATCCTACAACACCCCTTATTACCAATATGCAAATATACTGATACTCGTCAGAAGTTACGTAAGCTGTTTTAGGAAAGTATAAAGTCATTTGTGGATGGCAGTTTCTACATTTCTTTTTACATTTCTACATTTTTTCGGTGTTATTGTTAGCAAGTACAATTTTAGCATTGTTGTATCTGAAATTTAGTAAATTGCAAATTTGCTTGTTTCCAATAGTCTCTACTGCGAAGCCATATGGGTCTTCGAACATAGTCATTAACTAGTATAATTTTCGGCAGAATCAATGTATTCGCTGAAAGTCATTTCAGTTGGTATTGTCTTCTCAAAACTATGGTATTGTTCTTGTGCAAATATGTTAAACCAGTGGTTACTCTTTGGAGAGTTGGTTGGGCTCTGCTTAACATTACCCCTACAAGCATTTATCAAAAGAAGACTTTGTTATAAAGATATATGCTTAAAACAAATAGTCGAGCCATTTTGGGCTAATGTAGGCAGTAGCGGATTTACTCCTTATTCTCTACCCTTAGTCTCTCGTAGGTCAAATTTAACCGTCCATTGTTATTACTGTGTCATGTGTGTACAATTCTTTAATGGGTGAGACTTTAATTTTAAAAATCTTATCTTATCTTATCTTACCTTATGAAATTACGATATAGATAATCACGCTTCTTAAACCTACACGCAGCAGTATGCAGGTTACAATTATGTAAAAGTGCTAAACCAGCTTACACTGATAAAAGAACGACCAGTTTAAGGATAATTTGGAATCGACTCTTGTACATGTATACTAGCCAATATGCAGTTTCAATCAAATCATTCTATAATCTAAGTGTGGTCCATTTCATAACTTCCGCTGAAACCGATGCTGTATGATGATACAGGTGAACATGGATATGGCGGAATCAATGGGACCAGGAAAATTGGTCCGTCATATGCAAAATCCGTCGTATACATATGACGAATACTTGATATGCATCGGACTGGGACCAAGCATATCGTCCGTCATATGCAAAAATCTGTCGTACAATGGTCCGTCATATCCACGTTCACCTGCAATACGTGTACAGAGTCCAGGGCAAACTGGGTTAGATAGTTACGGGCACAAGGTCCATGTATATGTAGATTGTCTCTCACTGACGCGTCTTCAAAACCAACACATCTCCTCTGCAATCCAGCCAATCCCATATCAACAAAAGGCAATGAAGAGCTTTCAGATAAAAAATAATTCACAGTATCTGACCTATAAACTCGAAATAAAAAGGATGGACCTAGCATTCCTTTCAATTCATAAACACATGTACATGGTACCTTCACAATATACACCTCATCCAATGGTAGCGTTTCCAATGCAACCGAGAAAAGGACACTAGCTTTCAATGTATATGTAGACGTACATGCAAATTGGGCAAGCCAAAGAATTTGAATATTTCAAATAAACAGTTCCCTTCGAATTGAGACCAAGACTTTTATAGGTTTAATCAGTAACCCATTAAGACTAAGTGGGATTCCTTCTGCTTTCACCTCATCGCCATATGAACAAACAACCTTACTCCGGATGCCCCAAACAATATGGGAAATTGAATTCCTCTTGCAGTAACTGACAGTATTGCAATGCTTCGTCACTTGTCCCCAAGATGACATTATCGTTTGCCGCGAATACCGCTGACGTTGACGTGAAATACGTCATATCGTGTCGTCAACTCTGAAAATGAAAAGAGAGCGTTGCTCCTCACTTGTTTAGCAGGACAGATTGGTTGTGATTGTTGTCATTAGGCACTGGGACGTTATTGATAACAATGCTTTCAATGGTATTGGGCGATAATACCATGTCCTCGTTTTGGCGCCGCAGTATCCGCTGGTGGCGGGGATTCCGTGGATTCAAAGGGTGACCCCCCATACCCTCGGGGGGTGGGGTGGCTTCTTGTTGTGTAATAACTGGTGCTTCTTGAAGGACTATCATTGGCTGCGTATGCGCAGTTGAGTGGTTGCTACTCTTTCTGTTGTTAGACGCGGCGTTTCTATTATTCTGTCCGCTATGCGAGTTTCTATGTGTAGAGTTTTCTGAGGGTGTCTGTCCTCCGTTTTGGTCGGCGTTCGCTAAACCTGCCTCCGAATCTTTGCTGGCTAACTTGTAATAATCTCCTGGAATGAAAAGGTAGCAAAATAAGTTAGTACATCTGAACAGGCAGATACAAAAACGGGTAAGGCCAATGAGATTGATAATTGTACTAAGGCTTGCCCAAATCACCAGCAGCGCATGCTAAAACTGCCATTGCCATTTATGTATGTGTGCATAGACATATACATATATATATATATATATATATATATATATATATATATATATATATATATATATATATATATATATATATATATATATATATATATATATATGTATATGTCTATGCACACATACATAAATGGCAATGGCAGTTTTAGCATGCGCTAAATATATATATACTAGTATATATATATATATATATATATATATATATATATATATATATATATATATATATATATATATATATATATATATATATATATATATATATATATATATATATATATATATATATATATATATATATATATACGAGTCCTTCAGCAAAAAAGTGATTCCTCTATGAAAGTTAGAGAAAAAAAGGTGAATTGCACGGTGATTTTAAATCCACGTAATATGATCAGTAATGATGGTGCATTACAGTTTTTCTACAAAGTGTTTCAATAAATTTCGAAATTTTATCCGATAAAATCTGTTTCACTGAGCTGAATATCAGGCGCATTGAATACGTTTCAGCACCAGCTGTCTCCTCCGCTTAGTAACTGAGAAATAAAGCCCACAATGGCATGTCAGTGTGTAGTGAATGGCCTTCTAGATGCATTTAGAGGATAGGCCGTCCTTTCAAGAGAAACAAATGACACGAACTAGAGAAATCGCATCTCTTCATAACGCCTGTCTGGACAAACAAGGATCGTTACTCCATACACTACTGTGATTGTAGTAAATGCATCAGTGAGAATGATCAGACCAGTCATTATAACACGCTCGGAAAAGTATGATGTTTGTGTAATGTTTTTGCTTGACGATAGAGGTCACTCTTATCAACGTCTGCCACTTGCCGCTCGAGCTTATAGGGAAAGTGTCGTCAACAAGTCCATGCACTATATGTTTAAATACTCGTATATATGTATATATATATATATATGTATATATATATATATATATATATATATATATATATATATATATATATATATATATATATATATATATATATATATATATATATATATATATATATATATATACATATATATACATATATATATATATATATATATATATATATATATATATATATATATATATATATATATATATATATATATATATATATATATATATATATATATATATATATATATATATATATAATGTTTGTAATTTTAGATTGCCAACTAATTAACGTATGTCTGTAAGATTGTGTACGCTGAATTAATGGATTGTTGATGTTTTATTTGATAGCGTTTTTGTCGATATTGCACTGCAATTTATTTATTTCTATTTGTTGTGTATGTAATGCATTATTAATTTCATTAATCTCAATCTGATACAACGGATTGACCTGAATGAATAGAGACAATAAAAAACAACTGTTTAAAGTGAATTTTTAAAAAAGTGATGGATAGACCCAACGTATGTGCGGTTTGTTTGATTCACCCGAGGTGTTACGAGACGAAGCCGAGTAACACCAAGGGTACCACATTCACTACAACTTCCTAGGGGTCAATGCATTCCTATGTGAGTATGTCCTTATGTTAGTATGTATACATGTTAGTATTGACCGTATCATGTATATCATTTCATCAAAACTATGGCTTGCTTTTAACCTTTATACTGCTGGTGGCTAATTTGACAAAATACAAACCAATGCAAAACACCTGAGATATAGTTGAAACCTTTGCACATGTGTGTACTCATCTGAGGGTAATCAATGAGAGCTTCCGAATGAATACCAACATGACAGGGTTCAGACTAGAATCTTTGCATCAGTGAGCTTTAGGTGAAAGTAGCCTCAGCTTTGGAAGGGTTAAATTCGAGACACATGGTCAAAGCTTCTCAAACAATTGCCTCTTGGAAGTAGTGTTTCCGTTGCAGGTTGAGGATGATGGATCAGTGGAGTGATGTGCGGAAGCTATGCTATAATGTTATCCTGTTAGCTTTAAGTGTAGAGTGTTGTATAATACACGTGTTGTGGCCGGTTGGTAGGACAGGTGATGGAAGCAGGCTGTGGGATACTCATTGTACCACAGGGAGAAGTTGCCTTGCAATTATGAATGCATGTATTTGTATTTAACCCTTCCAATAATAAGGCTATTTTTGTCCAAAGAACTAGAATGCAGATATTTCTGAAAACCAGCTAAACCCTGTCATGTTGCTATTCAGTGGATAGTTCTCCCTGAGTGCTATCAGATGAGTACCCATGTCCTAAGGTTTCAGTCTTTAAAAAAACTTGCATCAGTATTGGTCAAATTAGCTACTAGCAGGATAAGGGTTAATGACTGTTTTGACTAATACAAAGTAATGTATTTTTTGTGAACAATCAAAAAACATCCATTGTTACAACAAGTCAAAAATCATATAGTGTATTTTGGTGTTATTCACAAAGGTACAAAGGGAAAAGAAATATATAAAATTATTAACACCGTTATAGTCTACATGTAAGTGTATACGTGTGCACTACCTCGATGGACTTTTAGTACATTTGTATGTTATTACTGATGCACAGAAAATCGTATATACTTCGCATTCTGGCGAAGAGTTAGATAGTTTCAAAAATAACTATACCGTACTACAACAACGCTGAAATATTACAAGACGTTTGTCATATCAGACTCCAACGAAGAGCCACATGTAGACAGTAGAAATTTAGCTTAAGGTTTGATAAACAACGGTAAACGCCGGAATTTTAACGCTGAAAATGCCTATGACGTTTGCCATATAATGCGTCTACTGTAGATTCACAAAAGATTGTGTAGAGTAAATTTTGCGAATTTACAGAAAATCGATTTTTGCGGTTTTCAACTTTGCGAATTGGCCGCAACTTGGAGTGCCAGCTATACACTTAATGTGGGAGCACTAATCTTTGCGAGTTTCAATTTAGCGATCGAGTCTAAGCGCTAAAACCGCAAAAATTAAACTTACGCAATATTTTTTTCGAATTTACAGTATTGGCGGCGTTGGGATATGTCTCGACTCTAAGGGAGTAATGGTTGATCAAATAACAATGATGCGTGTTTTTACAATGGATATGTCTTAAGACAGACATTTGCCGTCTTGATCATCTTTTGATTCGACGTGTAGACAGCAGAAGATATATGGAACATTGGTCAACAACAAGACGTGTATCTACGCTGAAAACCTCAAGATGTTTTCATCGTATGCATCAGTTGATTGGGCATCTGTAGACTGCATAAGGTACTGTAGATTCACAAAAGATTGTGAAGAGTATATTTTGCGAATTTACAGAAAATCGATTTTTGCGTTTTTTTTAACTTTGCGAGTTGACCGCAACATGGAGTGCCAGCTATAATCTTAAAGTGGCAGCACTAATCATTGCCAATTTTAATTTTGCGTCCGAGGCTAAACGCTAAAAAAACGCAAAAATTAAACTAACGCAGTCGTTTTCGAATTTACAGTATCTGAAGAGGTTGGTGAACAGCAAGGCATATGTATTCACAATGAAACACCATAAGACGTTTCTTTGAGGAGTTATCTGTAGAGAGTCAGTAGTGTGCGAGGGACATCGAACTATTGAACCCCAACAACACATGTATCATCTTTACAAAGAAAACGTCTCAAGATGATTCATTGTGGGTGTATCTGTAGACAAGATAAGACGTAAGGCAAGGTCGATGAACTATACCAAAGGTAGTATCTTCACTAAGCCTTTGTCTCGAGAAGTTTCTTTGTAGGGTTATCCATTATAGACAGTAGTAGTAGTAGTAGTAGTAGTAGTAGTAGTAGTAGTAGTAGTAGTAGTAGTAGCAGTAGCAGTAGCAGTAGTAGTAGTAGTAGTAGTAGTAGTAGTAGTAGTTGTAGTAGTAGTAGTAGTAGTAGTAGTAGTAGTAGTAGTAGTAGTAGTAGTAGTAGTAGTAGTGTGGCAATGTCGGTGAACTACAATAACGCTAGTATCTTTACAAAGAAAACGTCTTTCAGGAGTAGACGTAGACAGTAGAGCTACAACAAAGCTTTATCTTTCTTCTCCCGCGATACGTGACAAATGACCATGGTCTTATGGGCATCAATAACAGTTGCTGTTGTCGAGCTGATGACGGAGAGTCAAAGTTAGCATAATGGCACCATATATAGCCCAAAGCTCTGCCAAAAGATACGCCCTCGGCCTGTCCAGTACTGTAACGGCACGATAACTCTCAGCACAACCATAAACTGCTGCCAACAACGAAATCAGTCTATAATGGCTGCTGGTAGGGCTTAAGGCACAAGAGTGTCTCAAGTGGCGTTTTTCTACTCCCAAACTGTTTATAGCTACAAACCAGGACATCGCGATATTTTACTCAGAAATTGTTTACCCATGTCAATTGTATGTTAACAATTGGCACATTTTTACTTCAATGTAAGTACACGAACATTATTGGAAGATGAAATGCATTTTTATCATTCGGTAAATACATTTCAATTGTAATTATTTTGAATAAATTTGGTCACCCTTGAGTCATGTTACAATTATAAGTCCTATGCTGTCACGTTCAAGACAAGGCAAAACATATATTGGTGTGTACTGTCGTACCCAGTTGCAATAAATATATATAAAGGTCGACAAATAAAGAAGAACAATTGCATATGGACTCGTGATTTAATTCTTCCGCTTCTTTCTTTCTATTACGGAAGACAATGCGATGGGAGTTGAAATTTTGAATAAAAAGAGGCGTACGTGTAGCAATGGTAGCAATTTCATCTCAGTAAATTATCATAGAACGATTGAGAAGGTGACTAATGTTTTAGTGTTGCCTTTAAAATATGTACATGTATTACAAAAGCATAATGAATTTTGGCAGAAAATGCTTAAAATTATTGATTATTCCGAGTATGTATCTCTAATCGACAGAGCGCCCTCTGGACGTGGCACTGTCGGTTCCCTATTGTCTATGTCCTCTTTGGACGTAGTGTGATTGTGACGTCAGAGAGGACATCTGGTCAAGCTATTTCTGAGTGGTCAGTGTTCCGGCCAGGGATTGTCGGTTTATGACTGCCCTGCCGTTTGTGGTCAATTGTCGTGGCGTGTTAATCATCGTGAGCGACACTTATGACATAATATAATCACCGCTCGGATTCGCGCTGCCAGACAGGACCCACTCACTCGGGACAATCTAGCGATGATCTATGTGAGACATGCGCACAACACGACAGTCGTTATACTCGGCTTTAAGGGGAGTTACGGTCCAGTAGTGCTTTCGCCAGCCACTAGGTGCCTATTAAGGGGATGGGAGGTAGTCACAAATGTAATATAGCGCCTCTTGTTGATAGAACTTCTAAAACATATTCAAATACATTACTTAATAGTGAACCTCTCTCTAACATCTAAATTTCATTTTTAAATTGACATTGACATTTAGTCATTAAATTAACGTTGTTGTTTTTTTAAAGTCATAGTTTTTAAATTAAGAATTGTCATTACAGTACGGCCAATTTCTGATGCTATCATGCCATTTTTATTTTACATTTTTGGTACTAAAAAAAATGATGTCAAAATGATATATTGACCCTCGTCACTTCTTAGCCAATCAGAAGCAAGCAATTGTAATGACAATGGAAATGAAAAACAAATCGTAGCATTGGTGATTCGCCAAAATCGATGATGACCGTCTATGTTAATAACTTTATATTAATATGTATAAATTGTTCTCGATGTGTAAAATGTAATCAAATGTTTAAACACCAATTTCATTGATGTTGTTTTTTGTTGTTTTTTTGTTTTTTCATTTCAAATTGCACACATGTGCAACCAATTTCAATGTTGATGAAGAAATTCAAATGTTGATTAAAACTCTATGTAATTATGCTTTTGCATGTATTTTAATAATTTTGCCCACAACTGGCATGATATCATACACATTGCATTTAGATATTTCAAAACCTACGTCATGAGAGACCTTGTGCAAGTTATGCATTTTTCTAATGAGAGCAAGCTTTGGTCAGTGTACTTTTGTTGCATAAAGGTGCATCCCTTGTATATATGTGCACTTATTGACAATAACTCTACCCCGTGGGGGAACTATGTTGGTTGTTCGCCAAGCAAAGTCTGACCAGTGCCTCAACCCCACACCCCATTCCAGTCTCACGGAACGAGAGAGAGAGAGAGAGAGAGAGAGAGAGAGAGAGAGAGAGAGAGAGAGAGAGAGAGAGAGAGAGAGAGAGAGAGCTTGTGTGTGTGTTGGCACATGCATATCGTTAGGCCTATTAGGTCTATAGGCGTAACATTGTGCTATTTGATAGCTCCTGGCTTACAAGTCAGGTTATTGGGCTACACAGCACACGGTCAGACATCAAACACACAGGCCAATAGCTATCAGGCCATCAAGTGAGAGACTTCACAGGTCTAGTACTGGCCTGGGAGGATAACACTAGACCATGCCACCCCGCTCACTGTATTAACCCTTCCAATGCTGAGGATACTTTCATCCAATGCACAAGAATGCAAATATTTTTTTAAACCACATATAACCGGTCATGTTATAATTCATTGGATAGCTCTCGTTGAGTACTCCGAGATGAGTACCCACATGTCAGGGTTTCGGTGATTTCCCGTGACTTTTGCATTATTTTGTATTGGCCAAAGTAGCCACCAGCAGCATAAGGGTTAACTGATTTTGCAGGATTTCATGAAGAGTTATCAGATCTCGTTGTAGGTTTTGTCGCCAGGAAGTCGCCATCGATTTCTGGTCGAATTGTTGGAATAACATATTGAATGATACTGTGCATTCACATGATCATATGGCACAAACTAGCACACTGGGAATTCAAAAAACACCACTCAATCAGATTTGGCGTGAAGGCAGCAGAAATGCCACAGTTTTAACTTTCTCTCACTGCTTACAATGTCATACTGAGGCTCATATATCGTACGGCATACATTGAGCGTCTATCATAAAACATCCATTTTCTCAGAACTAGAGTTGTATTGCCTATGTATTTGATTTGTATTGCAGTCTTTTTTCCTTTAACATTCATGGCCAGTTCTTCAGTTTTCCTCGCAAAATGGTCCTCCATACTAAGCATCCAATTGTGTAGGAATTAGATGAATAAAGCACAATTTTTCATTGTTTATAGGGAGAGTATACACCAAATGCATACCTTAATTACATTCATTAGCTGCCCATTTGCTCATTCTATTTTTGATTATATCACGTTTCGTTTCAACTCAACAAATTCGTTTCTGCTCTGGAATACTAGTATCCCTCTGGGGATTGAAATGGTTTCCGTGTGTACAGGCCTGCTAGGGGAAGTAGGTCGTGTGAGCACTTCGGTGGATACAAGACTATAAACCGAATACCTTTTTTAAAATATTTTTGTTTAGAGTTATAAGCGTTTCTGTTCTGTTATCAAATATTTTATGTTTGTACATTTCAAATCATGTGATTTGGTCATTAAACATACATAACTTAAAAGTCCATGCGATTAGGTTTAGCGAGAGTATTCCTCATTTCAAATCATCTCAAATGGGCAGTAACCCATGGAACTCGAAGCCTTTTGAAATTACTTACCAGAAACAATGATTTTTTAGTACACTGAATTGACAATACATTCCCACATTTTACATTTCGTAAAAGTGATTTGGGTTACTTGAGAAAGAAAATGCTAAAATGTCGATTTTCAAATGGCACTCCTGGTTGTAAGAGACACAAATATTTTTATTGGCCGAGCATTCATTAGTATAATGGCTAGTGTTACTGTTTACACGCCATTGGCATACCAGAGGGTAATTTGTTTATTGCTCCCAACCGCCAGGGAGTCCTTCACGAGTTACGAACAGTTGCTATAAAAGCACCTCACAGGCCATTGGCACTGTGCCAAAGTTTACGCGTTACGTAACATGCCATATGGCGACTGCTGTTTGTGTAACTTCTGTTCGTTACTCTTATAGAGACTTACATTCTTGAGGATTTGAAGGATTCTTTTTTCGAATCTTCGAAAGAGTATTTTAATGAATACCATCATGACAGGGTTTAGATGGTTTCCAAAATGTTTGCATGCCTGTGCTTTGGGCGAAAGTAGCCTCAGCATTGGAAGGGTTAATATCTTTTTCGTAAAACTAAAGAAGTTTTTTTCATTTTCATTTTTCTATCTTTGTTCTTTTTACCAAGCCCAAGGTGGTTTACATTTTTTTAATCATTTCCCTACTCGCCAGTATCTGTTCTCTTAAGTTGATGCGCCCCTCCATCAAATGAGGCTTGAGCTGCTATGTTTGCTGTATTGTGTTGCTTGTATAATGTTGCTTAGTGCTATCATTTGTTAGTTTTGCTTCTTTTGTTTATTGTATTGATTCGATTATACTTTTCTACTTCGAGTTAAGTCAGTAAAGCACATTTCATTACAATGTACACAGAAATGAAAGCTGGCGAATTTGGCGTGAATCAAGAATGGGAAATGATGATAAAGGATGCTATACACATGTAGATGTAATGAATTACTGTGATTTAAATTTGCTTGAATATGAAAGACTACATATTTCATCGGTTTGATGGGACCTACTTGAATGCATTATCTATCCAGGGGACGAAAGCTAAATGCAAATACATATAAAGCTGGCCCATAATATATTTTAAAACAATCTCTCACTTGAGTCCTGAATTGAAGGACACATGAGAATTACTACAGACATTTTGAGATTTTATCTCAACTGTTCTAATACGTCTACCTCAAAATAATGTTGCCAATCTTCATCTCGTGCAGTACGCATGTGCAGCATAAAATGCAAAAACAATACCCAGGACGTATTTATTTTACTGCATACTTTCCATAGGAGGACATCCAAATTGTCTATTAGCATCTCTAATACCATGTATTTGGCCTCTTGCGTATTCCTTGAGGACTCGGCGATGTGACAATCTGTATAAATCCTCTCTGATAGCAGAGCCCATGGCTTGTAAACCATGTCTCCCGCGAGAATCGATAAGTGCATGGCTCTGGCAAATGCAACAAGCTGTCAAATAGCGACTTCTAGTGAGACAAATAGGCTGAAATAGGACGTCTCGAAACACAAACGTCATGGGATACCGTTAATCCTGTATCGATCTCCATTTCGTTCAGCTCGTGCTTTCAGACTGAACTGGGTTTATTTCAATGTCTCCTTTTACCTGTTGAAATGCTGAGCTAAAACAAGTGATGAATTACGTCGTTAACCCGGAGGAATTGTTACGTATGTAATATATATATATATATATATATATATATATATATATATATATATATATATATATATATATATATATATATATATATATACATATATAATATATATATATATAGTACACGTATCTCTATCATTTTAAACGTTTATGAAAAGAACACCTTTTTGTCTCCAAAAACGGATGTTCTTTTCAATTTTTTCCTAATCTGTTTTGATTAAATCATTATAAATGGATGTGCATCCCTTCACACCATAACCCACGTATATCAAATTTACAAGATTTAACGAATTTAAGCCATGACCTTTTGACATATTTATAATTAACATTATGTTTTTGACACCTTCTTTAATGCTTACCCGTTCAACAAAATTACATTCTACACTCCTCAACGTTTTAATTTGTTCACTAGACCATTCATTCAAGTCTTCATCTAATACATCACCAATCAGATCAATTCCATTCCTGTACCATTCTTTTCAAAAGGCTATTTTGATATTAGCGTTATTCTATAGTGGTGATGATAAAACTCCACACAGGCATTTCGGATGATGGTTTTTCAACAATTCAATTGTTGCCTTTCCTGCATCTTTCCAACATAAATTAGAAAGGAAATGTATTAATTTTAAAGCTTTATTCGTGCCAAAAACTGCCAAATCTGTAATTTGATAAGTTATAGGAAAGCATGTCAATTTGGCATCTGATTGGTATACCCTAGGTATCCATGATAATCTTAAGCTATTACAACATTTCTTTAAATTCATCAATTGTAAACCACCTGACTCATAGGGAGTTTATAAACTTTCCTTTCTAAATTTTGGAGGTGTGCTCTGCCATATAAACTTAGCAGATGTATCATCAATTAATTTAATATTGCTTTACTTTGATTCGGGATGGCAAGTAAAATGTGTGTAAGTTTTGACATAAACCAGCATTTGACTATAATGTAATTTTCCCTATTACCGTTAATTTCTTGGCATTCAAATTTTAATTAGTTTCTTTATGTCAGAGATTTGATCATTAAGGTTTAATTCTGTGACGTTTGGCATAGTATCTGAATTAAATTCAGTTTCTTATGATGTAAATGTTTTGGTCCAATTTTGTTGAAATTCTTTGTCGAGCAATACATTACTGGTCTTATCACCTCCAATTTCTATTGATTTGTTTTATCCAAGTTCATCTTTAATCATGAGAACAACTGAACTCATTGATGCTATTCATTCAATGTCTCAAATTCATTCGCTCATATCTTAAAAGCAAAGTGGTTCAATTTGCAAATTGCCCAATGTCGTGCTCTCCAAAAAATTATATCCCCCCTTATATTCTTATATTCTTATCTTATGAATTTCTTTTGATAGTAGCTGGGCGCATAGAACAGAAATATAAAAAGGGAACATGAAAGTAACACTTTGTTTGTAAAATACAAAACTGCCATGTAGAATTTCTGAATCTGAGTCCAAGCCTGGATTGTTTCCTGATGCTG
Organism: Maea johnstoni; assembly: GCA_963942565.1. Taxonomy (NCBI): domain Eukaryota; kingdom Metazoa; phylum Annelida; class Polychaeta; order Spionida; family Magelonidae; genus Maea; species Maea johnstoni. The sequence continues at coordinate 31,030,617 of OZ012686.1, forward strand.
GCTCCTAGTTCACCTCCTTTAATCCAGCATGCGGGATGGCTTATACGTTTGCAGGACACGTGGCGAATCTGCCTAGAAGCAGCTGGTGGGAATCCTCCTATAGCACTAAGTAGTGACCACCCATACAGCCAAGCAAATCTACTCTACTTGAGGAGGGCAAATGCATGATGCATATCTGCCAAGTTTGTTGTTATAAATGAGATATCATGCCATTAATTGGCAAATGCCACCCATAAGTTATTCGGGTTACCCTGAAGAAGTGTACATGCCTTTAATTTCTTTAACTACAGTACATGCCTTTAATTCCTGCACCAGTCGACTGGACGTCTACCAGTGCCTGGTTGTACAAACACCCACGGATAAGGGGTCAAAATACTGAACCTAGTACATCAATGGCACAACTAGCTTGCGTTCAGTTGTGAGATCATCCATGCATCAATGCCCAGGAAACTTGAACAGTCAGGCGTGCGGTCGTGTAGCATGCACGGGCTGCACAGGCATTTCGTGCAGGAATTAAATGTTTGCACTGTACATTACCCCCCACGATCAGCATATAAAGGCATAAGTTACGTCTTTCTATCATAATAAAAAAAAAAGGTTTCCAATAAGAATCTGGCCCAGGGGTATTAGAAAGTTACCGGTTACCTCGGCAGTCTGTGGGATTCAACGGGTACTCTGGTTACCTCCACAACAATCAATATGGCAGAAAAGGTGAGGATAAATGCAATTACAAAATACCATTTTATGCTGACCACAAAAGAAGATACCCTCGAAAGGCCAATAGGTTACGTTGTTCTGTTTTCTAAATGCAATTCGTTCACATTTTCTCGATATGTTCTAATTTAAACTTGTTCTAAATACTCAGCTTTGGGCAGAATGAGTAGAGTAAATTACTTTTTTAACTATAAGAATGATGAATTGTCAACCCATTAATACTCAAAGCGGCCACAGAAAGCCAGACAAGTTGGATTAAACATTGAAGGCAAAAGTATAGTTAGGTAAATATTTGAAAGAGAAATATTAATCTGATCATTACCAACAATTCTCATTTAAATACTTTGTAAAATCACTTTGAAAGTTATAGTCTTAGAACCAGAAGACAATTTCTGGGTTAATGGGTTAATATTAAATGATAAATGGGTTAATATAAAGTTTCACATATCTGGACCATAGGAAATATGCGAATACGATGTGGCATTAAGTTAGATAATTATTGATGAGGTGTGTTTTATCAAAGCGTAATAAATGTCACCAGACGTAACTAGTCGCGTCAAGTAGCTGCAGCTCCAGTTCGTCTTTCTGCCCAAATGACTCCCCAGACAGTAAACAGACGCTATCAACCACGTATAGTGCTCCTTTGACGACCATACAACAGTTACAGCAGGTGCTCAGTTTAGAGTGATGACCATCAAAAACAAGGTTAGATACGAGCAAGCACTTCAGTCGAGAGTGATGGTGACACTTTGCGGTTCCGTTTTTTCCTAGAAAGTGGCGGAGTGTGACATTAAAAGAGACTAAATAAACCAGCCCAGTCTTTGCTCTGGTTACGAGCAGGCTCTTGTCCCTCGCTGAATAGAAAAGCATTTGATTTTCACTTTGCAGCCACAGTCCAGACATTCAATTTCGGCACCTTTCAACCAGACGTCTGCCAGTGCCTGGTTGTACAAACACCATTGGATGGCATGTCAAAAAATAAGCCAAGCACATCAACGACCTACGTAGTTTGCGAATCAAAGTTACGTTCAGTTGTGAGGTCATGCGTGCATCCATGCCCAGGAAACTGGGTGGCAATCGGGCGCGCGGTCGTGCATTATGCCGGGAATGCCAACGCATTTAGTGCATGAATTAAATGTCAGTACTGTATCTACAACACAACACAGAAATTCTATTTTTGTGTTGATAAGCAAATAGGCAATAGTAGAGTATGAGCAACAACTTCCATATACTACTATTCTATTTTTGTTGCTTTTCACAAATATTAGATATTCTCAAATAATGTGCTCTGATAGATAGACGTGTGTCTATTGTCATATTAGTAAGGCTTAGTCGTACTTGAACGTTTAATGATGACTGGGAATACGCAGTGTCAGGGGAAAACCAACAAGAACGGTAGATTTTGCGAATTTACGGAAAATCGACTTTTGTGTTTTTTAACTTTGCGAATTGGCCGCAACATGTAGTGCCGGCTATAAACTTACAGTGGCAGCACTAATCATTGCGATTTTTTTATATTGCGTCCGAGCCTAAACGCAAAAATTAAACTAACGCAATCTTTTTCAAATTTACAGTAAGCTGCATTGGTGCCGGAACCCGTGGCAATGGTTGAGAGAACGCTAAGTGGGTTTGCACTGCTCTAGACCACTCGGCTATCGAAATAGCCCGCGGTTGCTTCGGTAATAAAGGGGTGAGACTCTACATCCCTAAGTCTTACGCCACAAGTAGCTAGTTTGGGCAATGCAAAATGATGCAAAAAAATCTGAAAAATTGGTGAAACCCTGGCAAATGGGTACTCATCTGAGAGTGCTCAGCGAGAGCTTTCCAATGGATATCAGCATGACAGGTTTTCGATGGTTGTCGAAAATGTTTGCGTCTTGTGCTTTGGACGAAAGTAGCCTCAGTATTGGAACGGTTTAAGAAATGTTATACTGGCACTGAAACAACGCGCACTATGATGGCCTGCTGGCACAGAACAAACAACATGCAAATTCTAACTTGAAATGAGTTGGTTTTTACAGCTTTGGACCAAAGCCGCGGATCATCTGAGCAGCTCAGCCCCAGTTCTCTGCCCCGACTGACAACTACTCTTAACGCTTGGTGTCATGAGAGTGCGATGGAAATATTCTGCACACGCCATCAAATGGTGTTTGCAAATGGAAATGAACATCTTTAGATATCCGATTGTCGATAGAAAGCGCTTACAACAAAGTCCAGTCAATCGTCATCGTTGGGCGGGTGCGAAGTATTTAAGAGTGGGATGCCCTTTACCAATTCTTTAAACTATCGGTTGTATTAAATATGTGAGTACCTATAGGGTCATTCCTGGGAGTAAGGTGTGTTATATGTATGTATGTATGTATGTATATAGGAATGTGTGTATGTATGAATGTAAGTATATATGTATGTATGTGCGTATGTATGTATGTATGTATGTGTTGTGTGTGTGTCAGAATTTGACAAAAGATAAGAAAATATATTGGAAAAGTATTACAATGTTAGTCATCTACGAACGACAAATACTGTGTATATATATATATATATATATATATATATATATATATATATATATATATATATATATATATATATATATATATATATATATATATATATATATATATATATATATATATATATATATATTGACGGAATTTTTTTAAATCCGCCTCAGGATAAAAAAAATATATGAATGTGTGTGTGTGTGTTTGTGGTGAACGCACGTACGAATGTACGTATGAGTATGCATGTATGTGCGTGAATAATGTATGCATGTATGTGTGTATTCATGTATGTATGTATGTATGTATAAGAAGATGGAAGAAGAGAACGTGCACTTACGTGAAATGGCTAAAAACGCTGCTCCCCACATTATGCTCCATATCCATCCGAGTAGAAAGAGGAAAGCCGTGATAAACTGCAGAAACGCCACCCACGTGTTCACCCACAGCACGTTCATCTTGTCCCCTCCGCCTGGGCGCACACGAGAACAGCACAGAACACTCAGGCCCGACAGGAACGTCCCTGAAAACAAGAGAAATAAACTGTAAGTGTGTATGTATCTTTATTGACCATTTCAATATGAAAGTTACATTAAAAAAGAAAAATGGTTTAAAAAGAAGAGAATACAAAAAGCCCAGCTCAAAGGTTTTAAACAAGAGGTTTTAAGGTAGGTCTAAATTCTTTCTTCAATACTTAGGTCAGTGGGCATAACCAGTCCGTTGTCTTTTGAGGTCAAAGAGACCTAGACCGAAATGTGCTAATCTAAGATTGTATTGTACTGCAACTCTGCTTAATCCGGACATGAGTAATCCGGACATGAGTAATCCGGATTTTCGTCCAAACCGGATAGAAATTTAGGGTCCACATCAGTGCGGATTAAGCAGAGTTGCCTCTAGTAATATATATATACATGAAAATAAATACATGCTTCATTAATTGATAGTGTCGTTTTACTTTTTGTGCTAATGATATTCTTTAGTGTACTGAAGGACACGCACGTGGTCTTTGTTACGACTCCCTTTGCCAGGAAAATGATCCAAGCAACAAGACATTGCTTAGAAAACGTTTACCTTCATTTTGTAGAGAGGGGATGAATAAAGTTTTTCATTTACCCATCCTCTTAAGTGGTGGTGAAAAAATAAAGTTTTATCTACCCTCCCTCTAGAATGGTCGGTAAAAAATAGCTTAACTTCTCTCCTCCACAACCTCCCACCCCCCCCCCCCCCCCCCCCCCCCCCCCCCCCCCCCCCAAAAAAAAAAGTTTTTTTTTGCTCTTTCACACTTTGTCCATCGTACAAGTGGGACATTGTGTAAACGTCTAGTTGTTAAACATGACATGACCCATCTACTGTATTTATTTTATTGTTCACGCAATGGAGTGGGTACCATAGGGAGTATGAGCTTGTATATTCTTTTGACAGTGTTTATGCGATGGTACCATAGGGAGTATGGGCCTTTGTATATTTTAAGGTGTAGGTACCATAGGGGAGTATGAGCTTTTAGATAGCTATCTCCAACCAAACCTACAGAAACTTCCTAGGCAGTGAGCATGTTCTGCGTCTCCCCAAAGGCATCTCTACTGAGTGATAAGGATTTTATATGTGATTTATTCAAATATATCACACTTAAAACAGGCATTGTCACAAAACAATCAATGGCCAAGTGTTGATCCATATAAAAAAGGGTATTATACATTTTTCATTTATTCAAACGCTTTCACGTATTTCATCTGTGGAATTATGAGATTATGAGTTATGAATAATAAAACGTTTCCTCGCTGCATCGTCCCATCTCTTGCAGCGAGAAATTAGATCACCGGAAACCATACACTAGTAGTGCACATCCTATTGGGCTGTTCTTATCAACATCAAACGGAAGTTTATTGGGATTAGATGAATATCGTACGAGATTAGGGCGCATATTCTATAAATTTTAGATAATACTGTGATACGACTAACCTCGTTTTGGGTGGGCAGAGGATGCATGATATAATAGTGTCAGCTTCACTCCAAACACAACTGGGATTTTGTCTCATGAATTTTCTTACAAAACAGCCATTGACTACATCAACTCTGTTATACAGTGCCGGCATTTAATTTCTGCACTAAATGACTTGGCAGCCCGGGCATAACACACTACCGCACGCCCGATTGCCACCCGGTTTCCTGTGTATGTAGCTTTGACTAGCAAACTAAATGGTCATTGATGTGCTTGGCTTATTTTCTATTTTTGTTTGGCATGTTACCCACGGGTGTTTGTGCAACCAGGCACTGGCAGACGTCCGGTCGACTGGTGCAGAAATTGAATGTCTGTCCTGTAGCTATAAGGGGGATTTTAGATATACAGAGGCAGGGTATTTAGGAAGTTAGTATTATAGTGCTATAAAGGAACAGATAAGAGTGGGAAATAATATTTCACAGTGTCACTGTTTTGACGTATATTTTGATTGCCTATCATACAAATGCTCTAGAGTGATTGCGAGTCATCTATATAAATGAAAGTAGTTTTGCTTTCTTGGGAAAATGACAGATATCCATAAAGGAGATTATTTAATAAAGTGTACGATGGTATGGCGATTATAAAGCCTATTTCAGATGTTTTGTGAAATAGATAATTTGGTATCATCATCAAATATATGTTGAAACCACGTTGCCTGTCCATCAACAACAACATCTCCAAATTCATCATAATTTTCATCATCATCATCGTCATCTTGAATAGCATAACAATCTGTCTGCATCATGATAATCTTCCTGATCATGTTCATCATCATCATCATCATCATCATCATCAAGACCAACATAAACAACATCGTCTTCAACATCATCAGCATCCGTATCATCATCATTGCCATCATCATCATCACAATCATCATCTTAAATAGCATCGTCAAAATAATCTGCATCATGGTAATTTTCCTGATCATGATGATGATGATGATCATCATCATCATCATCATCATCATGACCAACATAGACAACATCGTCTTCAATATCATCATCATCTGTACCATCATCACCATTGCCATCATCATCATCTTCAATAACATCGTCATGACAATCTGCATCATGGTAATCATCCTCATCATGATATCCAACTAAAGTCCTATTGTTTTCTTCCTTCTCCTCCTCCTCCTCCCACTACTATACACGATGGCTCTGTGAGCCGCTGTGTTATAAAAGCGTCCATTCTCTGACAGGGGTGCTTCTTAAAGTGGCAGCACTTAAAATAACCCGCTCTCAAAGAGGAAGGAAGTGTCTGTTACAGGGACATCAAACAGTTATCTAACCTCTTCTCCTCTCCTCTCCAATTCCCGCCATAGACAACAGGTTTTCTTTCTTTTGCTGGCTCAACGACTCTAGTGCTGCCTTCTTGAAACGTGACCCTCCATCCAGAAAATGTACATGTTGGTGATATACAACCCGAGCAGTCGCACATAAATGCAAATGATACAATGTGTATCCCTGCTATTATAATTTATAACTGACATTAGTGTGTTATGTATTGTTATTGCAGCTGTAACTATTGTTGTCTTCGATGCTGATACTGTTGTTGTTGTTGTTGTTATTGTTGTTTTGTTGTCGTCGTTGATGTTATTGTGTTTGCTGCTGTTGTTGTTTTTTTTGAGGAAACCTAACAGTAGTAGGCACACACAAACGAATATATATATATGTATATATATATATATATATATATATATATATATATATATATATATATATATATATATATATATATATATATATATATATATATATATATATATATATATATATATATATATATATTTATATATATATATATATATATATATATATATATATATATATATATATGTATATATAATATTGACTAACAGTCGACAGTAAATAGGATTTATATGTGAATATCCCTGTTCTTCCGTTACTATCAAATATATGGCATGCATTAGTATAGAGTTATTTCTTCGATTGTTATATTTAGTATTCCATAGCCAACTAGAATGCCTGAAGGTACTTTCTGTCCATGCTGACAAGGCACTAAGTGTCTTCTGCTTATTGGGTTTTCGAGACGACCGTGGTCAATAATGGGTCTTGCCATCTTGCTTTCTCGACGGATTAGCAAAGTGGCATTTCGTATTGGCAGAATATTACCCGGGGGTCTTTGCATTACTGCTGTCTAAGATATGATGGGGCTAGCCAAATTTGTGCTAATGGGCTCAAGGCTAATGAAATATTTGATTGAATGTGACGTTATAAAGAGCACATGCACGGTGGACCCGCAGAAAGTGTGGAACATCTCTACTAGAGGT
>OZ012686.1:31041380-31066380 GCA_963942565.1 Maea johnstoni
GTCTTTTTAAAATTTCAAATTGCACGCATGTGCAGCAGGAATTCTATTCCTCCAGAGTTATATATTTCAAGCAATAATATTGAACGAAAACATAAAAGTTGTACAATTATCCATTGATATGGTATTTATCCTGACACCCACAAATATTCTTTAAGCGAGATCAGACCATGATGATATTGATCCGGTAATAGAGTATGAACTTGAGACACACTTGAAAGGGTGCAAAATGAGTTTTGTTTAACGTTTCCTCCTAAGTATATCATACAAATGCTATTGTTAAAGAGACAACGCCTTAACAAGCTAGCCATATGGCCCTACAGGTAAATCGAATGATAATAATTGGTATTAATACTTGATTATTGGAAAAAAAGGATAAGATGGCCATTTGCAGAAGTGCTATTTCAATTCTAAAATGTTCAACGGCTCTTTAGAATATCAGTCGAAAATCCTGATGTATGCACCCTGGCAAGAATGGATCAGAAATGTTATATCAGGCTGTCCATATCCAATGTAGGGTCTAATATACATTTTACCAAGCTGCATTGTTCAAGTGAAACCCTTGATCAATAACTGTAGGCGAGTCCCCAGTAAGTCTCGGTGTCACTGGTGTCGGTGTAGCGTTGATGCCTGCCGTTGTTGCGTTACTGAGGTAGGATATGGTAAGGAGAGCCTGCTCTGCAGTGATTACGGTATCATTCCAAAGGCTGATTCGGCGGCGGCGGCGGCGGCGGCGTCGTGCGGGAAAATGCCCTATCAACTATCGTGTTGTTCGCGTGTAATATCAAAGTGGCGAACAAATTACCAGTAGGCCCTGTTGCTATCTTCAACCTGCCTTCCTCCCCTCCCCCTTCTCCTCCTTCCCGTCATCATCGTCACCGTGACGACAGCAGCTGAAGGAGACAGGCAGATACGACTGAATGTGATCACATCCCATGAGCCAGTAGGAATGGCTCATGTCATTCGCCTATCTTTCCTCAGTAAGTCAAAATCGTGCTACAGTCGAGGAATGCCATGAACACGCGTGTAGCAATAGCGAAAAAGGGTCTTATTGCAAAGTAAACATGCAAGACATATTGCCAAATGCTCTTCAATGCAATTAGATATCCATATATATATATATATATATATATATATATATATATATATATATATATATATATATATATATATATATATATATATATATATATATATTATATATACATATATATATATATATATATATATATATATATATATATACATATATATATACATATATATATATATATATATATATATATATATATACATATATACATACACATATATATATATATATATGTATATGTATATATATATATATGTATAAACGTGCTTAAGTCGAGGAATGTCATGAACACGCGAGAAAGGGTCTTATAAATATATATATATATATATATATATATATATATATATATATATATATATATATATATATATATATATATATATATATATATATATATATATAAATATATATATATATATATATATATATATATATATATATATATATATATATATATATATATAATATGTATAATCGTGTAATCTGTGAGGTTGATCGTCTGATTATTATGCATTTAGTTTGTACGAGTGTATTTTCGTATGAAAATAATGAGGACAAGGTTTCATCAATACTTAAGTGAAAAAAGGTGAAATGCTATTTGTGATATGCAGATTGTGATTGGGGGGGGGGGGCAACATGAAGCAGATAATGTGCAGTGCACTATACAGAGAACGCGGCTGTAGTGAGTACCGGCTGTGACATCCTTTCAGCAATCCTACTTCTACAGAAATTCTAAAAACCTAAAACGCTGACGCTATATCATGAAGCTGATCGAGTAATGTGAACAAATACACATATTCAACATACAGACAAAGATAGAAGATATTCAGTTTGTAATCCTATATTTGAACCTACGGGAATGATTATATCTTGCATATTATTTGCAAAATACTTTTCATTATATGTTGAAATTCAATCGTATTTGCAGAAATCTGCTTAGTATGCAAAACAACAAATATATCAAATAGACCATAACAACAGCTGCTTGCTCCGATCAACACTATTTCCCAAGCACCCACGACCAGAGATAAACAGAGCAATAAAACTACCGTGATCCAAATAGACCAACACGTACGATCATTGGTTTATGATTAGTACCTAGTACTGGCTCGACGCGAGGTTCCGGAACCCGCCGATAGGCGTCTTCAAACACGTCGATTGCCTTAGTGGAACGCCATGGATTCTTTCATTAGAGAAAACTTGGTTCTTCCAGTTATGTACTGTATGATAGCGTCCACTCTGTTTTGGTCAAACAGCATGGATACATTCAATGGACCAATTGTACTAAGAATACACTTTTAGGAAATTAAATAACCTTTTTTAAATCAGTGAAATTAGCGATTTTACAGTTTTGATGACGTCACAAGTAATTGGAAGCTAATTATAATATGCGACGGTGGCGACGCGTAGCGGCGTTCATTTACACTACAGACATGTAGTGTAAATGAACGCCGAACACGAACACGTTACAGTCAACCTCCCCCATCCCCCCCCCCTTACTACACCCATTCTACTGCCGACACATGGCATCCGACCCTAGGTCCAGAAAAACTCAGGATAAGTGATAGAGCACAAGTAAGCTGTGATGAATGTGGTATACCCGAGGTGTCACGAGGCGAAACCGAGTAACCTCGAGGTGAAGGAGTCAACACTAACGAGTTGAATAAAGTGTTCCGCACGTCTCAACCCTTATGCTGCAGGTGGCTAATTTGCCCATTACAAAATTAAGCAAAAAAAAGAAAGATTACTGAAACCCTGAGACATGAGTACTCGTCTGACAGTATTCAGCGAAGGCTTTCCAATGTATACCAACATGACAGGGTCTACATTGTTTTCAAATGTTATTGCGCTCTGGATGAAAGTACATGCAGCCCTAGCATTGGAAAGGTTAACCAAAACCATACTAGACGTAAGATTTTCTCCTAGCTCATGAACGTGAGTCTATAGATTGTCGTCTTACTCTGCTTTATTAAGAATTGAAAGGCTTTTTTCTCTCTAGTACGTAGTTTGGAGCTAAAGTGTCAAAAGGTGTCTGTTCCTGCTAGTTATGCATAGAGTTACTATTTCCCTTTCTAATTGAAAATACAAAGGATTTTCTTTGTATGTGTGATTGTTTTCTAATTTTGCTTTTTCAATGTGTTTGTTCCGAAAGGTTACATAGTATGATATATTTTTGTTCTCTGTACTGGTCAATAAATATACATACATACTGTATTTTGTTGCATCTTTTGCAAAATTGTAGTAGTTTTTCGATGGTATAAAATGATAAATATTGAAGGGCATTCACAGGGTAAATGCATGAGTTTGATCTGACAGACGGAATTTCTTCATAAGATGTTTAAATACTATCGACCACAGGTCTGCAAATTTTAGTTACGTATGATTAGGCATGCATACAACTCTTATTAGTGTATTTACAATCTGCTAATTACCACGTGTACGTCGTTCCTGTACCTATTAGGCACAATTTGTAGCAATCGGTGGTGTTGCAATGATATCATGTTCAGAGTTCAGGTTTGTAATACTAGTACTTTCTGCCTAAGTTTCTTGTTTAATAGATACAATATGCATGTATGCGTTTTTGTACATGGAGCTACAGTGCCGACATCTATTCCCTACACTAAATGCGTGGGCCACCCGGGCATTAAACACGACTGCGCGCCCGATTACCACCCAGTTTCTTGGACATGGATGCTGAGCATGAATGACCTCACATCTGGACGTAATTTTCGCAAGCTACGTGGGCCATTGATGTGCTTGGCTATTTTTTGACATGTTATCCAAGGGGGTTTGTACAACCAGGCACGGGTAGACGTCCGGTCGACTTGTGCAGGAATTAGATATCTGTACTGTAGTCGGAAGATATACATAGTGCGCGTATGTTCAAGAATAAGCATGGCTGCACGTATAGCATCAAGTGCATACGCCTTCTATTAATGGTAAAGTGACTATGTTGAGCAGCCTGGCCAATCACTTTACATATCCTTGGAATCCAGCCTGCCTAGCAGATCCATGTGTTTATTTTGGCTGGTCTTCACCTAGGCTGCAGACATATTATGAGAGTACCACGAATAACCACTACTTGGCGTGTCATCCCAGTTGACCTCTCTATAGCCAGCCAACTTCCGAGGCAGGCCTGTTGTCCTGGTGGTCTGGGGCGTTGCCACTGACTACTAGCTGTCTCTCACCACTGTCTGGATTCGAATGCCACGTATAAGGCATGTGAGAAAGTTGCCAGTGACTTGGGGTTAGGCGGTGGTGTTCGCCGTGCACTACGGTTTCCTCCACCAGTTACAACTGGCTAGTCACGGCTTAGCCACAATATGGCAGCAAAAGTGAGTAAAACAAAATTCAAAATTCCAAGGAAGGGGATCCGCCGGCGTCTAGTGGTTTATATACGATGCCTGGCTCCTAAGCATTAATTCGCAGGTTCGAGTCTCCGCCGGATCCCCAAGTCAGGGGGTTGGCATGGTCGCTACATAAATGTGCGGGGTTCTTTTTTTTAAAATTCGCTGTAAACAGCTGTTTTTTATTGTCTCCATTCATTCAGGTCAATCCATTGTAACATTTTGGGCAATGACATTAATAATGCTTTGCCTAAATAACAAAGAGATATACATAAATGACAGTGAATGTGCGGGGTTCTTGAGGGCTGTCTATGGTCCTTCTGCAACTAAAACCCCTTGGAACTATTCGTGAAGAGAAGGGAATTTTTCTTGCCGGTTCCGGGTTGCTATCTTGTCGCAACATGACCTAAGCTGTTGAAAGCAACGTAAAAGCCCATTCCTTCCTTCCTTCCATCAACTTCCGAGGCAATCGCATCGCCTATGTCGTCCAATCTTCTCTAATTCTGGCTATCATCTGCAATGAATACCTTGATATGAAGCACTATGATGCGTTCGTATCATGTATCATTGTTAGATACCAGTCCACTGTTGACTAGAGAGTAAATCGTTATGGCGATTGTCATTCGGGCTTTGAAAACAAATGCTTGAAATGTTTCACCTATTAGAATACCAGTATGCGCATGTAAAAGAGCATGTTTAAAAATATGCATTTCAACTCTGATCACAATGCAACTTTTATTAAGCATTATTCTGTCATATATGCTCAGAGAAAGTAAAGTGCGTTATCTAATAGATTAACACACGTAGCCTTTCATCGAACCCCTTCCTTTCTTACTCCGTATGTTCAAAATAGCTGTAGCAATTATATTAACGAAATGTATGCCGGATGCATAAGCCTCTAACGAAAGGGTGACCATATTTCTGTTTTTAAAATGAAAATGGAAACCAATGAGATTATGAGAAAGTAATTGTAATTGTAATATTATTGACCATATGCACAGATATGAAATTACAAATACATAGGAAAATAAAAAAGACTATATTATATTTTAGAGAGTGGTATCGACATAAAGAGGAAAGAAAATATGTACATAAAGATAACATGAATAAGCAAAACAAACTTACATATACAAAAATGTACTGAAAAGTACAGAATACCATGCTTTAGTAAAGAAGTACGATACAAGAGGTATTGGAAACTTTCGACAAAAACGACATCACTCCTGACTGGCCTGAAAACAAAAATCTTTATCAATAAAAATTACCCGATGCCTACCCTGCTAGAGGTAGTTTGCTAATACATCCTGTTAATTGCCTATCCAGCAATCAACCAGAACTCAGCATACTATCAAAAGTAATATTCTCAATAGAGCCTCCAAGTAACCAGGGTAGTATTTGTATTTGTATTTGTATGTATGTAAGTATTATAATATCCTCGAATGGGAAACTTATCATGAATAAGCAATCAGTGTTAATACACCGTTATCAAACAATCCTCCAGTGGGCATCAACCCTTCCAATGCTGACGCTACTTTCGTCCAAAGCACAAGGATGCAACCATTTTTGTAAACCATCTAACACTTGTCGTGTTGGTATTCATTTGATAGCTCTCGGTGAGTACTCATAGATGAGTACCCATATTCCAGTGGTTCAGTCATTTTTCAGGTGTTTGCATCATTTTATATGAGCCAAATTAGCCACCAGCAGCATAAGGGTTAAACAGAACTGCAATGTCGGCCAAGAATAACCTACTACGGCTTACGTATCTGAGTGTATCTGAAGATAGACCTATTACTAAGGTAAATTGAATCTTGCGTCTAGTTAAAATAAATTGGTCAGTATATTAGCATGACTAAAATGGCAATGCTTGTCATAAAACCACTTCGATAAAACAAACCAAGCAATATACGAAATGCCGGATTCATTCAAAGTTATTTTTTCTTTTGCTTCCTACGTCACTGCTTCCATGGGAACGGGAAGCTAGAATGACGGCCGTGCCATATAAGGGTTGCAGACTCTGCCATTTATTTGCACGAATATCTAGTCTCGTATTAATTTTTTGTGTTTTTGTGATACTTTTAGGACGCTTCTCTATTTACTATAAGCTCCTGGCTATCTTCTCTGTTACTTAAACTTTCTGAACTTTTCTTCATTTTATTATTTGATTTATCTGTATTCGTATGATTTTGTACCGCTAAGGAACAGTCCATAAACATACAATACGCTATAATTTGTTTAAACCACATAACCATCATCACCATCCAAATACTACATTAATGATATACGAGCCTTGATAACATCGCCATACTCTTTGGTACAGAACTACTAGTATATGATATTTTAACTCCGCGAAGCAAATCGGGTCATTTGAGTATGCTTGGCGTAGTAGGGTTTTGTTTGTCAACTGAAAATTGCGAAGTAGATACGGAAATAAAGACTTAAAACAAAAAACACATCAAATACACATTAGATCTGTTTTAGTTGGTGACTCCTCATTGAAGTAAGTGCGCACATTTTTTTGGCTCCGAAATTGTTTTCTCTATTATAAACGGAAAATACGGTCTGTGGAAAAATAGAAAACAAAGGGCGTATACACTGGAGCGAGAGAAATTGCTCGCACAACAATTGTGCCTGCGTGCGTGCTTGCTATATGCTACTCCGCGCTCCCGGCCTCCGCCTGATAACAGTAGTAATGCCCAGAGCAAGTGATAACTCGTTAATCTTACTGTCATATCTGAGCTAGGAAGCTGGGATTAGAAGCAGCCAATAAATCCCCGCACGGGGATCCTTGCACCGACATGGCGAGAAGCTGTTTCCTGTCTGGAGGCGAAGAGAAGCATCCTTTACACCCAGGCTGTGACACCCACACGTTAGCCCAGTCATGCTTAACCCATACAATACAGCCATTTAATTCCTGCACCAGTCGACCGGACGTCTGCCAGTGCATATTTGTACAAACACCCATGGATAACATTTCAAAAATAAGCCGATCACATCAATGACCCACGTAGACATCGAATCATTAAGCTACGTTCAGTTGTGAGGTCAAGGACTTGTGGTCGCATCCATCCAAAGGAAACGGGAGGGCAATCGCGTGTGCGGTCGTGTATGAGGCCTGGGCGTCCGACGCAATATTTATGTAGATGGTCGAGGAAAAAAAACGATTAACTATAGAATATGAGAATAAACTTCATTCAGAATACATCCTACAATATTTTTACAAATACACCATGAATTCAAGTTAATGTGAAACACACCAAAGCTCCAGAAGACAATCATTTTGTAATACTTTTTAGATACGTTTTGAAGTGAATATTCTTTAGCTAATTCATGATTCATTTTTCCCTTTTCGAGTATTCTAACCATATTTGCCTTTTTTTGTATTTTATGAATTATGCGGGAGATATCCTAACCAATTAACATTGCAAAAGCGAGCGAATAGTATGACACGCGAACTGTTCTAATGATATAGAAATTGTACCTGTTGAGTTTAAATATCATCCTTCAAATATTATCTCTACTCTATTTGATAATTTGTCTTTATATCATCCTTCAAATATTTTCTCTACTGTATTTGAAAATTCGTCTCTATATCATCCTTCAAATATTTTCTCTACTATATTTGATAATGATACCTTTAACGCAGTCAGACGGTGTAAGTACATGTAGTCCAGTTCCAAATTGGCTGAACACGAATGGGTTACGGAAGCAAGAACCAATTTCCCTCCAAACAATGCTATCTGCTGCCCATAGGCTGTAATGAGCTAGGGAGATTGGCTATGTAGGGAGAGACTTAATACATGAGATTGACATATTCCATTTCACACACTTTAATCAAACAACACGAATCGATCAGACAAGAACCAGTGCTGAATACAAATGGAACTTAAAGCCATCTCTGTGTCTGATAAGTGCCGTCTTGTACAGGCGAGACTGCAACAAATTCATTGAGCTGAAATTGATGACTAGACCAGAGTTTGTCTCATATTAGTCTATATAGAAATACCTCACGGGCACATGTTTGTTTAGGACACACTTTGGAGTTCTATATCCTGCAACGATATCTCCTTACTGGCCTCTGTTTGAATTTTTGGTACTGACATCTTTGGTTATTATATCAATCATACATTTTTCGATCCCATCTCAAGTGTTTGAACACACCTTTAATCATTGGGGAGGCAATAATCTTTATGGATAGACGTGCTATCACATGAAACACAGGCTGCCTTGGTTCAGGACTTACGGATAATCTCATGCGCATCAATTTTTGCGCATAGCTACGAAATAGACAATTGTTAAAATCTGGGAATATCATTAATAATGAAGCACCCAAGTGGTTGTATGTCGCTATGGTCACACAGGGATTTCCTCTCCTCATTAGTAATCGACGTGTCATCCATTTGTTAATTCCCCAGTAAAGATTTGCTTAGACTGGCGACGCCAAGACGACGGCAAAACGTGAGTCGGAAGCATTTCAGAGGATAAAGTGAACCCAACAGATATTCATTAAGCAAATGCGAATCCATACTCACTTCCCAAGAGGCTGCCTCCATGGCAGAAGGGTCTATTACATTGCGCTGCAACTGCATGTGTCCCACCATTGCATTGGTACCTCCCGGGAAAGCCTTAAGGCTGGTCTGGCACCCTGCTCGCCTTATAAAAAGGGGGTAAGTGTGGGTCTGTCTATGGATACCATCCATTGGTCTTCTTTGGATCGGAAGGCTCTGCCCTTACTCTCCCTCTTTTCCGTCTTTCACCTACAATTATCATTCTTTGTCATTGTTCTTAAACAATGACAATTAGGGCCACTGTTTAATGATATCGTATGGCACTAAATGGCCGTCGTGTGCCTATGTGCCTTTAAACTCTCATTCAATCATTCCCACCAATGCACAAGTTATGGGGAGCGACTTCCGGTTGAGGAAACGATAATGTTGCAAGTATAATGTTGTATTGTATTGTACGTCTATTTGCTGTAAACTTTTCATTTACAAAATTTCACATCACAATGGAAAAACAGAACATAAAATAATTTAAGGCTGACAGAAACATAAAGGATAAGTGCTTTCGTGGAAATAAATTATAGACCACATAGAGAATAACGAAAATCAAAGGGAAAACAGATACACCACTGAAGGACTTATAAAGAACCATATACTGCGACAATATAGTGATATTTCAATAAACTGAACCTCAACTAGATATTGTATTTTGTCAGTATCAGATACAATACTCTTGCCTGAAGCATATTCATTTAAACTATTGATCTGAGTATTGTGTGGTGGTTTACTTATCAAGTAAGTACTAGATCTAGTATAGAGATAGTGACTTTGGGTCGGTCCGTAATTCACCTAGGCACTGGCATAGGTTTCTCTGTTTATGACGACTTGTTTTTAACGATGTCGCCCATTCATTTCATTCAGTATGTGGAACGATTCCTCCTCCTTCTCGTCCTCCTCCTCTTATCTCAACCACTGGTATAACCAGATTTAAACGAATTTTATAAAATAAACCAAAATTATAATAATCAGCTGTAATATCGTATTATTTTATTGCCATGAGACCATTTTCCTTGGTTTACTTGCGTTCTACATTTCAACTCATGGTCATGAAAGGTAGAATGCTGTCAGAAAGGAACCTGTCCCTTTCGGGGGTGAACAAGAATGACCAAAACCTCTTTTTAATTTCTGCATAAAGCTTTTTTCATCTCATTTTTCAACAAGTAAAAATCAACCCAAAACATAAGTAATACATATAATAGACACCATATCAATGACTTAGATAAATAGAATGAGAATGACTAAAAGTTATAAAGACGGAAGCTGTTCAATAAGTGACCTTTGTTTACTTCTTGGTTTGTGTGTTTGATATTCAGGGAATTGTGTTTTGGGGTATTTGTTTTCTTCTAGTTGGGGAATCAGTGTATTTTTATAAGATTTCCTGGTGTTAAGCCAATTTTTATAAGATATGACCTCAATATGTGTTTGCTGATTTATATCTGTTTAGTCCTATCTTTTGTACGTACCTTTCATAACAAAGTAAAATGTATGTATGTTAATAAAATTACATACAGACATGCATACACTTATCGTCTTTATTTCCCCCTTAAAATACCAGTCTGTCAGTAACTATGCTAATCATGCTGAAAATAATGATGTTATATTAATCCCAATGCCATTAATGTTTAAGGTGTCAATATTGACTCAACGTATCGTACTGATCCATTGTAATTACACGCGTAATGCTAGCACTAAGAATCAATGTCAGTCTCCACTCCCATTAAAGTGGCAGACCATTATCGTCCACTTCGTACATGATTGCCGTAATGCTATTCTGACGTGGCATACACAATGCACCAGAGGACCTTTTACTAGTCATATCATATGCAAGGAGAAATAGAGTATGAACTTGTAAGAAAATGTATTTCATTTCGGGATGAATTTTGATTGTCGTATCTTTTCAGGTTGTTTCTTAACGCATGATTTATAGCAAGTAGTTTAATGTAGACTAGAGCACCACAATAGACTAGGTAAACCCGGATCACATGCACACGCATCTTTCTCTAATACTACAAGGGGTATCCGTGTAGCCTATGCCCTGTGTTGAGGGGACTGAAGCGGTTAGCAGTCGGAGCGCGATGTGTGTGTGTGTGTGTAAGTATTTCTGAGTTGTGAGTTCACCTCCAAAATTAAAATGATAGTGGTCACTGAAGCATGGGTGCTTTGTTAGATCGATCGCACAATGTTTTCACAAGTGTCTATCTTGTGTTTGTTCTCATTAGGGTTAGGTTAGGGTAATATCATTTCAAAACACGCCAAAATAAAAACGTTGCTTTATAATGAGAAGGATAGGAAACGATCTTGGTCTTGGTGAAATTTGTCCTAGGAGTTAAGGAGATCTGAGATAAACCTTAAATCAAACTTTCTATGCCGTTGAATATTTAGGTCACCCCATTGCTCAGGACATTGAAGAGGGGTCAAGCGGTCTTTTCATGTCCAGTGATGATATTACGCACCCGTCACACAAGCTGTATAAATAGACCGTGTAATGCCACCAGGTAAGTCACGGTTACTACGTGTAACGTCCCATGTAGGACACCTTGTACATAGCAACGTCTTCTCTAAAACGGGGCCATAGTGACTGTACACTAACAACGGACTAAGTGATCAATTCGAAGTTTCTGAAACAGGTAAGTACTACACTATCATCGCTTCCGCCCTCCCACCTCTGGCAAGTGACTTTTCCTTGAGTACAGTTAGGCACATATTGAGAAATCGATGATTCATTGAAATGAATAGTAAACAAGGTTGTCAGAACATTAAGTGTAATTGCCTGATATTTGATGACAAATAGCATCGACGTAAGAAGTGATCATAATGATCATAAAGGGGCTGGTAGATATACATGGTGTTATGTACTGCAGATATTAACCGTAAGACCAACCATAGGCCTTGAAGAATATAGTGCTATAATTAGGCTAAAGACCTCTGTTCCTCCACCTTACCAATCCCCATCACCTATCAAATGAGCTTTGAAAAAGGCGTCACATTATCTTATCCCTACGACTAGTCATCTCTGACATCTATATAGGCGTGTGCATGAATTCAGACATACGTACGTACATATGAAGCATCTGTAACCGAGCATGAATCAATGCAAGAGCTTAACTTGCCTTTATGCAACTAACATACTATATAGTTATACATCGAAACCATAGACCAGGATCAAGGCGCGTGTCTGTAGATATATCTCGCATTCGTCTTCGTCTATATAAGACATGAGTGCTAATTAATTCAAGAACTAAGGCAGTAGATACAGTCGACCGATATGATTATTCCACCAGCAGCCATGATCTGTCAAGGGATACATAATGTATATGCTCTAAGAAGTGGGGCGTTATCCAACACGTCTATAACATGAATGCAATTAACTGACTAAAATGTGAGTAGACCATTAGCGAATTGATATAAGATAATGAAAAGGTTCATGTGACTATGGCACGTTCTATGAAAATGTACTCTTATTTCGTTTCATGACCTTCATGTTTTCATTATCTTTTAATCTATGGTTTCCGTTTAGATTGTTATTCGGTAATAATTTCAATCGTTGAAGTTTGATATCACACCTTGAGTTAACGGATCAGTTAGGCATTTTGGTTCCTCGACAACTTGGTTTGAGGTTATAGGCAATGCGACAGAGAAATAGGGAGAAGGAATAATAATAAAGCAGGCTTGTCTGATTTGGATCGACAAAAGGGCGGCATAGATGTACAGCGCAGACAGTTTTTCCTGCACCAGTCGACCGGACGTATAGGCAGTGACTGGTTGTTCAAACAACTATGGATAACATGTCAAAAATGAGCCAAGTACATCAATGTCCCAGGTCGCTTGCAAATCAAAGCCACGTTATGTTACGAGGTCACCCGTTCATCCATGCCCAGGAAACTCGGTAGAAATCAGGGCATGCGGTCGTGTAGGAATTAAATGTCGGCACTGTACTGTCACTTTCTCTTGTGAGCAGCATAGAGCACCCCATGAGAACAATGCAATTAGCCTAGGCCATTAATTAGTAAACAAATGGAAACGCACACATGATAAAAATGTTTATTAACAGGGCTAGATAAAATTAGTTTTGTGTCATCTAACGCTGATTAATCCCGTCATCTAGTGCTTATCTAATTTCAACAACACTAGACCCTTTGTATCTTTCACATATTTCTCAGAAGTACATAGATTCTTTGTATCCACTTGGTTATAAAAGCACCTGCTTATTCAATATAAAATTGGTCTAGATTTCTCCTGATCTGTTTTAACTCGTCAAATGGTGAGGATACTTTCGTCCAGATGCAACGATTTTTGAAAACCATCTAAATCCTGGCATGTTGGTATTCATTGGATAGCTCTCGCTGGGTACTCTCAGATGAGTACCGATGTGCAGGGTTTCAATAATTTCCCAGGATGTTTGTATCATTTTGTATTGGCCAAATTAGCTACTAGCAGCATAATGGTTAATGCCTTTAAGTCACAGATTCCACATCCTTCTATGAATTATATACTGCGCTTCCCTCATTATCGCTCAAGTGCATCCTTATCTTACATATGCTACACCCAGGGAAGTCACATCAACATTCCAAGGTGCCAGGATTGCATATGCGGGTTTTCCTGCTTTCTCACAGCTATGGTTCCTCCGTCTTGCAAATCCAAAGTGAGCTTTTATTTCATTTTTAAATTTTTGAACTATTTTTGTCTTTATTCTTCATTGCTTAGAAATGCTACAGTCAATATATATATATAAATATATATATATATATATATATATATATATATATATATATATATATATATATATATATATATATATATATATATATACATATATATATATATATATATATATATATATATATATATATATATATATATATATTATACAGTTTTGACGATACATAAGACTTCAATCTTGGAAGCTTTGTAAACTTGTGGGAGGTGAATAAATCTGAATATAGTCAGTGTTCTTGTCAATCAAGCTGCTATTGATCTGTTTAAGAGGAACAGATTGTTATTAAATGATTATGGAACAAAGTCAAGTTTGCATGGCCTATCTCGATCTGAAAAATTCCAATTCATGCTCGGAAGAAATTGTACTTATTCGGATCTACGTTGATCAATTGAGTATTTTTCAAAGCTGAACCTATTTGGTGGTGTAGCCTTCAATCTACATTAATTTTATAGATTTTTCCAGCATTTAGTTTATCACGGTCTATCACATATGAAAATATTCGGATAGAATGCAATATTCTATCGAAAATTCTAACAGCGAAGGCGCATTTGTTTAGCTTTGAGACCCATATAATAATATGTTTCGAATTCATTTTGTTGGAGGAGTTACACTTAAAGTTAACAGATCATGTGGGCACTCCAGATGTGAAGGTAGGGGAACCTGAACCATATCGACGATTTAACTATTCAAAAAGATCGGAAAAGTTGACAGTATATTGAACATGAACTATATTCTTAACATTTTGATCAATAGTTTTAAATGCAAATATGCTGAATGCATACTGTGATATGTATATATGAGTATTTTCACATTGCTACACGCCATCTTTCAAGAGATAAAAATACAGAAGAATTTCCATATACAGATAATGGATCCTAACTCTGTAGTGCTCTTGAAGGAATGAAGGACTTTGGTTTTACGTCACTTTTAACAGCTTGTGTCATATCGCGACGATATAGAAACCCGGAACCGGGAAGAAATTCCAAAATCTCTTCAAGAATAGTTCCAAGGGTCTGTAGTGCTCTTGAACTATGGTTGTGTCCCTACCTTGAACCTATAATACAATTAGACTGAATTATCATTGGCGGGGCCCTCAGGCCACACCTATCTGTGAAGCTGCTTTAAAATGTCCATAGTCCGGACGGCCATGTTGGAAATGCTGAGGCCGGACTGAATATAATTCTCTATTCTGATTGGTTATAATATAAATGTTGGCCCGGTACATTACCTTTGCCGCGGAAAATCGTGCCTTCCTTATTTTAATTTAGCAGACTTCGTGACCAAACTGATGCGTACCCAAGTAGCTTCGCACCCAAGAGATTTCGAAGTCTCCAGCTTTCGCCTAGAATTCCGATCTGTGTTTCATTTCTACAAAAATGATACAAATCTAGTCATTATAAATTATTTTCCTCTATAATGTTAATGTTCTTTATACATCCGGTTCCCTCACAAGTTCATAAATAACTTGGTCCCGCCTTTTGACTATTGATGCTTTGCATCTACAACCGTACTTGTTTCATATCGTGACGAGATAGAAACCCGGAACCGGGAAGAAATTCCCGTTTCTTCAAGAATAGTTCCAAGGGTCTGTACTGCTCTTGAACTATGGTTGTGTCCCTACTACCTTGAACCTATAATACAATTAGACCGAATTCTCATGTTTCACCTGGCATTGAGTACCTCGCTGGCCTGACACGTCCACAGAGCCTGGGGTCACGTGACTTGTTGCCCTCCTTACCCTGAACTGGCATGGCACTGTTCTGTGGATACTGAATAGGAACGTCAGGTGAAAGATGCTTGGGTACTTTGTGTTACGCACACAGTGTGCTTGTAACGCGAAAACCCGAGATCCGAGGAATCGAGAAGCGGAAATAGCCGACGGGCCAAGTACGACGCGAAGAGACAGCTCACTGGGTTGTAGCGGTGGCTTTCTTAGTCATTAATACTTAAGCGTTTCTCCAGAAAATTGTCGTCTGGATCTAAGATACTTTTGATCGAAACGTTTGTATTGAGAATGATTTTACTAAATATTTGAAGGAGAGTTGTTGATAACGTTCTGAACAACATTTTTCCTTCAAATAGTTTGCCAATTATGCTTTTGTTAGAAAAATATATCCAAAATCGTCAGGCCTTTTTTAGCCGCTGAGTGTAAATGGGTTATAGACACCTGCCCTGCACTGTAGAAGCGCTACTCCTCACAAGAAAAAGCTTGACGTTCTTAGAAGCCAGATCGGGTCACTGGCGGGAAATCTGATAAGCGTGATAGGAACAACTTAATCCCGCTATAATTATACAAAGGTTGGTGTAAATCAGGCCCTAATGAGACAGGAAATTACGGCAAAGCTCGCGAGAAATGCAATATATTCAAGATGGCTCTGCGGGCTGTTGTGATACCGAACTATTAACTCTTTAAATGCAAAGGCTTCTTTCATCCAAAGCACAAGGACACAGTTCTTTTTGAAAACCATCTATAACATTGGTATTTATTGGAAAGCTCTCACTGAGTACTCTCAGATGAGTACCCAATTGCCAGGGTTTCGGTCATTGTTATGTGTTTTTTTCAACGATCGGTATTGGCCAAATTAGCCACCAGCAGCATAAGGGTTAAGGCCGAGGACTAGTACTGGCAAGTCCTCGTCCCTAAAGCAATTTATCTTCGCGCAGGTTTGAAGATTGAATAGCGAAATTACTTATCGAACACCTCGGAGTCATGGCATCAAACATAGAGAAAAATACGCCGTTCCTTTAACGATCGGTAAGATTAGTTTAGGCCACAAATTTCCTCCTTGATGATTATAGATTTACATTCTCGGGACAACTCTTGACATCAAACGCTATAAAAAACTACGTGTCCTATTACAAATCATGTATCATTCAAGAGTTGATGATCAAGTAATTACAAAACAACGTTACATATATCTATACACATCCTCACGGTATAGAGCATAGAGCTATTGATTTATACGAGTAAAAAAGAAATACTGTAAAACTGGTAATGTTTGCGTGTAGTAAATATTGCGTTTTTTTTCATTTTCTCTTTTATGCGTGTTTTAATTAATGCGACGCCACCAGACGTCGGATATCTGAAACAGAAGGGACAGATTTATGCGTGTTTTAATTATTGCGTCCTCATGCATTCGCATTAAAACGCAATAATTAAAATCACGCAATCATTACCAGTTTTACAGTAGAATAAAACACAGGTAATAGTATTCGATTATTAGTACTGAAATAGATTAGGCATATTGACCCCATGAACTACACTGCAATATGATACAATATCATACAGTAAAGACATTTAATTCCTGCACCATTCCACCTGACGTCTGACAGTGCCTGGTTGTATAAACACTCATGGATATTTTCATTTTCAAAAAATAAACCAAGCACATCAATGGACCATAGCTTTCGAATGAAAGTTACGTTCAGTTGTGAGGTTATCCATGTATTCATACTCGGGAAACTCGGTGGCAATTGAGAGTTTGGTCGTGTATAATGCCCAGACTGACCACGCATTAAGTGTAGGAATTACATGTCGGCACTGTACAATACAATTAAGCATAATATATTGCGCTACTGGGATTTCTACATACTAAAGATCCGTTTGGTAATAGCTGACTAAAGATGTGGAATTCTCCATTTTATAAGAGGCAAGCAGCACTCTCAATTGACAACAAAGCCCCGCCCCTCCCCCCTTTCTGGAGGATACACGGTCACCAGTGCTCATTGGGAAGACTTCCGTATATTACTGTGTTATTACATGTTGAAAAGAGTGGTTTTAATCTGCTCGTAAGACTTGTGCATGGACACATGAGTTTGGTACTAATTGGCAAGGGTATTTGAACTGAATGAGCTAAATACATATTTGCAAGAAGAGCCGAAACAATCTTAACTCTTTTGATGGTAGCTTTGAAGAATTGTCATTTTTTTCTGAAATTAGTTGACGGAGAAATATTGTTAGTATTCGAATCAGGAACTCCCTCCCATATACTGTAAAACTGGTAATGATTGCGTGATTTTAATTATTGCGTTTTAATGCGAATGCATGAGGACGCAATAATTTAAACACGCATAAATCTAATGATCTCAGTACTGGCGCTGTTTATTGGTGGAGATTCGCATTAATTAAAACACGCATAAAAGAGAAAATGAAAAAAACGCAATATTTACTACACGCAAACATTACCAGTTTTACAGTAGTTGGTGCATGTTATGCTTAACCCTTCCAATGCTGAGGCTACATTTGTCCATTCGACGCAAAGAATTTGAAATCCATCTAAACCCTGTCATGTTGGTATTCATTGGAAAGCTCTCGATGAGTACTCTCAGATGAGTACCCATTTGCTAAGGTTTCAGACATTTTTTTAGGTTTTTTGCATCATTTTGTATTGGCAAAATTAGCCTCAGCATTGGAAGGGTTAAATACAAAAATGATTTTCATTGTTCGAACCGTTGATAACCTGGCCTGTTGGGGAGAGAACACTAGAAACTGCAACAGGTCCTTAAGACTACCTAAGTGCCTAAGTTAACGAAGGGCTTTGGAGCATTTTGAATCTAATTGTTAACAGTTTGAGGCCCATTGTGGTTAGTGCTGAGGGAGATTTTGGAATGTTTCTTTTCAATTGCACGATGTTTCTTTTTACTGATTATGTGTACTTCTTTTTGCTCTGCTTGTGGATTTACAGCATATCCTGTGGATTAACATCATATCCTGTGGATTAACATCATATCATGTGGATTAACAGCATATCCCAATACCTGTGTACCCAATGACGCTGTGTGTACATTTGTTCTGTCAATTTTGTCAATAGGGCAGTTTTTCTTGATGTATATAATTTGGCGATGAATCCCACGAGCCTGCACATGAATAAAAAGACACTACTCCCAGCATGCTATACCTTGTGGCGAGGGTAGGAATACAAGGCGTGAAGTAGCTTCAACTAACATCAGCGTGAGCCAGAGAATGATATGGCAGAAACATGTTTGGATTTTAATCTGTGCCGCCACTAACATCTTCCGATAGCTGCTCATTTGCTGAGGTGCCTGTCACTTGACCTCTGACCTCTCGGGTCAGCAGGGGTCAAATTCCTCACTCCATCACGGCTGTCAGGAACACACGCCAGCAGATGGCGCTGACGATGGCGCCGGAGGGAGTTCATTGACTCTTTAACTTTTTACTAGGTAAACAATGTTTAAGAATACCACAGTATGTAAACATACAACTCAAAATGATGGCAGCAGAGTATATAGCTAAAGTACAGATATTCAATTCCTGCACCGGTCGACCGGACGTCTGCTAGTGCCTGATTGTACAAACACACTATGATAACATGTAAAAAATTAAGCCAAGCAAACAAAAGACCCACGTAGCTTGAAGAACAAAACTACGTTCAGTTGTGAGGTCATCTATGCTTCCATACCCAGGAAACTGGGTGAAAATCGGGCGTGCGGTCGTGTATTATGCCCGGTCTGCCCACGCATTTTGTGCAGGAATTAAATGTCAGCACTGTAGGATGTATAGGGTTGTGTGGAGGTAACGGACAGGCATAGGTCAATTATATAGGCAACTCTGCTTAATCCGGACTGATGTGGACCCTAAGTTTCTGTCCGGATTAGACAAAATCCGGATTATGCGTATTGGAATTATATGTATAGGAAGGGACTGGGACCTACTAATCTGTTCGGTTTAGACGAAAATCCGGATTATACATGTCCGGATAAAGCAGAGTTGCCTGTATATAAAGAGCATGACAATATCCCAATCCTATGTGACCACTACACAAATACCTTATGATATTGATATTGATATCCATGGTAGGCACCTACGTTGTAAAATACTGCCCTTTACATTGTAATAGTTCATTTTTGTATACATTGTCGAAGCAATATTTCGCGAATGATAAGAACGAAAGTTGCTGTTCCGCAAGATTTAGTATTTTTAGTATTTCCCACACACGATTCATGCAGCTGGGATATGATGATCAATCTGACCATGTGTGCATTCCCGAGGCGGCTTGGTTGATTAAATAGATCCTCTTCAAATGCAGTTGCCTCTATATGTTCTGCTCGGTCCCTCCTTGGTGGAATTTCTGCCTCATTTGATACAACTTCAGGCTTCTTTGCAAACTTAACGTGCAAGAAATAAGGCTACTAACAAGTAGAAATGAAAAGGGGGATGCTGCTCTTTCATTTGGTATAAACAAGAAACCTTCCTCCAACCTCTCCACACGCAAAACTTCTAAATAAGGCCTATTTCAGCATTCATTTGGCTCATGGACTGTCTGTCAATGGAGGGGCATGTCGAACATGAAGAATTTCGCGTGTTCAAATAAGTTGTTGAATTTGTCGTTATCAATATTTACTTAATATTAATATTTGTTTTGAATACAGACCTTGTGGTTTTGATTCTCAGTGATCGTGATATTCGACAAGCGCACTATCTATCTTCTGTGGTGCATTGCCAGTAAATGTCAAAGGACAAACTCCAGCTTGGTCCAGCAAGGCAAGCAAAGATTGCAGCATTGCACGATTATGCCACATTATTTAGAATTCAGTATCTGATCATATGCCATGGAGGGACACTTTAAAGTTTACTATGCAGATGGGTTGTCATATATTCAACAACCTTCGCCTGTGAAGAAGAGTTTTAAATGGAAGAAGGCACTTATTGGTGGATAACGTTTCACCAATTGTTCCCAGCTAATGATCATGTAAGTGCCCCGTTTAAACGCCGAATTTTCTTTACAGTTAATATGACGAACGTTATCAACCTTTTTGTCTTGAACTTTAGTAGTGAGAAATAGGGCTGGATGAGGATGAAAGATTACAGACAGCAACGCTAAAACTACATACATTGTAGTTTGCATGACCAACACTGACCGAACTCATTCCTACCATGAGTCTGGGTTTCGGTTAATTTCTTTTAGGTTTTAGCATCATCTTGTATTGGCCAAATTTGGCACCAGCAGAAAAAGGGTTTATTTATTCTATAGAATAGGAACTTATAAATCTCAAATAATATGTATTGCTTGGGGTACTTATTATTCACGTCACTATGTCATTATGAGAGCAAGGTGACGCAGCGATGATCGTGGGTCCAGTGTACTCATACTCAAAATGTATGTGATAATATCACTGTATTCACTGGACAAACTACAGTACATACATTTAATTCCTGCATCAGTCGACCGGACATCTACCAGTGTCTGGTTGTACAAATACTCATGGATACCATGTCAAAAAATAAGCCAAGCACATCAACGACCAAAGCACCTTGCGAATGAAAAACTATATTCAGTTTTGATTTCATCTATGCATCCATGCCTAGGAAACTGGCTGATAACAGGGCGTGCGGTCGTATTTAATGCATGGGCTACCCACGCATTTAGTGCAGGAATTAAATGTCGGCATTGTATGGAGCGCGTGTGTGTTCAACTTCATTGTCTTCTTGAATAAATACACCCACTGAGTATTGTACGCAACTCACGTCTTGCTGTTTTCCAAAACTAATTTACAGTTCTAGCTAATCTAGAGCCGACCACAGGTTAAAGTGAAAGGCGAGTAGATTTCTGATAAATCACTCTCTCACAGCAAACTCCAGTTAAGCATGGAGATCCGTGAGACAGTAGCGCGTGAAAACCTATGAGTACAGTGTATATTGGTATTAAGCCAACTGGGAACTAATACTAGTATTACAATGAAAGAAACTAGTTCGTTCGGGGAGTTATGTAATACCACACACATAATATGTGAATTATTTGGTTATTTATCAACATTGAACCCTGTTGAATAAGAATGGAATTACTTATATCCAACCTGAAGTGTTAACCTATAAAAAAGGTGTTAATTATCATGATTAATATATACTACTACTACAACTACTTCTACTTAGGAATTTGGAATTTCGTTTTGCGTCACTTTTAGCCATATTGCGGCTAGGTCGTACTAGTCAGTTTAAACTGGTGGAGAAAAACGGAGTACCGCAGCAACTTTCTCACATCCCCCGGATGGGATTTGAACCCGGACTACTACTACTCCTACTCACACTACTACTACTACTACTACTACTACTACTACTACTACTACTACTACTACTACTACTACTACTACTACTACTACTACTACTTATCTATCTTATATTAAACGTCTCTCAGAGAAAGCTCGGTCACATATCAACTTGTGGGTGGATGTATGTTTCTATTGATGTCACAAACATTCTACTGGTAAACCTAATACATAGTGGATCCTGATGAAGTATATGCTTGTGCTTTATAAGTATGTGCTTTTAAAAAGAGGCACTATAACAATCTCTGTGAATAAAATTGGAAGAATGAGAGTACCCTAGTGTGTAATTTGCTAAAAAAAAAGTGTCATGATCCGTTCTACCCATTCACATAAGTTCATGAAAAAATGGTGAGTGTTGTCAAACAAAGATGGTTAGAATTGTTCTAGGTTATTAATTGTGCTTCTTATTGACAGTGCCAGCTGGTAAGGATCGTGTTCCCTAGCAAGGTAGGAATGACGTAAATGTCTGCCCAATGTGTCTGCAGATGCCGAGTGCGATTGCGTAAAACAAGCCTTTCTCCCACTTCCTGTACAAGCGGCAGACAAGAACAATTCCCTAAGAAATTTCAAAACTTATATGGGTGTATTGTCTGCACATTCTTCGCACCTGATTCTAGATTAACCCTTAGAAAACAAGTGATGGGAATTAAATTAATTCTTGCTGCCAATCGAAAGATGTATGTATCTTTTCACAACCAAACAAAAACACCGAATCCCTACCACGAGTAATGTCTTTTAGGGACCAGAAATAACATAAGTTTTTGTTTACACCGAGATCTTAACACTTTATAAAGATATGTCGTTCAGAGACAGGACATGGCATAAACACAGAGCCTTTGCCACTGTATAAGGTGATGTCTTTCAGAGACCAGACATGGCATAAACACTGAGGTTTTGACACTTTATAAAGAGATGTCTTTCAGAGACCGGACAAGGCATAAACACAGAGGTTTTACCACTATATAAGGTGACGTCTTTCATAGACCGCAAACAACATTAACACAGAGGTCTTACCGCTTTATAAAGAGATGTCTTTCAGAGACCGGACAAGGCATAAACACAGAGGTCTTACCACTTTATAAAGTGGTGTCTTTCATAGACCGGACACAACACTAACACAGAGGTCTTACCGCTTTATAAAGAGATGTCTTTCAGAGACCGGGCATGGCGTAAACACAGAGGTCTTACCACTTTATAAAGTGGTGTCTTTTAGACATCGGATATGGCATAAACACTGAGGCCTTGCCACTGCATGAAATTATGTCTTTCAGAACACAAAACAAAACCAAAATATTGATAATAGAAGTATCTTTACACTTGCTGTCATTACTATAAACTTTAACAAAGTATATTTGTATATTTGTTTGCTAATAATTTGTCAATTTTGGGACCTATTCAGATTTTTGCCCATTTTATGGAATTTGATATTTTTATTTCATGATATTCTTAACAGCATAAGCATTACACTAACCAATACCAATATATTTCATCCGTGACTCTCACCATCCAAAATAAGCCATTATCTCGACTGCATTTCATAGGTGGTCAAAAATGGTAATCATAACTCGCTGCTTACCTTTGGAAATAGGGGGTTGGGGGGGGGGGTGGGCTATTTGGGCATTTTGATTTAAAATGACAGGTGTGTACAATTGTTCATAAAGTCTGCTTGAAAAGATAAACAGCAAATAGCAATGGGTCTGCCCAGGCGGTTGTAGGTTTGCCCTGACCCTGCCCACACACATTTGTACAATGGTTGAACATGCGGGACCAGTGGGCTGATAGTCTGCATGGTATATCATTAGCCAATGTCATTACAGGATATGGCCACAGTACCAACCGTCCTGGCCACCACGGTACCGTGGTGGCCCGGACGGTTGGGAGCAATGCTTCCTGTCATTTGCACTCCCTAGAGAACGCTACCCACCTGGCCGGCACTGGCGTGCAGGTCCTTATCTATATGGGTCAAATGCAGCCAGCTAGTAGCAGTATACGATGGAGTGTTGACGCTAGATGTGACAGCCATACAGATTTCCACTTGCAGCAGAAAATTGAGTATAAAAGCGGTTTTCATGGAAATGACTACAAGAAAGCGGTATATTTAGTTTAGGAAGTATACGATACTCTGGCGTGCAGCTTAATATAGGAGTTTTAGCATGCTCTTGAGAGTTGTAAGTTGTAACAAGTGACTTTAAAAAGTTCTGTGTGACCATATCCTGTCATGGTCAGTCAAGGGCCTGATGGAAAATGTGCCAACAGGTCAAATACATTGATCCTGATGACAAGCAGCCAGATTCCAATAGAATATCCATTTGTCACGTGTCCAAACCAAAATGGCGGTGACCTACTTATGAAGTAAAGTAGGTCAGGGTACCAGGTATATGTTGTTGAATACTTTTCAAAGGTGATCACAACTGAAATCTAGCCAACCACACTTATGATTGAGCTGCAGGCATTAGATAATACTTGTTAGTGGCTACTACATGCAAGATTTTGAACTTTCATTGACTACATTTTGATATATGAGAATATGCGTGTGAGTGTGCAATAATGATATTTTAGGGTTTTTTCTTAGTTGTAAAGGCACCTTTCGGGAAATATACCGCTTCTCGTTACACGAGTTTGCTCTCAAGTCTCGTTGTGTGCTCTTTGTTTTACGTCAACTAGAATACAGGAGACACTCAATCTCGGTCATGATTGGAATACTAATTAGATCTCTCCCTGTGAAAAAACCTTCACTAATAGTCTACCACGACTTGGTCGGTGCACATTACATTGAAAAACAGGTTCATTAAATTGAAAGGAAACAATAAATCCGGGAGAATAACTGATGATATTTAGGAAAAATGTCAAATTACTATGTGTCAATTCAATTGGAAAGATACAAGTATAAACTGAATACAAAGAAAATAATGCCGGAGATTTGGTTTTGCTTCTCAAAGAGAGGCTTTCAAAACAGGTCCATACATTTTTCAAGAATGAAAATATTCGACAAAAAGCATAATCGTTCAATCAGATTATGTAAGTGTGCGTAATTTCGACGTCTAGGATACCCCACCGATTAAGAATGTGAAAGGTTTGGGGATTAACTGGGCTAAAAACGTAAAGTGTTCAACTTGATTATCAGACATTCCGTAACTCCAAGACACGCAGATGTAAATACTAGTACCCGAGAAATTGTTGAAAACCTGATATCGCAAACAGGTCACTTTTTAGGAAGTCT
>OZ012686.1:31073880-31172830 GCA_963942565.1 Maea johnstoni
TTAATTGCGCACCACCTACTCGTCACCAAAACCCTGCATATTTCAACGAACAGACGGTGGGCCTGACACCCAGACGCGGAACAATCGCGGCCAAGTGATCCGTTGATGTGATAAACAAGCGATAAAGGCCAATAATCCATTGTTTGCTGGGTCTGTCTGATTTATAGTCGTGATAACTGGCTACCCCCATCGATAGAACCACCTCATGCGCGGAAATATGATACGAAGTACATTATTACCAAGAAACCGGTCATATTTTTGTCTAATCGAACGGGGATCGTATTTCCAGCGTCATTGACGATGGATAATCAGGTGAGTGGTGTTAGGTGGTGCTAGGAATATCAAACAGCAAGCCTAATGTGAGTAAACACAGTCAGACAGAGGCATTGCTAGCTGAGGGTAGTAATAGCGATATGCGTAGTTTTGCTTATACGTAATGTTTAGGTATATTTGAAGTTATGCTACGCATTTAGAATGTTTATAACCAGATTAATTTGACTGATTTATAAATATCTTCCCCATCACCTACATCAACATTCTCCTCCTTCAGGCATGATCACATTTATAGCATTATCATCACCGTCATAAAGGGCTTATTGCAAGGAGTAGAAGCATCAGTAGAAGTAGTAGTAGTAGCAGCAGCAGCAGAAGTCGTAGTACATTTAGTAGTATGATAGTAGTAGTAGTAGTATTAGTAGTAGTAGTAGTCACAGCATTAGAGGTAGTAGTAAGCATCGTTTAACTTTTCTCCATCGATAAGCTGCCTTTAACAACACCGATAGGATGTCAACAACTATGCCTTTTTCAAATGGCATATATGTATATATATAAATATATATATATAATATATATATATATATATATATAATATATATATATTATATATTTGTATATATATATATATATATATATATATATATATATATATAATATATATATATATATATATGAATATAGTATATATATATAATATATATATATATATATATATATATATATATATGTATATATATGTATATATATATTATATATATATATATATATATATATATATATATATGTATGTGTGTGTGTGTGTGTGTCTGTGTGTGCTAATATGCTGGGTCAGTATGGCCAACGTTTTGTCCTGCTGGGCCATATCGCACCGACGCTCCTTCCTAAAAGCTAACGCGTGGGTTAAAGTCAATATTGGTGTTTGACATTAAGGCCTCTGGTTTGCCTCCCAGACTAAAAACAAACGTGAACTAGGGGGAAGGTATTTATAGGTCAAATGACTCGTGACCTCAATTCCACCAGAAGGCTTAGATTGACAGCACTATTAAGACGGTCACTAATTGCTTTGCACTTCCAAATTGGATGTATTGATCTCGAAGTCGCGCCCATAGAAATGCGTGCACGACCCTGCCTGTGTTGATAAGTTACTATGCAATTCTAGGTACATGGCCCATAGCATATTTATAGCGAACACAGTGTATTTGGATAGCAATAGGTAACCTTATTAAAGCTGTCAGGGGCAGCCTCCATAGCTAGTCGACCAATTGCATTGCAACCTGACTGCAAACTCTTGTCTCGCTATTGCACATTGTATATATATATATATATATATATATATATATATATATATATATATATATATATATATATATATATATATATATTATATATATATATATATATATATATATATATATATATATTATATATATATATCATATATATATATATATATATATATATATGTGTGTGTGCATTTATATATATATATATATATATAATATATATATATATATATATATATATATATATATATATATTTATATATATATATATATAGTTATATATATATATATGTCCGTATTTATATATATCCGTATTTGTTTAGACCCAGTTTGATAGAGAATTGCTGGCTAGACACGATTTCCATTTGACAGCAAAACACGTATCCCTATACGGCCCTTCCACAACATATTTGGTGGAGGAAATTGAATTTACAATGACGCTATTTCTTGGTTATACATACAAACTTTTTCATCATCTACAAGCATTCAATTGAGTGAACAATTTCCATTCAATATTCAATCAGATGGCTATTGGTAACTAAATTGGCTATTAACCCTTATGATGCTGGTGGCTAACTTGGCCAATACAAAATGAGCAAAAAACTGAAAAATGACTGAAACCCTGGCACATGGGTACTCATCCGGGAGTGGTCAGTGAGAGCTTTCCAATGAATACCAACCTGACAGGGTTTAGACGGTTTTCAAAAATATGTGCATACTTGTGCTTTGGACGAAAGTAGCCTCAGCATGGTAAGGGCTAATATACATTTGGCGTAAATCGCAGATATGTTCAAATCACACATGCAGCCAGAGAATCGTTGCCGTATTTTTTCATATTATCAAGATACATGAATACATATCAGTAATGCTATTATGCTGCAGCGGATCCGTTCATATGTGGGGAATATCGAATTATGGAGATATAACGTAACTCTATATCACACATGAATATGAGTTGTTGCAGTAATGCATATATACCAGAATAACTAGTGTGCGATATAGTCCAGGTGGTATAAAAATCCTGTAGGAGTCGACGTGACCCAGACGTGCGTGTCTTTATAAATGCGAATTTGTAATGAGTTTGGTAGATGGCTCAGAAGTTACCTGTACTCCCTTACAGTCAATTGTTTCCAGAACTGTTTATAAAAAATTAGAATCCAGAATTGCAAAGCTTTACACATTATCTGGATCACATCCAGGAGAATACTACCTACTTATATTTTTCTTTGATTTAGGTATATGGAATATGACGTGTTAGCTTAGAGTATATAGATGAGAGTATATAGCCCGGTTAACTCAGAGTGAATCTTCCATTTTAGTGCTTTATATAGTTTTATATGAAATGCATATCACTTTCAAAGTATGCTGTTCCACAAAATACACACATTCTGAAGAATGATCTTGATACCACCACTTAACCTACGTAATATTTCGTTGAAACTTACGATATGGTATTGATCAAGACAATATGCAAACTATGTGTTGGAAGTCAGCTTGCTCTGGCCTAGCACCTTCCTCAAGAACGACTGGTGGCCTTTGTAGATGTCTCTGGTCCAATTAAGGCCAAAGGGTTTTCACAAGAGGTGTGATAACAAGTATAGCTATACGAGATCCATAACGACCTAAACAAAAGGACCATTTTGGCACGGAAGTCGTACGTTATAGTATTCACGTCTTTGACGAGTACCAAGAGAAATATTATGAAAAAAAGCAATCGTTCTATGAATACATCAATAAACATTGCATTTATTGATAGGTAAAACAATGCCTTTTGAATTTTCTTTATCTCTCTAATTTGATTAATCATGTTCAGAGTTGTTACAGCATGTGTGCATTCAAGATGCAAGTGGGCTACATTGCTACTGTGGCTTGCACAGCTATTGTCCCTCTACCTAAATGTTTGCACTGTACACTACTGTACTCAAACTGTTTACAGACATGTCTGGCTTGAATCAGCCATTCAAGCCTTTAGCCTCTGTATGCAAACGGGTACAGAAAAGAGCTATTACTCACAGATTGAGAACAACAATGTTTGAGGCAAAGGAAAATATTTGATAACAAAGTTATTGTTCAGTGATATGTCTGAATGTACGATGGTGCAAGTGTGAAAGCAGAAAAAAAAAAAATTCTTTCTCCACCGTTTTTCCAAAAACAGCAAAAAAAAAAATTTTTAATTTTTTTTCTCCACCGTTTTTCCAAAAACAGCAGAAAAAAAAATTAATTTTTTTTTTCTGCTTTCACACTTGCACCATCGTATGAATGGGTCATTCCTATTAAATTTCATTCTTCTTCTTTCATTTTCAATAGTATGCTATTCGATGATTTTAATTCAGAACTGCAAGATCATGTTTGCACTTCAGATTCAAATGAATTATAAATAGGTCAATACAAATGAACTTACAACTATGACTATCGCTTTGTCTTAAATATTAGACTGGAAACTTCAAAATTGAGTAATTAAAGATGACTTTTATACACGCCAGATATCTCCATATGGCGATATTGGCAAAACCATAAATGCTGTAGCAGTATTCATATGGTATTACTAGTTAGATGGGCATAGCGAATTCCATTTCGCCCACATTTGTGTACCAGCAACAAGTGGTAATAATGGTTAATATCGCATCAAAGCAATAGGTAATACGGTGGACATATTCCAATTATGTATCTCAGTCCTGCGATGCCTGTTCACGTGTGTACGTGACAAGACAATGGATTGCTTATTACCTTATTAATGACTCGATATAACATGCACACAGTGAACTCCCATGAGAAATTATGAACAACATCACCGGAACCCCTCTGTTGTGGACTACTATAATACCAGCCATAGTGTCCACTTAAAGGAGATATACTGTCCATAGGGTGCACATGATAAGAGTATGGACGTTGTATGGAAAAGAAATGTGTCTGTTTTCAGGGTGTTAATGATACAGGGGTCCAATATCCGATTTTCCACTGCACATTAGAAGCAATTACTGGAGCTCGGTAATAATCTCCTTAGAACAGAACAGGTGTCCAATAAACACAATTTCACAACCCAGGCAGAGATATACGATGGACCAAGTGTGAAAGAGAAAATAAATTTAAGTTTATTTTCACTCCCCAATAAACGGGAGTGAAATAAAATTGAATATATTTTCTCTCCCCAAAAAACGGGAGTGAAAATAAATTCAAATGTATTTTCTCTCGCCAATAAACGGGAGTGAAAACAAATTTAAGTTTATTTTCTCTTTCACACTTGGTCCATCGTATAGATATGCTATGATTTTACAGAGTATGCTTTATATTGCGTTTTTAATTTGTTTTCCTGATAACAGTATGGGGCACTTTCATTTAATAGGAGATGAGCATGTAGGTCAATGGTATATTTTGACACAAGAGCGATGGTCACGTTTTTTTTTAGTTTTGGGACTTGATACCGACCCAAAGAGTATTCATAACGACGAACTCACTCTTTCAATAGTTATTACCTTTTTACAAAAACGTCGCCTATTTGGAGTTTTTAGTAATTTTAGTACATTTGCAAATTACGGTTTCATTGGGTATGTCAATGAAATGGACATGCATTCAACCAAGTGTTATTTTCTGGACTGAAAAGATTTCATAACGCACTTAAGCACCCAAACCTTTATCGGCTCAAAGGCATGCGAATATTTGCTAATATCGTTCCGTCAAAAGCATCGCTACGAACATATTTGAAGGAGAAAGAGAAATGAAACGCCACTTGAAATTTTCCCATCAAATATTGTGCAAATCTACCCGTTATCCTCAAGTTATCTCCAAAAATACAGTAAATCCTGTACTGTATTCATTAGATAGGGACATTAAATGACGGTTTCATGTACTCTAAAAGACATGCCCCGTGCATGTAAATAGACCAGTGTGTCGCGTTGATGAAATGTATGGATCTAACGCTGCAATGGCTGCCTAGAAGGCTGTATGCTCCATAAGGAGCTGAAATGGTTCAATGAATGTGAGAATGAGAGCCCCAATAGGCAATAAAGGCAAAGCGCCGTTTAACATGGTGTTAACGCGCTATATCACGTTTCGATTTATTAATGTCAAGTGTAACGGGAAGGCGAGTATGGTCACATTGCATCCGTAGTGCACAGGTGGTACGACCTTTTTGCATATTGATGTTCCTTTAAACAGAGTAATATGAGCAAGATGTTTAAAGATGAAGAATGAAACCCAAGAGGAACAACTTCAAGCCAAATGTTCTTAACCCTTCCAATGCTGAAGCTACTTCGTCCAAAGTACACGGATGCCAAGATTTTTTGAAAACCATCTAAACCCTGTCATGTGGGCATTCATCGTATAGTATTCTCGCATATTTTGGTATGGGAAAAATTAGGCACAAGTAGCATATTAGCTAAAGAGATATTTACTTATAAACTGAAACCTTGATGTTGTGTCTCAGCTTTTACAGTATCAGACCTAAATGTGCACACGGATGTGAATGGGTTAAGTTCACCCAAGCCATGTGCGGGGGCATTGCAGTGTTATTATCTGGAGTATAGAAAGCAGTGCAGTACTCACCGAGACCTGGTGACAGGATGTTGCATATCATGCACGTAATGGCCCAGGGCTTGGACATGGCCGGGATTGAGTCCTTGAGGGTGCTATCATCACATCGCTGCGGTAAGTGGCTCAGATCATGCCTGTCCGGCTGGCTCGACGTGGGCATGTACCCGGGCATCACGGGTTTACTGTAGCCTTTGATCACCTTGTTTGGGGAGGAGACGGGCGACGAGCGCGGGGAGGGTCGGGGTGACGGGCATTTGTAGCGCCTGGGAGGGACGGGGGAGGCCCGGGGGCTGCGGGGAGGGGACATAGGGGTGCTAGCGCTATACACTGCCTGCATCATCGGTGCAGGTCGTTAGGAAAGCCACAAGATAAGAGAGAAGTTCCCGGTTTCTGTTCTGCTGCTTGGTACTCCAATGATCTCACAGCTGGCGGCGGTTCTCTCACTGTAGGGGAAACCGCCACATCATCATCATCATCATCCGCTCAAGTCCACTACCTGACAACTCCGTGAATCAGCCCTCTCTAGTAGTTCTGTGACCAAAGCCACTACCTGACAACTCCCTGGATCAGTTCTGTGTGTAGTAAATCTGTTGTGACCAAGTCCACTACCTGACAACTCCGTGGATCAGCCCTGTGTATAGTAGTTCTGTTGTGACCAGGTCCACTACCTGACAACTCGGTGGATCAGCCTGTTTGTACAATGCAGTAGTCCTGTTGTGACCAGTGTCCAGTGCCGTCCGTCCCTGCCCGCTACAAGCTGGTGGTATAAGTAATTCCTAAGCTCACACACTCACCAATGCACTGACAAGACCTACTACTAGTAGAGGCCGGCGGGCTGGCTGGCGGCTGTGGCTGTGTGTGCTGTCGGTGGCAGTGAGATTTGAGGAGTATTTACGGCAGTTTACGGTATGTGCCAGCCAAGTTCCTCTGCACGTGCCAGCATCAACTACTGAGTCGTGCTGCTGCTGCTGAAAATACTGCTGGCTCTGGCGGAGAGTCCGGAGTGAGTGCTGTGATGCTGCTGCTGCCCCTGCTGCTGCTGCTGCTGCTGCTGTATGAAGCCAATGGAAATGTATTTACGGTGTTACCACCGCTACTAATCGATCCCTTCACTCCCAGGCGGCTGGCAGTGACGTGCGGTAGCGGCGACGCCTGGTGGGCAGTTTAAGCATTACTCGAATTCCCATATGGGTGGTCAATATAGAAGAAAGGCTACAGAATTGCGAAGGACACTTTAGCCCATAGAACCGTGTCCTGGTTAATCTGAAAAGCACCAAATATCGTATGATGTCGTGCTTCATTTAATGATAAATTATAAGTACAATAATAAGTTTAATAATACAATGAACCGTTATCTAATTGTGGATTTTTTAAAGAAGAGTATCAATGATGAGAAGCAAAAGCGCGTTGCCGACATAATTAAATAGTTACACACTAAAACATGGCCATAAACGGACGTTGGTAAAACTCATTATTACTAAACGAGGCATTGTAGTAATTCTAAGTCCTGCATTTCAGCTTTAAAATACATACAAACACAACCACACACACACAAACACACAAATGAATGAATGATTGCTTAAAGGCACATCGGCACACAAAGGCCATTTAGTGCCATAAAATTTGTGTAAAACATTGGTCCTTTGTTATTTTTGAAAAACAATAGCAAAGCAATTAATAAGTAAAAATACTCACAAAACCATGAACAGTTTTAGATTATAAGTAGTGCGTACAAAGTTGTTTCAAAAGAAACTAAATTCTTAAAAATATTTTATAATCTGTAAAACAGGCCAATTTCATGTAAATATGATAAAATGCTGTCTGGAGGAACAGTTTCAAAGAGTTCCTTAAATCTTTTTACATTAAAATGTCTATTTCTAGATTCAATAAAATCAATACAATCAAATAAAATATGCTTGACAGTCAAATGACAGTCACACGCTATACATTGGGGAGGATCTTCCCCTTTCAGAAGGAAGCAGCGAGTCAAATGAGTGTGACCGATTCGAATTCTTGTTAAAACACTCTCCTCACGCCTAATGACTCGAGAACCTCCAGGCTAAAGACCCAACTGTGGATGAATCTCATGTAGTTTATTGTTTACAGCCTCATCCCACTGAGACTGCCATTTGCGTTTTAAAAGGACATTGATGTGTATTTTAAAATCACCATAAGGAATTGGAACATTTGTGACCCTTCTCGAAAGACCAGCTTTGGCAGCAGTGTCTGCCTTTTCATTACCGATGATGCCAACATGACTGGGAATCCAGTAAAATAAAATTCTTTTCTCTTGGTACTGTACTAGCCAATTGAGGCGTTCCACACACACACACACATATATATATATATATAGAGAGAGAGAGTATTAGGTGCTTTGATGATCAAGCAGGACACGGTCCTATGGGCGTAGGTGTACTGTAAGTTGTGCGATACTAACAAGGAATTAATCTCCCCAAATCTACCTGATGGGTCAAAAACGATAAAATTAAAAACATTAACTTACACCATTGGTGGTATGGTGTGGCAGACGTGTGCGGGCCAGAAAAATTAAAAACAGGAAAAACCAACAATAGTAATTTTCTGGGAAATAAAAGTCCCGGGAAATATACCCGTTTTGCAGTATGACGTCAGTTCTACCTGTGCAATTCTGTAGCCTTTCCTCTTTAACGATCTCCTCCTGTGATATCGATGGGCGATGCTCCAACAAAAGTCTAATAAATTATCACAGCATCTTATCACACAAGCTATTAGAGTGTAATGTATACTAGTCATGACCGAAAGGTTTGACGTACACCTTGGGAATTATTACACTCTCTCTCTCTCTCTCTCTCTGAAGACATTAATGTGCACGTATGACATATTGCCCCAGATACAAGGTAAGCTTTCTAAGATAGGATAAAAAGATAAGATTTTTTATTCAAATCTCACCTAGTATAGAATTGTTATAAACATGACACAACAAGAGCAATGGACAGTTAATTTTTGACACTCAAGAGACTATGCAACTAAGAAATACATAATACACATTGTTTAAGAATAGTTCAATATCACATAAAATCTGTTCTCGATATTAAGCACTTTACAGCACTATTCGGCATGCCCTTCTTTCTATCGCATTTATACAACTAAACTTCCTCAATCCCCATATTGCTGAACCACGTCAATAATTGGTGCTACAAGAAACTAATACACTTTTGTAAACACTTTGTAAGGCATGCCACCACTTACGTATAACTTTGAAATTATGAGACCTAATGCCTTACTGGCCGAGGCAGCTACTGATGTAGCAGTTCAAGACAAATCATGGAACTTATTAAAACAAGGCTCAGATACGTGTACTGTGAAACCATTTCAAGCTTTTAGCCACCACAACAAATTGAAAATATGATGTCTGCTTGGATGGGTTTTTGAAATGTGTAATCTGAGTTTCTATATGATTGATGTCTAGACGCCATTTTTTACACCGCCAGTTTGATAAAACATCATGCATAATCTTTAAATTGGGGATCCGCCGTGGCCTAGTGGTTATGATGCATGGCTCCCAAGCGTGAGTTTGCAGGTTCCAGTCTCCATTGGATCCCCAAGCGTGTTGACCTGGTCGCTATATAAATGTGCAGCGTTGTGGAGGATTGTCTATGGTCCTTCTGCAACTGAAAGACCCCTTGGAACTATTCGTGAAGAGTAGGGAAGTTCTTCACGGTTCCAGGTTTCTATCTCATTGAGATATGACCCAAGCTGTTGAAAGCAACGTAAAACCCAATTCCTTCCTTTATAATCTTAAAATCAGACTCACTTGTCGCCAGCAATACAACATCGTCTGCATAGAGAAGTATGGAAAGCTTTTCATTGTCAAACGGGACACCTTTCACTAATGCCTTAATTTTTTCAGATAAACTTTTAAAAAACAGACTAAACAGCAGGTGATAATAGACAACCTTGCTGGATCAAAGGCTATTCCGGCATCCACAAAACAAGCAAAGATGTTTTTCCTTCTTCTAAGCCTGTTTTACAAAAATATTGTCAATACAGAAGCCATGTTGCTTTGCACATAACTTTCCATTATCTTCTCCACAATGTGTAAGTCTTGTATCTAAAATGTCCCATTAGGTGCTATAAATGGCAGTGGTAAGAGCGACTCCTCTATACCCTGAGGATGTGTCAGATCTGTATGTTTTAGTGACAGGTTGAATGATGGTATTTAACCATTGTGAAGGAACTATTTCAGTGATAAGACATGACTGAAATAATGAAGTAAGATATTTGATTGAGGCATCATTTTGTGTAACCTTTGCCAGAATGGCATCTCAACTTGGAGCCTTATCAGCTTTTGCTTTGAGTACTGCCTGCTGCACTTCTCAGAAGGATATCTTGCTATTCAGGCCAGCCACATCTATTGACTCGGTTACAAAATTACCAGATTCCATAGAATTGATATGATTGGAAGCCAAGTCAGCGAAATCTTCATCGAAATTTTTGTAAGTAGAAGCATCCGAGTAAAGCAAAAAGTAATCCCGGCACCATTCATATATGAATGCTTGTATGTCATTACTTATAGAGCCTTTAGGATTCTTACCCTCCAAGGGAATACTTTGTTTCTCTCATAGTCAACTGCAAGATTACCAATGTGTTGCCAGAAAGATTTAGAATTTTAGGACTGCTGAAGGACAAGCCTCTTCTGTTGATCCTGGCAATACCTTCTCTTAGCCACTCTTTTTGAAAAAATAAAATCCTCTAGCTGCATTTTATCACTTTTGCATGAGCAACATCTCTATTTTTTCTCAGCTAGACTTCTCATTATTTAGTTTCCTTAAGGAGATGTACCACCAAGGTACTATTACGTAACCGCCTGACTGCAAGCTTGCTCTGGTAACTGGTATCTTCCGCCACTTCATGTCTATTTCAAGGCATCCTTGTGGGTAGTAAGTAGTATTTATACCAGACAGGACTATAAAGGACATAGGGTTACCTCTGGAATCTTATGGGGGGGAAAGTGACAGTAGTTTATGAATATCTTTTGATTTACCATGCCGATGCCTTAACCCATGTATATTTGGAATGCACACCTGCCCTTACAACTTAATTAATTGAATAGAATATTTCAGGAAAAATATCTTAAGAAGAGTTTTTTCTTAATTTCGCAAAACACTGCTGTTTTTTATTCATCATTTTCAAGTTCAAAATAAATATTACACACAAAACATACATAAAGAATAAGCTTATTGTAATAACTTAAGGTTCCTATATTCTATATCTGCTCACAAGAAAGAGTAATCACTGACTCTCGCTTTTATAATTCTAAGCATCTATTGTATTTAGACATACTCCACCCTATATTTTCTCAAACTGAGCCTCATGTTTATTAACACCTGCAGATATTCTTCTACCATCAGTTGATTTGCCAGTATCGTCTGTGTACTGTGAAATGTTATGTTCCTGTTGGAAGATTTTGATACCCAGTTTTATGTTGGTCCTGATGGGAATTCCACTGCTAAAACAAAAAGGTTCATGCAGCAAAATTGGATCACCTTGCCTACATCCCCTCCCCAAGAGAATTTCGTCCAAGAAGTGTCCGCTTTGTAAAATTTTGGATTTTGAATTTGCTTGTAAAGACTTAACCCATTAAATTGTACTATCATTGAATTAAAAAAATTCCAATGATATTCTAATGAAATTCCAAGATAATGAATCGAAAGCTTTCTTGAAATCAATCAATATTAGTAACCCTTTTAAATTTTGACTTGAGCATTCGTGTATGATGTCGTAATTAAGTCAGGAATTTTCCACAATAAATATACCGTTAATAAATCCTCTTTGATTCGTGTGTATCAATTTGGTCAAAATAATTTGAAGAAGGGTTGAT
Source organism: Maea johnstoni (assembly GCA_963942565.1). Classification (NCBI taxonomy): domain Eukaryota; kingdom Metazoa; phylum Annelida; class Polychaeta; order Spionida; family Magelonidae; genus Maea; species Maea johnstoni. The sequence goes on from OZ012686.1 coordinate 31,085,830, forward strand.
AAACGCATCCAGATACACAAATTTTAGTTGATATTTCTTATGGAAATACCAAGTCATCAGGATGACCAAGTGTGTGCCGAAGCGCTCCAGATATAAATGGGTTAATATGCCCATGTCATTTCTCATCCCTTATCTCTGAACTCATATTTCTTTTATTTCATCAACACTGTCAACTCCTCTTGGCAAATATTCTAGACTTATAGGCCCGAATATTGAAATGTGGGTTCTTATTTCCCCACCTCATGTCTTATTTCAAGACAATGGGCACCTGAATGCAAGCATCAAGTATATCTACACTTGTGCTGCCATCTATCTTTTGACATTTAAAGTAAAACTTGTCTTGGTATGATCGTGTTTATGAACTGAGCTATCATATATATATATATATATATATATATATATATATATATATATATATATATATATATATATATATATATATATATATATAATATATATATATATATATAAACATATCTTATATTCAAATATATCATATTATTGGCGGCTGATCGAACGTTATGTCAGTAGTGTAGTAGTAAAGGTTCCCGTATTTGCATTTCCATCCCGAACAATTGCATTCATTGTAATGTAAGCGGAGTGGGCGGAGGAATACTCACAGACACACACACACACACACACACGTAAAGGTAAAGGTAAAGGTATTCGGTTTATAGTCTTGTATCCACCGAAGCGCTCACACGACCTTCCTCCCCTAGCAGGCACTGTACACACGGAAACCATTTCAATCCCCCGGGGGATGTTCCAGAGCAACTGGCAGCATATAGCGCACACGCTCTAAGCACTGCCTTATTTATGCTAGGTACCCATTTTGCAGATGGGTAGACTGAAGCAATATGGAATTGAATGTCTTGCCCAAGGCAAGAGCAAAGTGCTCGGCGCGGCCGAGAAATTGAACCAGCGTACGTATATATATATATATATATATATATATATATATATATATATATATATATATATATATATATATATATATATATATATATATATATTATAAGAGAGGAGGCCCAATCCTTTGCAACGCATGATCTCCGTTGCCGCGCATGTTTGCCTAATTCTGAGTTGGCAGTTTAGTGGACGAGTGTATCTAGATGGTTCTTAACGTAAACAAATTTCAAGAAAATAATCAAAAAGGTGCTTTTGAAGCGGATTTCTATATCCGTATAGCTCTCCGGGAGGTCCGAGGTACACTAACACAACAGCTAACACCTCACAATAGTTATAGGTTGTCAGAGCAGCGTCAAGGGAGCCCCTCGGCCGTAAGAACGCTGTGCTGGTCGCACCTCAGGGAGGTCGCAACTGAGACAATACTTAGCAAGGGCTGAGTGCATACTGCATACTGCTGAGATAGTTTAGTCATTTCAGGTGTGACGAGAGAGAGAGAGAGAGAGAGAGAGGGTGCGAGAGAGAGAGAGAGAGAGGGTGCGAGAGTTAAAGAGATACAGACAAGATAGAGAGAGAGGGGGAGGGTAGGGGGTGGACGGACGGACGGATGGATAGGCAGACAAATAGACAGGTCGATATACAAATGACATGCTTTATGCCATGCTTTTACTTTAAAATTAATTTTGAGTAGAAGTGGTTGGAATTAGAAATATCAGTAATATCATAAACGTTCACCGCCCCATCTTCTTCATGAGAGAGAGAGAGAGAGAGAGAGAGAGAGAGGGGGGGGGGGGGTAATAAGGGGGACGGACAGATCGATACACAAATGAAATACTGTACACCATACTTTTACTTTGAAAATAGTTTATGAGTAGAAATGATTAGAATTCGATATATCAGGGATATCGTAAACGTACACCGCCCCATCTTCTTCATGAGAGAGAGAGAGAGAGAGAGAGAGAGAGAGAGAGAGAGAGGGGGGGAGGGGGTAGGGGAACGGACAGATCGATACACAAATGAAATACTGTACACCATACTTTTACTTTGAAAATAGTTTATGAGTAGAAATGATTAGAATTCGATATATCAGTGATATCATAAACGTACACCGCCCCATCTTTATTACAGCCGGTTTGATAACCCATACTCATATTTATCAATGGTATACCAGAGAGAGAGAAAAGAGAGACAGCGAGAGAGAGAGAGAGAAAAGAGAGACAGAGAGAGAGAGAGAGAGAGAGAGAGAGAGAGAGAGAGAGAGAGGGGGGGGCAGGGGCGGATGGATGGATGGACAGACGGCAAACAGACATAGATATACAAATGACATATACTTTTACTTTGAAAATAGTTTTAAGTAGAAATTATTAGAATTAGATATATCAGTGATGTCCCATCTTCTGCATTACAGCCGGTGTAATAACCCATGATCTTATATATCAATGGTATGACTGTTTGCCAAGCTTCTTGAATTATTGATACATATAATAGGTGGCCCTAAATGTTTGGTCTCAAGGATATCTGGGTGCCCTGATATGTTTGCCACTATGAGAAATACGATGGTTTCCGTCCGCAGGACGGGTACTTTTCTAGTATATTATAAGAGAGGAGGCCCAATCCTTTGCAACGCATGATCTCCGTTGCCGCGCCTGTTTGCCTAATTCTGAGTTGGCAGTTTGGCAAAAATGTGCTTTTGATGCTAATTTCTCATCCTCACTTGAGGGCCTGGTTTGGTATGACCACCCGGCGTTAGGTGGTACTACCGATATCAAACCTCTGCTTCCACAGTAGGGTTGCACTGCATGGACTTTGTTGGTTGTACGGTTGCTGAAGTACGCACGCAGTACTAGAGTGGTTTGCCCGGATGTTCTAAAAAAACTCAAGGCATGTACCGAAAGGGTTTAGGCAGCATAGAGACCTTGGACAATGCCTGCATGGGCGCTTAGAGCGTCTGAACAAATCCCTTGGGAGTAATGCACAAACAAAGGTAGTGCGCTTAGACAGAGAGTATTGACACAACAGACAATTCAGCGAACTACGGTGGCACATGGATAACAATTTGAGCGTACGAAAAATCCTAATTTTCTGTAGTTCCAAACAATATTTTCCAGACAGCCAGCCAGTACATAAGTTTACATACTGATGGAACTTAATGTCTAAATACATAGAAGTACCCCATGCCCATACCGCACTTTGGGCATGCATGGAGTGCGTACATGTATCTATTATGAAGTCAAAACAGTTTGCATCCTTTGGAATATTTTTTCCTTCAACAATTATTGAAATAGTTTTTCCTTAACAATCTTAATATAGCAGCGCGATTCTTTTTTTTTTTTGGGGGGGGGGGATCATTTGAAAACAATTTATGGGTAGAATGAATATATATATATATATATATATATATATATATATATATATATATATATATATATATATATATATATAATATATATACATATATGGATATATATATAAATATATATATATATATATATATATATATATATATATATATATATATATATATATATATGTATATATATATATATATATATGTATATATATATATATATATATGTATATATATATATATATATATGTATATATATATATATATATATGTATATATATATATATATATATATATGTATATATATATATATATGTATATATATATGTATATATATATATATATATATATATATATATATATATATATATATATATATATATATATATATATATATATATATATATGACATACGCTATGCATACTTTAATTTTGAAAATAGGGATATTACAAAACGAAAATAGTTTTGAGTAGAAATGATTTAAATTAGTCATGAGTGATATGATAAACGGACACCGTCCCCCATCTTTTCATTACAGCAACATTACAACAACATTTCGATATCTCATTTATCAATAGCATATCAGTTAGCCAATCTCTTGAATTATTGAAACATATGGTAGGTAGCCTTAAGTGTGTTATCGCAGGAATATCTTGGTGCTATCCTTTGCAACGGGTAATCTCCGTTGCCACACCTGTTTCCCTAATTCTAAGTTGGTCGTTTGGTTAACGAGTGTGTCTACATGGTTGTTATCGTAAAGAAATTTATAAAGTATTAGACAAAAAGGTGCTTTTGATGCTGATCTTTAAGCCCGCACAGCTGACCACTTGCACAAAGGCCAACTGTACCACCCCGGGAGGTCGCACCTGAGACTATAAATATCAAGCCAGTTGGCAGAGAGAAAGAGAAAAAGAGGGCACAGAGAGAGAGCAGAGAGAGAGGGTAGAGAGAGAAAGAACGAGAGGGGGCAAAAGAGAGATAGTCAGGCAGAGAGAGGGGGCAAAAGAGGGAGAGAGGGGCAGAGAGAGGGGTGCAAAAGAGAGGGAGAGGGGGTAGAGAGAGAAAGAGGGAGGGCGCAGGGAAAGGGGACAAGAGAGAGAGAGAGAGAGGGGGGCAGGCGCTCTGATATGTTTGCCATTATAAGAAATTTCATGGTTTCCGTCCGCAGGACGGGTACTTTTCTAGTATATTATAAGAGAGGAGGCCCAATCCTTTGCAACGCATGATCTCCGTTGCCGCACCTGTTTGCCTAATTCTGAGTAGGCAGTTTGGTGGACGAGTGTATCTAGATGGTTCTTAGCGTAAACTAATTTCAAAAAATTAAACTAAAAGGTGCTTTTGATGCTGATTTCTTATCCTCAAGCACGGCCGGGTGTGGTATGACCACCCGGCGATATATAGTACTACCGATATCAAACATCTGCTTCCACAATGGGGTTGCACTGCACAGACTTTGTTGGTTGTCCGTTGGCAGACGCACGCACACTGTAGTAGCGTAGCCTACCCGGGTAATCAAAGGGAACCTGGGCATGCACCGAAAAGGGTTTAGGCGGCATAGACACAATGGACAATGCCTGCATCGGCGGTAAGAGCGTACGGACACATCCTTTGGGAAAAAACACAATCAAAGGTTGCGCGCTTTGAGAGAGAGAGAGCATTTGAACAAACCCAAACAATTCAGCATACTACGGTGGTGCATGGGTAACATGCATATTTGAGCTTACGAAAAATTCGGACTTTTCTATAGTTCCAAAAAATTGTTTTCCATACAGCCAGTATATAAGCTACCCTTATAAGCTAGGCTTTAAATAGATACAATTTGAAAGTAATCTTTATCAAAATAAATTGTGATGGAACTTAATGTCTATGTATATTTTATAGAACCACCTCATGCCCATACCTCACTTTGGGTATGCTTGGAATTTATCCGTGTTTGAACGAAGATTGTGCCTCCTTTGGAATATGTTTTCCTTCAACTATTATTGAAATAGTATTGTTTTTACATTTCCTTAACAATCATAGCGTAGCAGCTCAAAGAAAAGCCCATTTTTTTTATCTATTTATTATTTGTTGGGGGAGGGGGAGGATATCCACATAAAAGTATCATTTGGAAATAATCTGTGGGTAGAATCATACCAAAATGCTTACTGGCCAACTCATACATATTCTTTCCACGTTTTTTTCGTATCTGGACTTCATTCCCAAATTTTTCATTGATAGCATATACATATATATATACCCGGTATATGTATATGTATATGTATATATATATATATATATATATATATATAAATATATATATGATTATATTCAGCACCTAACCTGCGGAACTTAGGTCAATTAATATTCATGTGCAGCTTTAAAGCAACATAGGATGTTACCAACAGACGTGTAAAGAGTACTGAATTCCGCAAATTGGTAAAATAAAGAATATTTCTTTCAATAAATGTTTTAAACTATTTACGATTTTGACAAATTTATATATGAACTGACCACATTTATTCAATCAAATAACTTGCAAATGTTTAGTTGGCCAATTATGCTAAGCAGATTACTGTGTTGCACTTTTATTGAAATTGCATTATTGCCAAGAGAGAATCCAGCGCAGTGAACTATTGCGAGCTTTCTCTCAGGTCATTCTTCAACTCCAATTAGGTTGGGGTGCGTGATGAGAATGGCAATGGGGGCTAAGGGTATGTAGGTGGTGTTCGCCGTTTACTACGGCACCCGTCACTACGTATCCCTAAGTGGCAGAGGAGAAAGCAAGCAAAGCTACGAATTGTTATATCACAGTTCGTGTAGAATGCATTAGAATCTACTATTCAAGTGTAAGAGGTTTATACATCTGTGTTTCCTCCTCTAACCTACCCCATTAATAATCTTAGCTTTAAAAAGTTGTTAACGAGTCTGTAAATCATACCGAATGACAAAAATTCATAAATGATATCTTTCAACAGGAAGAACCAAATAAGGACGGGTGTAAATGACATATCGTATGTCATATTTTATATTGATCTTACTAAACGAAAATTGTTTTGAGTAGAAATGATTAGAATTCGTCATGAGTGATATGATAAATGGACACCACCCCACCACCACCTTTCCAATACCGGTTTGACAAATTATCTATCAATGGCATATATGTTTACCAAGCCTCTTGAATTATTGATCCAGAGGTTAGGTAGCCCTAAGTGAGTGGTTGCAAGGATATCTGGGTGCCCTGATATTTTTGACGTAAAAAGAAATTTCGTGGTTACCGTCCGTAGGACGGGTACTTTTCTAGTATATATATATATATATATATATATATATATATATATATATATATATATATATATATATATATATATATATATATATATATATATATATATATATATATATATATATATATATATATATAATATACAATGGGTGTTTCAGTATGATCTTTGTATTTTGCGAATGGGTTTATGCAATTCATGCACAGGTCTCTGGATCTTCATTGCCAATGACATGTATTACGTGTGTTTTTTGCGGTGGTTTGACCAAAGTTTTAACAAGAATGATCTGAAAAACCGGCATTTCCTAGTTGAGAACGTTTTGGTGTTAACCTATTTTGGTCAAACATATATGCTTCTGATTCAATACAATAAGGATAGTTTTCTCATCTTACTTGTATACTAACAGTGATATCTTACTACTCTTGCTGTGTGTTGTGCAGTTATTATCATTATTCCTAAATGATACCCGTGGCGAGGTCCTACTTACAGGTGACGGCTGTACATGTAAAGATGCCAACACATAAAGCATTTATAAAGCAGATATATGCTTGTCCACTTTGCACGATATATATTGCGAGCATGATGGTGCCACCAATCGAAAGTGACATCTATACACTGTCAACCAAACTAAACTTCCGATACGTACGTATTTCCTAAAAGAAAACGTTGTCTCTACAGAATCGCTTCCTGTATATGTTATGTGTACATTAACCGATTGTAAACGTTTGTTTTACAATCCAACTTAATACGAACACAACAATATCACTCCACACAACTACGGACAAAATATATGAACTTGGAATATGTCACCTACAAGAATTGATTTTGGCATGAAAAGAAATAATGAAAAGATGCTATATTCTCGCTAAATCGTGAAGTGATACGTAATAAAAAGTCGATGAAGGTATCACAGTCGAAACAAATGAGTAAACATATATAAAACAAAACGTTCAACTACAAAATATCAACTTTGATTGTGAAAAGGTCATTATCATATTATTACACAGATGAGATTTATTAAACCACTTATTCAGATTGGTTTAATATGTGCCGCCCCTGGGGGAGATACAATGATGCTCAGGCCACACAGCAGAAGATGTTCATTTCTTTAATGATATAAACAGTAAACAAAGCTTACCTCGAACTTGCCTACCCAAGATATGTACGTATCCCGAACAAAAGTAGTGGCCCCTTTTAACTTTTTGTACCGTTTTTGTACCGTTTGCATGTTATGCAGTCGATTAAGTGCATTACATTACAATTGACTGACAACTATATATATATATATATATATATATATATATATATATATATAGATATATATATAGATAGATAGATAGATAGATAGATAGATAATTATATATATATATATATATATATATATATATATATATATATATATAAATAATAGATAGATAGATAGATGTGTGTGTGTGTATCTACATATATATAAATATGATCATATGCATCCTCAATAATTCAATATCTTAGTCAACCCATTGTGTTTTTGTACTAAAAGTCGCTTCAATGAACGTAGTGAAAAGAACTGGCTCACAACGTCGAATGGAAAGATGGAAATCGTGCAGGCAGTATGTAGAGAAACACAAACCATGCAAACAAGAATAAAATACAAAGGCCTTACTTGGAATTGAAATGCAGTAGCGAAATAAATCAGAGCACACACTAGTACAAACAATCTTCCAAATCGCCTCTCACTGTGAGAACCGGACATGCTTATTTGCTACGTCCAGACAAACAACCCGTCAGGATTACTGATTTATAACATTTCACACAATGGAGAATGCCTTATACTATGATCAATTTACACCAAATCAATTTCTTCCAAGAACTTCGATTTCCCAAGGGTGGTGTTGCGCCCACATTGCAATGTAACAGTCCCGTGTGATAAATTCCACGTCGGGACAAACACAAACATGCACGAGGGTCTGAATTGCTTTATCCATTGTTTGATCCTGCTGTCTGGTTGATCTTTTAGAGCCAGGCTATTGTTTGGAGATTCATATTGATCGTATACGCCCAAAGACGGATGGAACAAATCTCGTCTAGGCGTCTTTGGTTAATATTTCACGGGTTTGTGTAATTAACTCTGATTCGCACTACCAACTTGTGCAGCACGCGATGTGCAAGCGCATAAAGGATGCCGGGACTTCCGGTGGTAACGTCATGTGACTACCCCCAGCACCGCTAGGAAGCTATGTCAGTATAGGTGAAGCTTGCATTGATTTCATCTCCGCAGTGAGGATATCTGATTGGATTTCTAAGTCCTCTTAGAATTTACTTCAACCAAACTACTCGACTGTAGTCAACAACCAAGGTAAGTTGGTATGTTGATATAAAGGCTTCTAATTGTATAGTTGTGGGAATCCTATTGTTATTAGTAGAGAAGTATTGATCTAGTGCTGTGGAGGTAACCTTCTGACCCTTGGTTGCAATCGCCAATGGTACACATCTAGAAGATTCGGTTTGTGTAGCGTATATATAAGTAAATAAAGATTTCAATACAAACGTGGTTAAAAACTTTCTAATACAAGCAAGCTGGTGTGATTATTGAGTATAGGTCAGTCCTACAATTTTCAGATGACTATGCAAACCCTACACTTTCCCCAAAACAAAATGATAATCTTTCGAACCATATGGTATAACATATTCTTTATGCAGAACTCTAATGGGAAGAATTTATAATAAAATCTAGCTGTTTGTCTTAACAAACAAGAAATACAGTAAAGACATCTAATTCCTGCACCAGTCGACCGGACGTCTGCCAGTGCCTGGTTGTAAAAATGCCCATGTATGATATGTCAAAAAATAAGCCAAATGCATCAATGACCCACGTAGCTTGCAAATCAAAGCTACGTTGCGAATCAAAGCTACTTTCAGTTGTGAGGTCATCAATGCATCCATGCCCAGGAAATTGTGTGACAATCGGGCGTGCCTTCGTGTATTTGCTCGGGATACCCAAGTATTTAGTGCAGGAATTAAATGTCGGCACTGTAGTGCTATTTGTATTCTTTCTAAGAAAAATGCGTTTTGCGACAAGGATGATGTGCGCTTATGCAATACTTTACGAAAACTTAAAAGGTTAAAGACTAAGTTATTTCATGTTCACATTAAGATGAAATATAGAAAAATATAATGATTAAGGCGGTCGGAGTGTTTTCGTGGGATTCTATTGGTACTAAATCTTGTCATTTCTTGGAAGTATTGAGCATTCCTTCAGTATAGATGTGCTCTGCCTTTTATACATTGGCCGAGACAATCCCTCTTGGACAATGAACCTTTGCAAACCGGTGCATAACTCCACGGGGCTACAGAAATCGTGATCAATACCGAGCCAGAACAGTAAATTACCTCAACTATTCTATGACTTCTAATCACCCACCTGTCGACTATAACCTTCCCAAATTGACAGGTAAATTGTGATGAGTTCGTGCCAAACAGGTATAATAGCTAAGTTCCAATGGCAGGAATCGACAATAAGAATCCGGTTATTTTGCACAAAAAGCATTGATGGCTAAACGTCCAACAATTGTGGTATGGTACCTTACAATGTATGACCGAGGTGGCATTTTGACAGTCGGTTATGATTCATTATATTTTCGACTGACTCTGGCGTAACCAATATCCTACAGCACCATGTCAATTTAAAGCATAATCTCTGCATATCTCAGAACAGAGGTGTGTATATATATATATATATATATATATATATATATATATATATATATATATATATATATATATATATATATATATATATATATATATATATATATATATATATATATACATATATATATATTTATATATATATTTATATATATATATATATATATATATATATATATATATATATATATATATATATATATATATATATATATATATATATATACATTGTATATATATATATATATACCTATGGGGAAGAACAATTAAATGATTTAAAGTCAAAAATAGTCATGTTGCGATACTGTGTTCAGTTGTGTATGTATTGCATTGTGCTATTTTTCTTACTTCTTGTATCGTCTTGAATTTTATTTTATTTTATTTATGTACCTCGGGTACGGTACATTTGGAAAAGAATCCAAAAATAGGCCTAATAACCACCAGGTGATATACTTTCGGGTATATCACATACACCACAGCTTCCTTGGGTCTATCTACCACTTGAAGAGTGGATTTGTAAGAAATATAAGACAATATCAATATAGCAATATAGGAAAGTAAAGTCGATGAGTTTGCATAGCGCATTTATCTGTCAATATGTCCATGTAGGTGCTCTGTTGTTAGGACTCTCCAGGCTAGTGCTCATATGATAGGAAAGTGGAACGTGCCAGTTTCCTAATTGAGTTTTCCTGTAAGCAGGAACAGGAAGGATGCTTGCCTCCTCAAAGAACAACACTTAAGAAGAATAACAAGCCTCCCGGCTATTAAAGATTCATCCTTAATTGATTTGAACTGGTCTTACCTGTAACTGTGCTGTGAAAGGGGTTTCACGACTGAACGCCTTGTGCAGTAGAGTCAAACAAACTTTGGTGCATCGTGTAAAATAAATCTGGTAAAATCGGGCTCCAAATCAAGCGATTAACCTCTTTGCAGTTAGTGGTAAGACAAAAATCTTTCCGGGATGGAATTCAGCGAGTATGGCGGGTGGTCTCGAGAGATTCTAAAAAAGAATTATAACTGAACTATCAAAGGTCCCCTGTGTGGACCATAGCAGTATCCTTATTGTGTGCAATTTGAGATAGCGTATACATTGTATCAGCGAACAGAAAGGAAGATAATTCAATCTTCATTTTCAAATTGTCTCAGAGAATCATACCCTATATTCTACCTTTCTGCAAATTGGTGCATGATCATACTAAGATTTGCTGTTTTATCAGCCCTAAGTTGTTGATACACACAGTACATAACTAAGTTAACCTGCATTTCCTTACCAATTTGTCTATTCGTGTGAATCACCGTTTGTGATAAGAATAATTAACAGTTATTGACAGGCTTATTGGTGGACATTGCAGATTATGACCCCGAGGGAGAATTATTTCCCGAGGCAACGCCCGAGCGAAATAATTCTTCCCGAGGGGTCACAAACCCAGATATAACATATAACACATTCTCTTAGGCAAAATGATTGATTCTTGTATTTATATAGATAGTTTAAAATAGGAATGATTAAAACAAGCAAATTAATGTAAACAATAAAAAAGAAATATAAACAATCACTACAATTTATATTTGGAGATGTGCCACGTGTAAATGGGCATATAAGAAACAAATCGAGCTGCCATGAAATAATGCAAAATATTATTGACTGCTTTTACGCTCAATAGGGTAGAATATATCATGACAGTTAACATAGTCAGAGGTATAACAATGTCATTTGTTATGATGGATGACTTGGGATTGCCAAACACTTTATCCCAGTCACACGTTTTAGTAATGAGGTTGGATATCTTTTCACGTCTATTTTCAACATAATTCCAGAGTTGAATCGTTGAGGGATAATAAAGCAGTCCATATACTTGTGTATCTATTTCTTTACAAAAGGGACAGGACTCAAATTCTGATTTGCCCATTTATTTAGTAAGATATGGATCCCTAACCAATTGTTTAGAATCTCAAACTCTCTATTGTCTTTTTGTATTGTATTGTGTGTTTGTTGACTATGCCGATAATTGCACAAAATCATACATAGTACAATGACATATTCTGCATAACACTTGAAATTGAACAGAATAAGTAAACAAAAATCTTAAAACAAGTATATGTGTATATACTCATGAGACTGTGTCTATGTATTTACCCCCACATCCCTGCATATGGGAGTATTGGTACAAGATGCACATGGCATAGGTACACACGTGATCTTAAAGGTTTGGACATAACTGATGAAACTGGGTAAAATGTGATAAAAGATAATTTTAGACGAATCATTATGAATAATTCCAGCATCAACTTTCAGTCAAATAATACTTGGGATATTACACTGTCATCAAAATATGCCTGTAAGTGTGAGACCCGTGTATGCTCCAGAAATGAATAGGTTCAATCCAGAGTTTTTCGGAACTAGGGTTGGATGCCATGTGTCGGCAGTAGAATGGGTGTAGTAAGGGGGGGGGGGGGTTGACTGTAACGTGTTCGTGTTCGGCGTTCATCTACACTACAGGTCTGTAGGTAAATGAACGCCCGCTACGCGTCGCCACCTATTATAATTAGCATATTATAATTAGCTTCCAATTACCTGTGACGTCATCAAAACTGTCAAATCGCTAATTTCACTGATTTAAAAAAGGTTTTTTGATTTCCTAAAAGTGTATTCTTAGTACAATTAGTCCATTGAATGTATCCATGCTGTTTGACCAAAACAGAGTGGACGCTATCATACATAACTGGAAGAACCAAGTTTTCAGTAATGAAACAATCCAAGGCGTTCCACAAAGGCATTCGACGTGTTTGTAGCCGCCTATCGGCGGGTTCCGGAACCTCGCGTCCAGTGCAAGTAGTAAAATCCTCCCGCAAGCATCAACCAGTGCATTCACACTATATTGGTTTATGTATAACCATAGTACATGATGATAATGATGATGATAGGTGTCGTGTTCATGATAGGAGTTTGTTGTGGATACTGATCAACAGAACATATTCAGTTAGTCACGTGTGTATTCTCTGCACCATCTAACCAGGACCCAAGTCGTGTGTGCCAATAGTACCGGAGAATTGAGCTCGATGGCGGGTACACTCTAAATTCCCCAGATGGCAGGAATGACGTCATGGAGAGTTGTGATCTTGGAATCCCCTATGTAGGGTTAAGGTTAGGGTTATGGTTAGATATTAGGTCCAGGGTTAGGTTTAGGGTTACCTGATCCTAGCCCTAGCCCTAGCCCTAACCCTGGACCTGATTCCTAACCCTAACCCTTAAACCCCTACGTAGGGGATTTCAAGAGGACAAATTTCCATGACGTCATTCCTGACTGGGATTTAGAGTCTTCAATCCCCGCTAGACGGCGCGCATGGCATGGCATGGCATTGTTGTTGATAGTCGTCAATACCTACCTGTCGCTACCTGAGCCCAAGCCTCGTATTTCACTGATCAATCGTAGACGGTGCCTGGTTAGTGGTGGCAGACTGCTCTGAGTAATAAATGTGCTAGTACGTCCAGGAGTATTGAGAAGGAGATTTTACCAGGAGCTTCTATAAGGTATGGCTAGTTAGAGTGTATTTGTCATATTGATATTTACCAGGAGTTTCTATAAGGTTTGGCTAGTTAGAATGTGTTTGTCATATTAGCGTTTACCAGGAGTTGCTATAAGATAGGGATGGTTTATAAAGTATATATACATATATATATATATATATATATATATATATATATATATATATATATATATATATATATATATATATATATATATATATATATACTAAGTATATATATATATATATATATATATATATATATATATATATATATATATATATATATATATACATATATATATATATACATATATATATATATACATATATATATATATATATATATATATATATATATATATATATATATATATATATATATATATATATATATATATATATATACATTTCTATAAGGTATGGCTAGTCAGGGCCTGCGGGTCATATTAGCATTTACCAGGAGTATATATAAGGTACATGTGTGGCTAGTTAGAGTCTGCTGGTCATAATAGCATTTGCTAGGAGTTTCTATACGGTTCATGAATGGCTAGTTTGAGTCTGCTGGTCGTATGAGCATTTACAACGAGTTTCTATAAGATATGGCTAGTTAACATTCACATTATTCTTGGCTCACATACTGTTTTGTGGTCTTCACCAGCCTAGGGTGATTTGTTTAAAAGGCAGCTTTTTGTGGATTTGGCACTTTTTCTTTTTACTATTTTACTATAAATGCATTATCTTGTTAAATATGCATATGTTTATGCATAAATTTATATTTTACATACCTCTATAGTTAGTACCTATTGCAATGGAGGAAATGCATACATACTGCAGACAGCTTTGATTTTGTGCATGAGATCTTTCGTGCAATGCCGATTTCAAAGACATTATCAGCTGACCATTAGTGTATTCCTCCCATCAGGGACAGTTCTTTTTAATTCTCAAAGGGATGATTTTTATTGCATCTCTAAGTACGCATGAGTCATCGTATTATATTTCAACCATAGGTAATCACATATTCCTCAAAGCATGTATAAGGTTAAATACAATAAACAAAGGCTATATAAATGCTGATAGCTTGTGACAGCTATTAAAAGAAATACCAATTCTTCGTGGCCGCAAATGATTAAAAAATAGAGGATAAAACATATTGTAGAATTTTCATAAGCCACGAGCTGAATTCAAGCTATGGCAGAAGTTTCAGCGAACAAACCTTTGTGGTACCTTAGACCACTCGGCCATTAGGACAAACCTTTCCTTAAACGGGCATAGGCAGTACGAAAATTTCGGGATTGGCATTTTGCTCTTAATAGTTCAGTTGACGTTATTTACTGTCATATCATACAGCGATAATTGAACATTTCTTTTTTAATTACTTAAGTGTGTAATTGGATATTTTTCACATACATACTACTATTTCACATATCATCTATAAATTAAATTTTATATATACTAACATTTAGTACAAACAGAAATATATGATAATCAACAGAAAACAATGAACTGGGTGTAGGCATTACCTTGTTTCAAACATAGTTGAGAAAGGATGTTTTTCTCCCCATAATATACAGAATGGGAATCATATTCGTCGACATATATCTCTGTACATTAGTCTGACGAGTTCTATTAGGCTCATGTTACTACCACCTTGTCTATGTTTGTAAATGTCTTTATTTATTCAATAAAGCCATATTAACTCTAAAATGCATTTTGGAGATTGGCTTAAATCTTTCCTTTTCTGCAATTTATATATCTGTTAATTGATATATCTGTTAATGTTGGTTTGCAGCAATTCATTCCTCTATTTACTTCCACAATTTAGCAGTATCAGGACAATCGATCAGTGCATGAAACAATGAGTCAATATATTTCCTTTTGTATGGCTTTTATCTCCAATTGCATCAAAATCACAACCTACAAATTTCCATTATATATATATATATATATATATATATATATATATATATATATATATATATATATATATATATATATATATATATATATATATATATATATATATATATATATATATATATATATATATATATATATATATATATATATAGTGTTAAGTGCCTGTATATGAATTTAGTTGCGATTGAGTTCATATTTTACTTGTATACAATCTCGATGATCATAATGTTAGTGACCTCCGTTTTGCTACTAGGCTAATAGGATTTGCTAGAAAGTGCCTAAATGAACATACATGAAGCATACCTGAAAGGATAAGTTACACAAGAATGAATTTTAACTATGTCTTGAATACAAAAAAAATCTTTCCTGGTCCATGTAGTTAGGCATAGTAGGGTGTTTGGCTGGAAACTAATGATGTTCATAAAAAATTCAGCCTATTGCGGAGGATGGGGTAGCTTGTGAGAAAGGAATAATTTGCCTCATGAGACGTTGGGATAAGAACTATAATAGACTATAAAGACATCGTATGCAATACAATTGGCGACGTAACGTTAATCATATGCAACCATATATTGACACATCACTCCACTTGTTGAAGACAACGAGAGAAGCATTAATCAACTCATTACTGTATAACAGGTAATGTTAACGTGTACTTAATCTTCCCGAATTTACATGATGAGTTTGCGACGGTAAAAACAAAATCATTTAAATCATTTTTGTTGTACGATGTGGCCAATGATTATTCGCGGGTGACGTTGTGTCCTAGTCTGAACTCAGATACTACTACTGGTATGTGATTTTTTTACGTTATGCATACAAGTTTTTTCGTCAATAAATGAAAGTTTAAATTGTATGAAAATGAATCTATTTATATGTAAATCCTGATGAAAAGATATCTACCTGCTTTATTGTGTTCAGCATTAGGATTGGAATGGGGATTGCGTTTATTGTCACTCTTTTCTTCAAACTTAATCGTGACTAGCCCATTGTTGTTTTGTGGAGGAAAACTGAATACACGGGAAAAACTACCCACCAACCTCAGGACACTAGATTTTCATAATAACAAGGTGAAGATACTTTGGCTATTTAAATTCCACTCATGTGAAACAATACCTTTGACACTTTGTTGCTGCATAATGATTAATTGAATTTTACACGACTTTTCGCTATGCGAAAAAAGTCATGTTTATTTCCGGGATATGGGTAGGTACGTGTATCATGGGAAGAATGGGTCAGATTGCCCATCTGGCCTGTTAACATGAGTGTTTTCTGTTTGTTTTGGGCGTTAAGATTGGTTTCCTGCCAACCACTGCAAACCCCTAGTTCTTTCCTTTGCCATATCGTTTGTTATGGTGATTATATTGATCTTTACGCCACGCTCAGATCGAGTAAGTGGTAGAAGAGTATATTTGACTAACCACCTGTAATGCTGCTTGAGTAGATGCATTGCATTGCTTTGCAATTTTGCACGTCAGGGGGCATTTATCATTAGCATGCCTCAGAAACCCCCGTGAATGAATTATATCCTTCTCCCTACCATGCTGAAACCCCGCAATGCAGTGCATTATTAGTGACAAAATTAGAGCAATTAGAGGAAACTTATCCTGCTATCAATGTCACTGAACTCTTGTGGCACATGGCACGACTATTTTAGGTCATCAACAAATGGCGTCAACTTTGGCCAAACCGTGACGTACAATCACTGTATTGCTTTGGTGTGCGGCACTGCTACTGGATTGGTAACTCATAGCGTGACGTGTTTATTTTGCTATAAACACGTCATGTTATGAGTTATCAATCCAGTCAGTAGAGTCAAAGAACTCCTTTAGTGCACGATATACTGATATTTGGCTAATGATGACTGATGGTGTTGTTATCCATTTCTGCCAATAAGGCCACGAAGCTTATTCGGTGCATGGCGTTGACATCGGGTCATTGATAATCACACAACCAGTGTCAAACTCAACCAGTGGAGTCACGGAGGTCATCAGGTGCATGGTATCCATGCCATTGGTGACATTAGCAAGTTACGTCACCTGTTTTCAGACTGGCCAGTAGTGTCGCCGAAATTATTTGGTGATTGACACTGACATCTGGCCATTGATACATGACGTCATTGGTGTACAATCCAAGAGATGACACTGACATCTGGCCTTTGATAAATGACGTCATTGGTAGGCAATCCAAGAGAAAAGTCAGAGGGTTCATTTGGTTCATTGCATTGACACTTTGGCCATTGGTAAGTTACGTCACTTTTGTTCAATCCGGTTAGTAAAGTCGATACGTTTTCAAAAGAGTTGTCCTTCACCAAAAGTTATGCTGGAGGATCTCTTGCATATCGGCAATACTAGGTAAGTGATTGGGTATTGCTTGATCAGGACCATAATCTCCAAAACATTTTGACCTGTGGTCAGAAATAAATAATGCCGTTGTTTGCCCACTGGATGTTGGATCCTCGAACAGTACCTGTGTTTTTCACTGCCATTCGGACAGATCAAGTTCAAAATATCTTTAGATACTATTTGGTCCATGAGTGTTGTCTGATACTCGATTTTACGCCAGTATGTAAACCTTTTTTTATGAAGTGAGACCCTCTATATATCCTGCACGTCGTTCATCACGTGACAAACAATGTTAAGTCAAAATACCAGATACTGATTAAATGTATAGAACATACCTTGAAAAGTTTGTTCTCTTTATAGCAATTACGAAATCAAAGAAGCTACTATTTAAAAGATAACATGGAGAAGAAAAACGTCCTAAATCAAAGAGGATATGTTATGATATATTATCGAATGCAATATGAAGTACTCTATACTCGCAACGAAAAAGCAGGAATACAACTGATTACACAGTATGCTTAAAACATAAATACCTTATGTAGCTCATTATTACCAATGCAGTTAAATCTGAAACTTAAGCAGCAATTATGGTATTTTTTTGCATGAACAGTATATTGAATGGTGACAATGAGTTTAAAGAATGGTTACAAATAGAAATCATCATCCAGTAAAAGTGATCATATTCTGGGCATTTTCCCGCAGTGTTCTCAGTTAATGGAGCGAAGGGCGATGTATAGTCACGTGGATTAACATGTCAAATAGTGAATATCCACGGTTCATCCCTCTCAGTATACTGTATTCCATTTCCATTATGATGTTGTACATCTGGAGATTGCAGTTAATAAATATACGTACATTTCACTTACAGGCAAAACTACTTCAAACCAGATCAATGTAGAATAAAATAAGTGTCTACCTTAACCCTTATGTTGCTAGTGGCTAATTTCGTCAATACAAAATGATGAAAAATGACTGGATAACAATAGGTACTCATATGAGAGTACTCAGGGAGAGCTTTCCAATGAATACCAACATGACAGGGTTTAAATAGTTTCCAAAAAACTGCATCGTTGTGGTTTGGAAGAGAGTAGTCTCAGCATTAAAAGGGTTAATCAAACGTTTTCTATGCTTTCTATTGCAGACAGCGAGAGAGGTCAGTGCTTTCGGAAGTTCTGATAGGTGCCGCCAGGGGTACGCGTATACTACTATAGAGGGCGCCACAGTATGCCAGGTATTCGGTGACATTCAGAAGAAAAGAAGCGCCGCAATATGGAGAAAGGAATCTCATCACTTCTTCTACGACTACTAGGCTGGCTGGGCCTGTGGATATACGGAGCACAAGGTAATACAGTCCGTTGTTATATACCAGAATATGTTATACATCGTCTATTTCTAAAACTTACTAGGTTTTTTTCTTTTCTATCTTTCTTTGTGTAGAGCATCCACACCGATTCATCAATTGTTGTCTTAGGTAGAAGTGATTTTGTTATACTGAAATTACCTTTTAATTTAGATTTGAATACTCTTTTTCTATTTTAGAAACTTTTTGTTCATTCAATTCCATGCCAATAGTGCAATGTTACATCGAGATGTTCCACACTTTACATTTACATGGTATCAATGCTAGATTTGAATACTCGTTGCACTTTGTGCTGGTGTAGTTATGCGAATTTTAGAGAAAACCTGAAAAAATAGTCATGAGGTAGATAAAGTGAAAACACTTCACAATATGAAACGCTCCGAGCGGATTCTTACTAGAATCAAACTGAAATAAGCTTGTTTCAAGAGTCACTCTTAAATGAGCAAATATTCCAACATAAATCGTAGCGATTGCAACATATTTTGTTTTCATCTTAGTTTCGATCTTTCTATGATTTTATTTTTAAACGAAAATGTCATTTAAATATTTGTATGTTAAGATTGTCATCTTGACAAGTGCAAAAAAATTGCATGACGTACAATTTGACGTTTTTATTTCTTTAATCCTCACACTGTGATAAATAGCTGCAAATATATAACACATTGATAAATCAGTTGGATTCACAATAAATGTATTATGACCAAGTGTCACCGGTATAAAAGTATCATTAATACCATTTGTATATACATTTCTTTTATGCATGGAAATTGAAATAAGAAAGCATGCTAAAGTTGAATAAATCTATAAAAAATATATGGGATAGGCATTCTGATGCACTTGTTTTATCATCTAGGGGTGTTATTGACTGATGATATGTTATGTGTAGGTAGGCACGGGATCAAACAACCATGCATATCCTTATCCAGCCATGCATTTGTTTTCACTGTGAATGATAACAATCAAATGTCTGAAGCACGTCAAAATTATGGCTTGTTTCCACATTGCAGTGTTTGAAAATCGTGCAACCTATGAATTATTAACTATGACTGGCACATGTTATATAGTACCGTGTGTTTGTTTAGTCTTGCGTTGCCTTTGAAAGAAGTTGGCAATCAATACCATTATTCATGGCGTGAAAATAGGACCAAACAAATTACACTACAGCACAGACATATAATTCCTGCGCCAGTCGACCGGAAGTCTGCCAGTGCCTGGTTGTACTAACACCCATGGACAACGTGTCAAAGAAATAATCCAAGAACATCAATAACCCACGTAACTTGCAAATAAAGGCCACTTTCAGTTGTGAGGTCATCCATGCACCCATGCCCAAGAAACTGGTTGACAATCAGGGACGCGGTCGTGTTTTACGCTCGGGCTGCCCACGCATTTAGTGCAGGAACTAAATATCAACACTGTATAACGTCCTAGCTTTCCGATGGAACCGATGGAATTTCTGTGATAACATAGCTATATACTGTGTTATGGAATGCTGAAGCAGGAAACTGGAAAAAAGACTACCAAAAAATATCTCAAAAGAAAAAAAGGATATGCTAAGAAGCAGTCATGATATTGTTCTTTAATCTACCATGTATCTAAAGCTTCTGCCATATATTTTCTGCTTTCGAATTCTCTGCTGTGGTAACACTATGACAACCTCTCTAATGTGATGTGCTATGCAGATATGACCAGTAGCCAACCCACCAGCCCGTTCTGAATGGGCACACCATGTGTTTATGTTGCGATATATCAAACCTACCAAAATACTTATATCGACAGCTTTATAACATAAATTCTTATCTTAAGGAGATAATTTAGTACGCCTAGATTATCACTACTAGGTGGTGTCCTTGGATGGCCCCTGAGAATGGATATCAAAACAAAAGATTACACATGACTAGTGTTCACTCGCCACGAATCTCGACCTAGCAACTTTCTATTGTGGTACGGTCAAGAGAACAAAAGGCGTGGCACTTCGGGTCTTCCTTGTTAAATTGCTCCCGAAAGACATGGCTGTCTGCTATGATCGTGTAAATTCCTTCGGGCTAGATCATTTTGACCAAAATTCTCATCTCATTTTTTTGACTGAAAGTGAATAACGATATAGTCTTCGAAGCCAGTATTTTAGAATATGACAGATATGAACCCCCTCTAGGAGCAAGGTCATGTCACAGGTACCTTGAATTCTGACAGGACCTGAAAATCAGCATTTACTATGTAAACCACATGCTGTTAGTAATTTCGAGGCTTATGGGAACATTCAAATGTTTTTAAAATACTCATCGTGCAGATCCCCTGTTGAGGTAGGACCTTGCACCTAACCAAAGATATGAATGACCATATGGTAGACTCTCATTTTCAAGTAAAGGGTAAGTCTTGACATTTTGCCAAAAACGAAATACATCCAGACATGTTCTTTAAGGGTGCCACATTACCTCAAAATAGCCACTTATTGATTAGTTTACCATTATTCGGCAAATATGAGGTGTAACCTTTACAATAGCATAAGTGCCATTGTCTTCATCAAATCAGTTTTCAGTTATTCAAGTTTTAAAAATGACCTGTGTATCGAGTAGGGTTCTACCTTAATATCAGTGTCCCTTTAGCCAGTAAATATTCACTAGCATAGTTTACCTCAAAAGGTCTCTTCCTTACCTACAATTAACTCTCTTTTTTTCACACATGGAAATACAGCTTTCGTGCCTTTGCCTTTGCCTTTGCCACCAAGCTTTATTTTTCGCTTTCTGTAATATCAATAATACGCTACTAGAACACATGTATCGCATAGCTTCGCAGTGGGCGTACTTTGCTTTGACGGGGATATTCCTGTGTTGTTTTAGTAACTAA
This sequence comes from Maea johnstoni, assembly GCA_963942565.1. NCBI lineage: Eukaryota > Metazoa > Annelida > Polychaeta > Spionida > Magelonidae > Maea > Maea johnstoni. Next base: position 31,108,034 of record OZ012686.1, read on the forward strand.
GGCTGTTGTTTACCTGTCAACAGCACTTATTGAACTCTTTGTTTAATACTCTTCAATACAGGCAACTCTGCTTAATCCGGACTGATGTGGACCCTGAACTTCTGTCCGGATTAGACAAAATCCCGATTATGCGTATAGGAATTATATGTATAGGAAGGGACCGGGACCTTCAGAACTGTCCTATTTAGACGAAAATCCGGATTACACATGTCCGGATTAAGCAGAGTTGCCTGTACTACCACGCGTTAGAACTAAAGTGTCGTTTTTTTGTTAGATATTTCATTTACAGCTCACTTCCTTATGTTTTCACAAACACCAGCATCCTACGATGCAGTAATTTCTATTTTTATTCTAGAATTTCTTTTTTATTACGATTTGAGAACTCCCATATTACAACTAGCTAATTTGCAATATCCTAATCGTATAGAACTGATTTGGAGCACCTAAAGGTTACCTTCCAATCAGAGGATTTGATAAACCTGCATCATTTTGTTTCAGTAAGATGTCCAACAGGAGGACACGAATGTAAACCAATAACTGATCGTTATCAAACCATTCTAGTCGTCACTTTTTCTTATTCGACATAAACTCGGCTGGCGTGATTTTAGTTGGCGATTAGGAATTTGGAATTTCGTTTTTTGTCACTTTTCTGCCATGTTGTGGCTAATTTAGAACCAGCCATTTGTAACTGGTGGAGGAAACAGGAGTACCCGGCGTGACAACTTTCTCACATGCCCTATGTGGGTTTCGAGCCCGAGCAGTGGTGAGAGACAGCTAGCAGTCACTGGCAACGCCTTAGCCCACCCGCCAAATCTAGACCACTGTAAATATGAAGGGGTGGGTGGGAAATTATGGGTTAAGTGCTGGACTTATATACAAGACTAATCATAAGCTTTTTATGTTTGATTAGATAGATGGTGAATGTCTATCTGATGATATTAAAAGTTACACTTATGATTGTATTTGGTCCAGTATACACCTGTGTGGCTTGTCGGATTTTTAACACTTGTTCATTACGTGTAATGAATGTCATCATCTGGAATGAACAATAAACTTTTTACCAACACAACGACAGTAATTGTTCACAGACTTCTAGTAGTAGTAGTAGTAGTAGTAGTAGTAGTAGTAGTAGTAGTAGTAGTAGTGGTAGTAGTAGTAGTAGTAGTAATAGTAGTAGTAGTAGTAGTAGTAGTAGTAGTAGTAGTAGTAGTAGTAGTAATAGTAGTAATAGTAGTAGTAGTAGTAGTAGTGGCACACACATACATACATACATACTTACATACATACATACATACATACATACATACATACATACATACATATCGATAGATAGATAGATAGACAGGGGTCCAGCTAGACACTAGCCACTTAGCCAATGGCTATAGGAAATTGTGCTGGGCTATAATAATATTTGCTTTTGTAGCCCGGCTGGCTATAAGAAAGGAAGGTGAACTTTTAAGATCATGCTCAGAGCAATATCATTAACAAAATCAGTTGAAGAACACCATTTGACACATCAGTTGTCCTTTAGTACAATTCCAATATGTTATAGAACATAGGGCAGGACTGCAGTGGGACTGCAGCATTTAGAAAACTAGGGCTATGAGATCTTGAGTTGGGCTATTGCATTTTAACCTGAAATCCAGTGGTCTCTTAGAGTTTCTAACCGAAGCCTGACGCCTGGATGGATATATATTGAGCGATCGATTAATTATATAATTAAGATACAAGTGTTAATAAAAGTAATGAGTGTCAATCATTCATTGTAACATCATCATATCTGAGCTTTTTTGCTTTTTCAGTGGTCCTGACACAATCAGCTACCATCACACCACCTACAACCACAACAGAGGTAAGTCTACATAAACTTAGTTATATTGGATAAGTATCATGTCTTAATTGAATATACTCATGCGTTGTGTTTCTTTTTACTCGATGACAAGAAAAAACATTCCAAACGATTATATACGCTAGTTCAATTGTTTTAACCCTTATGGTGTTGTTGGCTAATTTTGCCAATACAACACGATGAAGCAAACGGGAATAAAGCATTAAGAAAACACACACTTTTAGGGTTTTGCTGGTGGATTTTTTTGTTTTGGCCAGTATTACGTTTTGTCTGCAAAGCATCAACAATATACGTTGATGGTGGCTACTGGCTTTCCTCACTAGCGAGTTTGATCCCGCCCTATGCATGTGAAAAGGTTTTCAGTGACATTGGGTTTAGATGGTGGTTATCCAGGGGACCATGGTTGCATCTACTATTATTATACTTCACGTGAAGATTCTTAGTGACAGGCTGTTGTCCTTAACAGCTTATGAAATAGTTGAATAATTCACGGCACAGCCATGAAATAGTTGAATAATTACCGCTAGCCCAAACACCTACGGAGTTTGCCGAGTGACCTACCGGTGAAACTAGTTCAACAAGGCAGACGACGAGTATTTATGTAAAATCTCTGGTGTTTGTAATTTTCCCCCTGTTTTGTGTTTTGTATTTGTTCGGTATAATAAAACAGATATGACATCCCTGTGGGGTTTCCACCAGGAATGTCACATTTGTATATTAACAACGTGCGCATCATGATTTAGCCATAATGGGGACCACAGACAAAATTACAAATTACAAATCGGTCCACTGCAGGTAAATATGAGTTAGCCTTTGTGGTCAGATTGAATTAATGATTTGATAATATATTTCCAGTTACACTGCAGCAGATATCCAACACGTGAATGCCTATACATTATTCACGTCAATTACTTATCCTAAGCGATAATAATTATGACATTGTTGTCACGCGTATGGATGGTGTCTAGGGAAATGAGTCAGCTGGTATGATCAAGTGCGTTACCTTCTTGCTTGGCGATACTGGCAACCAAGTAATTGCCTTTAATTTCGGTACGTGATCATCGATTGAGTTCCCCTACCCTCTGTGTAGTTTACAGATATAGATACTAATCGTATAACTCATCGCTCAAGGGAACTGGCATAGACTGAGTTCGGTTTATGTAAATATTCGATATCCCTTAGTTCAGGTTAGCACAGGCTATGCAATACCCCGTATGTAACCACGAGAATGACAACGATACTTTTCCTGCTGTTGCACTGTAGACTCTATATCCGCGCAGTCCTCAGGAAGGAGGTCAAGGAAACTCTTGGAATCCCCTAACTAGGGTAAGGGTGAGAGTTAGGGTTAGGAATCAGGTCCAGGATTAGGGTTAGTGTTAGGGTGTGGTAACCCTAAACCTAACCCTTGACCTGATTCCTAACCCTAAACCTAATCCTAGGATTAGGTTTAGGGTCAAGAATCAGGTACAGGGTTAGGGCTAGTCTTAGGGTTGGGTAACCCTAATCCTAACCCTGGACCTGATTCCTAACTCTAACTCTAACCCTAACCCTAGTTAGGGTATTCCAAGATCATAAGTTTCCTTGACCTCCTTCCCGAGGACTGCGCGGATATAGATTCTACCCTGTTGCACTTGGATTTGGGTTAGTGACCGAGGCAGATATATATGACAAACTATGAGCCGAGGTATAGAGCTAAGCCACGTGCGCATTCACGACTCGTAGTATTCGTTGGCAAAAGATGATGATGTATCCCAGTTCATTTTTAAATTCAACCGATATACAGGGCGTCCCCCAAAAAAATGCAATCCTCCCCTTTTCCCAATATTTTTTCAAAACAGCTTAAGGCCACTCCAATTTAATTACTTGCTTTTTTGGGGATTCCAATAAAAAAAAATAAAAAAAGTCGACTTTGGTGTCTTACGGACGAAAGTGGTTTGGAAATTTTCTGTCAGACTCCAAATAAAAAAGTGCAAGTTTTAAGAATATTCATTGTAAGGGTGATTCAATCAACTATATATATATATATATATATATATATATATATATATATATATATATATATATATATATATATATATATATATATATATATATATATATATATATATATATATATATATATATATATATATGTGTATATACATATACATATATACATATATATATATATATATATATATATATATATATATATATATATATATATATATATATATATATATATATGTGTGTGTGTGTGTGTTTGTATATATATATATATATATATATATATATATATATATATATATATATATATATATATATATATATATATATATATATATATATATATATATATATATATATATATATATATATATATATATATATATATATATATATATATATATATATATATATATATATATATATATATATCCATTTTCCTGGCTTTTTTCAGGCACCAAAAGGCGGAGTTAAGACGTCAATGATCATCGGCCTGGTGGCTGGCTTTGGCTTCTTTATCGGGACTGTTCTTTGCTGCTGTGTCACGTGGTGCTTGTGCTGCGGAGGACTTCTCAAGGCCGACAAAAGCGGAAGTAAGGTGGCCCCACTGGACGGTTGACGCATGTGCAGTTTATGTATTTGAATTAACAATCTTAGCAATACGTTGATGCTTAACTATGAATAGATCGGCCTCATTGAGTGAAGAAACAAATTACGACACCAAAGATGACATGATCAACCTAAAGCATTTATTGCTGAAGATAGGTGCCGATCTGAACTATTCATTGAAATGAATGGAGGACGCTCATACTAAATGGGCTAAATGTAAAACCTGGATAGAATCAGAAGGTATACATTTGTAACTGCATGGTTTGCCCGTCACTTTTAAACAAACAGGTTGGTGCCAGCGCGGCAATAACCTGCAAATGGAAGGTTTGCAGCATCAGTTGACTATTGTAATATGGAGCATTGGATAAGAAGCGGTGACAATAATGCTCCGTTGTATATCAAACCCAGTGCAAAGGTATGAGATACCATGTTAACATCCAGTGCCAGGTGCCTCAAATATAGCCATTACGCAACCCTGTCCAAGGGAGTTATAACCTTTGCAATAACGCGAAAGGCCTTCTGTGATAGAAGCATGATACTGTGATGATATTTAGACGTCCGTAACACTAGCAATCAATACTTCAGAGACTAAAAACAAAAATATAGACCTACAATGACAATGTACTGGTTTGAAGGCGCTCTTACGACTCAAAGCATGGAACAACGGAAATCGTATGGAAAACGTCATGTGCCATGTTGGACATCGCTATGAAAACCGTACCAAAGGCATTTCACCATGTTTGCGCAATCCGTCCAAACGAGGAATGGTAAACAACAGTAACAATCACATAGGCATAGAACTAAGGGCAACGTATGAGAACGTTATTTTTTTGTGAAAAACACAAGAAGATCTAGATTTGGATATATTGAACGCTGCCACAGCGCAATGATCAAGAGGCAAAAGTAGCTAGTGAATTAAAAACGTATGTAATTAATAGAATTGATAAGTGATCCCAATTCTGTCATAATATAATGAATAGGTTCCACTGGCACATCATGTATATATCAAATTATCTTATAGAATGCAAACTGTTATTTTATGTTCACAATGTGTATACGTTACGCCATAGAAAAGTGATTTCTGCTGTCCAAAGCTATTGGTGAGAATGGATTAACCCATTAACACCCAGAGTGGCCAAAACAGACCTGACGATTTTGGAATATTTTACTTACAAAAGTATTTTTGGGAAAACATTTGAGTGAGATATGTTTATCAGAAGCCACAAAACAACTCCCATTCAAATATTTTGCAAACTTTCCCTTAATTCCTATGTTATTTTCAAAAGTATAAAAGGAGCAGACGATACTCTCTAAGGAACTCTGAGTGTGAATGGGTTAAGAAATCGGATGTGATTCCTGAACCCTTTCGATGCTGAGGCTACTTTCATCCAAAGCACAACAAAGTTTTTGGAAAAACATATAAACCCTGTCTAGTTCGTACTCATCGGATGCTGCTAGTCACCAGCAGCAAAAGGGTTAAAGTATAATTGTCTGACAAGGTTCCAAAATGCATTTCCTCTCGTAAAGGTAAGCTAGTAAATTTCGGATTTAGTAATGTTAAATAAGTCACCTATAAACTGGTTCCTTGTGAACCTATAACCCAAGGTAGCTTAGATGTAGCAATGCATATATAATCTCTGTAATAGTTAAGGGTCAATGATTCTGATAAGGTCAAAAAATACATCTCATTTGGCATAGGGATATGCCTCACAATACCTCACCATATCCGTCCCCTATTATCGTTATCGGGCTCCGAGTGGTCATCAGAGCTAGTCATGTGACCGATCACATGATGAGCCTGACCATAGTCACGTTACCACTAGCGTGATGAGCCTGACCACGTCTTGCCATATTTGGCGTTTGACCTCTTTACAAGCGACGTAAGCGGTGATTCTTATGTCCTGTTGGTTATGACGGTATTCATGTACCGGGTAAGTATACTTGCGTTGTATTGTAAAGTATTTTATTGACTGCATGTCCAATGCAAAAAAAAGTACAAATACATCGAAATTAGGAAGAAACAAAAACAAAAGGAATGACTGAAGGACTCATAAAAGTAATGCTATGAGAGGGAATTTTCGAGATTTTTATGCGGTCACGTGACCAGGTATGTGACGAACCGGGCCGTATCTTACCTGATGCTTGTCTCTGATTTTGTTAGTTCGTGGAGTCTTAGATGAATAAAAGAATGGATATGTAGCGAGAGACCAATCACTATATGCGCTATAATGAAGGCCTGGCTATGCCAGGGGTCTGGAATCTGGCCTAAGTGTGACGTCACTAGGAGACAAAGACCAATGTAACGTTTACATTACAGAGAAGCCTGCGCACCAACATGCGCAAAACACTTTTGGCCTATTTGCCGCAGCCAGCTTGTTCAGGTTGACCGGCTGGTTCCATATCCACTTGTTTTTATTCATCTAAGATTGTGGAGTAAGCGGTCAAGTGCGCATGGTTTTGGTGGTGGTATTTCCGTGCAGTAGAACAAGGCCAAGGCCCACTGCAGCGAGAAGAATGCCAGCGAACGCCACACTCGTGTTGTGCATTAAATTTTCAGCTTGTTGATTTGGTAATACAGACAAAATTATGCTTTGCCACTGGTCACGCATATTTGGTTCCCATGGTTACCAATGTTGATACCCTCCCATACAGGTTTGTTTGATTTGAAACGCGCGATATCTGAGTAAATGGGCCATTGCCCATTGCCCTTCTAGAACACGCCTGAAATTGAAATATCGGTTTGTGTTGTATTTGATCGAATTTGAGTCAGCTCCTAAACATAATAATGTAGGTTTCCAATATAGATATAACTCAAGTTAACCATTCCAATGCTGGGAATTCTTTCGTCCAACACAAGAACGCAAAGAATCTTAAAAACAATTCAAACACCGTCTTATTGGTACTCATTGGAAAGCTCTCGCAGAATACTCTCAGATGATTACCCATGTGCCAGGGTTTCGATTATTTTTGATGATTTTCGCATCATTTTGTATTTGTCAAATACGCCACTACCGGCATAAGGGTTAAAGAGGGTATACCATTCCATACTAATGTTCCATTTCTCCCACTATTATGTTATTACGTGATGTATTCGTTTTGATCGTTACTGATGTTATTTTTGTCCTTATCAAATAAAGGCTGGTCTTGTTTAGAAACACCCAATGCAAAGTGGCATTTTGTAGCTATATGGTATAGATTTTCTCTGTTGGCGCCAGGGTATGATAAACAAAACAACCCTATGGACAGGATATAACTTATTCATGTGGCAACAAATAACTAAACCTGATGATAGCAAGTGTAGGACAAAGATTTGGCATTAACAAATATCAACTCTACAAATCTCGGATGGATGTGAATATCTCGCGGGAATAAGGCATCTGGTATGTAAAAACGATTAGGAAACCGTCGCTTAGGAGGTGTGTTAAATAAATTCCTTAGGGAAACATTGCATTAGTTCATGGACTCGAATTCCTCTATAAATCGATTTTAGTAGCTGGCTTTCAAGGAAGAGACTGCTACTCATAGCCTTAAGCAAATCACTGCTGCGAGGAATCAAATACGTTTATCAAACAAATATAGTACCTGGCGTTCTTGGAAAAGATTCACTAAATCATGAAGGCGTAATCATCGATGCGCAGTTTAACCCTTTGAATGCTAAGACTACCTTTGTCCAAAGCACAGAGACACAGAGATTTTTGAAAAACATCTAAACCCTATCATGTTGTCTCAGATAAGTACTCATTTGCCATTTTTCAGAGTGTTTTTAAAAAATATGTTTGCAGGTAAAAGGTAAAAGCAGCAGAAGGATTAGGTTTCACTTTTAGTTTGAACTAAAGCTCAGTTTGTTAAACTGAAAAGCCTGTTCCTCTATCACCCATTCCCTTTGATGTTGAACTTCGAAAAGTTTCCCGTAACATTTCCACGTTAGGTGCTGAAATATTCATTCATAACAACGTTTCTCAAAATGAATAATCCTTTTATCAACAATCTTTCCACCAATTGTCTCATCGATCTTTACGTTTCTTACATAACAGCTTTCTGCATCGAACAAATCATTGTGTGGTGAAATTATAATCGATGCTAATATCGTTAAATTGAAAATTGACACGAAAAGCAATATTCGTGATGTAAAACTGGGAACCAATAGAGGTAATGGGACATTACCATGCGACTGGATAGTGGATTTAAGTCAGAGTAACAATAGTATACTATCCTTACAAATACATATTTGAATGATGATCCATGTCCTATCCCTGCTGCTTGGATCAGAATACATATATAATTGTCTAGTGAGCAATGATTGTCTTTGCTACCTGTCAGCTTAAATTGGATCAATTTGTTAGATTTCTTTTCAATGGTAATCTTTGCCATCATATACTAGTATCCAAAGGGAATATTAGCAATACTTATGCAATCTATACTACGCCAACTGTGCAATTTGTACGGGGATCATACCTGTACAAAAGTCAATTGTCAAGTTTATAATATATACATTTATTAATATTACTTATTATTATATGCCTACTGCTCATTCTCTGCTGTGATTGGTCAGATCATGGTCACATGACCACCTTACAAAAGTGATATTGGGGTGCAATATCATTTTCCAACACTCTGACTCAGAGCTTTCAGGTTCATGTGCTCAATTCTCAACTTCAACTATTGAAAAGAAAGTCAACAGAAGTGAATTGAGACCAGGAACTCAGAAGAGTTTGGGCTTCTTGTAAAATCATGATTAGGAAAGGATTTAGTAAAACACATTTTTAAATTAAATGAATAAATCATTAAATTTTTACAACTAATGCATGTGACTTCTTCGAGTATTTATAGCATTTTGATTGCGATATTACTGAATTAACACAAGAATATATTAAAGCTTAGAAATTTACAATAACCCAATGGTTTGTGGTAAAACCCGGAAATGGAAAAACATATAAATAATATTTACATTTTCATAATTCTTTAAATTAGTAAATTATTCTATTTGAATTAGCAGTAGGCATATAATAAAACAAATATGGCACTTTGGTTTCGTGCAATATCAATTTTTATTGCACTCTGAAAAATGATATTGCACTCGGCGCAAGCGCCTCGTGCAATATCATTTTTCAGAGTGCAATAAAAATTGATATTGCACTCACCCAAGTGCCATATTTGTATAATATTACATGTGCAAGACTAAAATATAAAAAATCCGTATATGGAAAAATAAAGATAAAGTTAAATGGTCAAATGCCCAACAGTGTGCTGCAGGATATTGATGCGTTGCTATGGAGAAGACCAGGTAATGGATAACCGCCTATAAAATTGCTTCACTATCATGACGACGACATCAATCCGTCCATTCACAATGTGTTTAGATTTTGAACACGGTTTTTTGAATTTAACATGTAGCCAATATATGCGGATGTGTGTTTCTTGGTTTTGCCTTGCTTGTCAATCCAACCTCCGACACTGCTGAATTATAAAATAATATGTATGCTGAGAATTCCATCGCTTGATATTGTTTTCTGTGATGTTAATGTATCTGCAGGGTAATGTGTAGCTATCGCATTTATTCATCTTTGTTTCATTTATTATCATCATCTCATCATCATCATCATCATCATTCATCAGAAGGAATAGACGATTGTTGTTCAAGGTTATGGCTTGTACCAGGCTTGCGGTGACGTTATTCTGGTGTTGAGGAAGGAACGTGTGACCCTGTAGTTAACTAGCATTTCTAATTGCTATTGTGAGAGCATATATATATATATATATACATATATATATATACATATATATATATATATATATATATATATATACATATATATATATATATACATATATATATATATATATATATATATATATATATATATATATATATATATATATATATATATATATATATATATATATGTATATATATATATGTATATATATATGTATATATATATGTATATATATATATATATATATATATATATATATATATATATGTATATATATATATATATACATATATATATACATATATATATACATATATATATACATATATATATACATATATATATATATATATATATATATATATATATATATATATATATATATATATATGTATATATATATGTATATATATATATGTATATATATATGTATATATATATATATATATATATATATATATATATATATATATATATATATATATATATATATATATATATATGTATATATATGTATATATATATATATATATATATATATATATATATATATATATATATATATATATATATATATATATATACACTACATATACGGAATCTACAGACAACTTGTTTAAGGTGTGTGTATATATAAAAGTGAGAGATTTATATTTGTATATACTTAATGTGTAAGATGCTTTCCTGTTACTTAACATAAATCAGCCTTGTTTATTTGAAAAAGAAAATGACTCTTAATGCATATAGGTATATCTATATATCTAACCATCTATATATTAATTTTAAAAGAGCCAAAAGCATTGATGCTTTGCAATTCCAGTAACTGTTGACACAGTGGTTTCGCATGATAATGAATTCTACATTAATAATGAACCGGCTACGTATGCGTACTAATGCAAAAGAAAATGACTCTTAATGCATATAAGTATGTCTATGTATCTAACCATGTATATATTAATTTTATAAGAGCCAAAAGTATTGATGCTTTGCAATTCCAGTAACAGTTGACACAGTGGTTTCGCGTGATAATGAATTCTACATTAATAATGAACCGGTTACGTATGTGAACTAATGCAATGATGTCAACACTATTGTGTCTAAATTTGAAAAAAACACTTTTAGAATTAAACGTATGAACAGGCGGACAATTGGTGGAGTTGGTTACGTAGTTTGTGCTTTGAGATATGATTATGAGCGTTAGGCTTCGATTCTAGTTACATGACTTTGTATACAACACCCTAAACGACCGCGTACAGAGCGCGATTTCCATATGTCAATCACAAGTAAGGGGCGTTTAAACCATGTAATGCTTCTTAACTAGTGTTTCATTTTAAAAAATCAGAATGGAAATGTTCTTTTTTCAAACCATATTAAGTTACATGATATATTTGAGAGAATGATGTCTCGGGTAACAGACATTTGTTTGACCATAGGCCCTTGCAACAGTCTGAAAAAAAATGAAAAGAAAGATTTATTGTGGTGTTTACGTTGATTACTGTTGTCACGCTTCGCTCTTTAGTCAGTTGGGGGGGGGGGTAATCAACGTAGTAATCAACTTAAACACCACAATAAATCTTTATTTGCATTTTTTTCAGACTGTTGCAAGGGCCTATGTTTTGACGTACGTGTACTTCAATATTATGGTTACTCATCAATATGGCGGATGTTACGAAATCCTAATTCTCTTCCTATGTATACACAGGGAAGTTACTGTCCCTTCATATAAAAATAAATCAGCGCTGCGAATACCGATGGAGATCACTCTTGTGGAATACAGCTTCTATAAATTTTGAGAGTATGTTATTTGTAGTAAATCAGTTTTCACATATCTGTACGACTTGACTACATAATCTGACACGTCATATTGTGTAAAGTATGTAATCTACGCTTCGTTCAAGTCTGCTTCTTTATCAACACATTACTAATTTATGTCAATAAATTTCGTTGGTCAAGTACAAATAATGCTTCTTGGTTTATGTTTTTTATTGAGAGAGAGAGAGAGAGCGAGAGAGAGAGAGAGAGGGAGGGAGGGAGAGTGTGTGTGTGTGTGTGTCTGTCTGCATTGCCTATCATTTTTACACAAAAATTTAAGAGGTTCACACAAAAAATGTGACAAGTTTTTTCTTGTCAAAACCTTGTCATATTGACAAGTTAAGGCTCGTCAAGTACGCTGACGAGTTTTTGACAACTCTGCAAAGTGGGTTGTCAAAAACTAGTCAAAAGGTCGCCAGGTACGTATCCAATAATGCACTGCTCAACTCAGAATGAGGCTCTAATGGAGGACAAAGGAGCTGAATCAAAGTAATTACTGTATTTCATATCCATTCAATATCTACTTAAATATGATCCATCTTGCATTATTTTTACAATAACATATTAAACAAACTGACTATTTTGGACATGCAGGTATTTTAGGAATGTTTTGAGTGCAATGTGAAGCATATTTTTAAATGTGGAATTATTGTTTTCTTTTTTGTCAAAATTAGTTTATAAATGTGCATATATCTCCAATTTGCCACTGCAAGATCCAGTATTGAACTTTTGGGTCAGTAATTTTTATTGTGTCCTTTTTGGCGTTTTTTTGGGGAAAGATATAAAAATAATTTGAAACTGACATATATTGCTTTGTTCTACTTGACGACCTTTTGACAAGTTTTGCCACAGAAACTCGTCTTGACAAACGTAAACTCGTCGTTTTGGGCACCATCGAAATGACGACCCAAAACTTGTCAATATGACAAACTTTTGACAAGTTTTTGAGCCCCATATTTTTTGTGTGTTGGTAAAAACAGGTATTGAATAACTGAACACATTACAAAATAATTAAAGTTTATTGCATTTAGCAACAGTAGTAAGTATGAAGTGCTGGATATCGTTATGACGTTTCAGTGTTGTTATCGTCTCGGAATATCCACACATGGAAGTTTCAAAATAAAGAAGGTAGAGGTTGTATCCGCGCAGTCAAAATATGGATGACGTCATGGAAACTTGTGAGTGGAATCCCCTTGCATAATTAAAATGCCACGTGACGGGGAAACACCTCCACGAGCGCACGCGGCGGTGAAGGCCCCAACGGCTAGTTGGTTTGCGAGGGAAAGCCGAAAGGGTCGCACATTTGATCTAGATAGGTTCCGTTCGCCCCGACCCTACAACTTTACATCAAACGTGTGTATGTGTGAATGTATGTGTATGTATATACGTATGTATGTAAGTATATATATATATATATATATATATATATATATATATATATATATATATATATATATATATATATAAGTCCAGAAGACTTTGACAAAGTCCAGAAGATAACAAACAATTGCGAAATTTGGACCGGGGACTGGAACGTGGCACTCTCAGAGAGTGACATTTACAATTATGCTAAACTAAGAAACAGCAACTCGAGCAAACTCATTAACGATAACATTTTCAAATACAATCTTATAGATATCTGGAGATCACAAAACAAAGACAGGAAGCGATTTACTTGGCGTACTGAAAGACCTTGCAAAGCCTCGCGTTTAGATTATTTTCTTATTTCTGAAGATTTACTAGCGTTAAATCTGAAGGCTGAAATTCTTAATGCGTACAAAAGTGACCACAACATTATTAAACTTTCTATTAACCAGAACTCCCAAAAAAGAGGCAAAGGTATTTGGAAGTTCAATAACGCATTACTAGAAAACAATGACTTTATCAAAATTATAAAATCCGAAATTAATTTAATACAGGAAACATATGCTCTACCAGTATATATAACGGATCATATTGCCAATGACCATGGCGAAACTCTTGAAATAACAATATCTCCAACCCTCTTTCTGGAAACACTCTTGTGTCAACTGAGAGGAACTATCATTAAATTCTCAAAGAATTTGAGAAAAAAAGAAAGAGAGTTGGAGGATTCTCTCAACAATTCCATTACAAATTTGCAGGAGAAAATTGACTCCGGAAATAATACTATAGAAAATCTTGATTCTCTGAAACTAGAGAATCTTAGAGAGAAAAGAGTGAAAGGCAGTATGGTCCGTTCTAGAGCAAAACTGGTAGACAACTGGGAGAAACCATCCAAATTTTTTCTGAAATTGGAAAAAAGAAACTTTTTAAACAAAAACATCCCATCACTTAAGGATGAGAATGATTTGGAAATTTTTGAATCTCAAAGAATTTTGTCTCTACAAAGAGATTTTTATCAAGATTTATACACTTCTAAGGAAACCACATCGCTGAATGATTCTAAGTTTTCCCATTTATTATCTAACTTACCTGAAATCACCAACAACGCAAAGGAAAAATTAGAAGAAGATTATACTATTATGGAATTGGTCACAGCAATAAAGTCAAGCAAATTAAATAAAGCTCCTGGGCCAGATGGCTACTCCAATGAAATTTTTAAGTTTTTCTTAGAAGAACTAAATTTTGGATCTTCAGATATCTTGAGGATGGCATTAATAGAGGCTCTATGTCTGTTGGAGCACTTGATGGTATTATAACATGCATACCAAAGCAGGGCAAGTTAAGGAATGATCTTAAAAATTGGAGGCCATTAACTCTCTTAAATTGTATCTACAAATTTTTTTCATCAATGGTCGCCAATAGATTAAAAACTGTATTACCTTCTATCATAAATGAAGACCAGACTGGATTTATCTCAGGGCGTTTTATAGGTGAAAACACAAGAATGGTGTATGACACCATAGATCACTGCAATACTTACAACAAAAAGGGCCTATTGATTATTCTAGCTTTCTCAAAGGCGTTCGATACAATCGAATGGCCATTCATCTCACAGGTACTTACACTATTCAACTTCGGTGAAAAATTTTCTGATATGATCAGACTTTTTCAACAAAATTCCACATCCCGAGTCGAACAGAACGGCTATCTTTCAGAATCTATTCAATTGTCCCGTGGCTGTAGACAAGGAGATCCCCTCTCTCCATATGTGTTTGTAATGTGTGCGGAGATCCTATCTCATGTTTTGAGGGAATCGGGGGACTTTAAGGGAATTATGGTGCATGACGAGGAATTTAAAGTGACACAGTATGCCGATGACACTACGTTATTGGTCGCAGAAGATTTGGAAAGTGTTGTATGTATTATCAGGATTTTGAAATGGTTTAAAAATGTGTCAGGACTAGACATTAACAATGACAAGACCAAAGTGGTCAAAATTGGGGCCTCGAGAGACAGCAATATACCATGGCAGGGCAAGTTTGGTTTTAAATGGGCAGAAACTTTTGAGATTTTGGGGATTCACTACAACATGAAAAGATTTAATGAAATAACGGAACTTAACATTTTAAGGAAAATGGGTGAAATTAAAAAACTCATTAGAATCTGGAGTAGTAGAAACCTCACTCCATACGGAAAGGTTACTATCATCAAATCCTTATTAATCTTCAAAATTACTCATATGTTGCTGTCTCTCCCGAGCCCCAATGTTCTTTGTATACAAGAAATGAATAACACATTTGCAGATTTTCATTGGTGCGGAAAACCGCCTAAGTGGCGAAAAGAAATTCTTGAAGGTGAGATAAAGCACGGTGGATTGAAACTACATAACATTGTTTTATTTGATAAAACACTAAAACTCAGCTGGCTGAGAAGGTATCTACGTTCCACTGGTAAATGGACAGTTGTTCCGAATTATTTTGATCTAAATGAAGCGTTTGTTTTTGGTGCTGATTACCTTGAAAGAACCATTGAAGCTACTGACAATAAATTTTGGAAAGATGTCATTAGAAGTACTTTACATTTATGGCAGACTGATGCTGTATTATGTCAAGAGGTAATTAAAAACACCCCAATATGGCAAAATCCAAAACTTAAAATTCCTACCAAAAGAGAATGGCTACAAAAGGGAATCAACACCATAGCAGACTTAATGGGGCCAATGTATCAAGTGCTTCCTATGGATCAGTTCATAGACAAATACGGTGTCAAAACAAATTTCCTTGAATATAACATCATCTCAATAAAAAAATAAAGAAGTTCTTAGAATGGAAAGAAATTATTTTATACAATGAACCGCACCCAAGGAATAGTGTATTAAATGTGCTTCTCAACCTGAGTGTCAAGGGATGTTCACGTCTTTACTCCAAAATGAAAGAATCCTTTGATCATGTTTTGTTTAACATCTCAGAAAGATGGAGCGATAAAACAGGTTCAGATTGGGGCACTATTACCTTCAGTAGATCCTTCATTAAACATGACTCTTATTTTAAGGACACATATCTTAAATACGTTCAATTTCGTACACTCCACAAACGTTTTTACACAAATGAAAAACTCTTTAAAATGGGAATAAAGAATTCAGAATTATGCGGAATGTGCCATAAAGAAGTTGATTCAGTGGAACACATGTTGCTCTATTGCGAGTGTACGAAAAATTTATGGTCCTTAGTTGAATCTTGGATTAATGACTTAGGTATGCCAGACTATCATATCACTGAGGAAAAAATAATAGTTGGCGATTTAGAGAATGCATCAGCCATTAACAGCATTATTCTAATTGCAAAGAAAGTTATTTACAATTGTATGAAAAAAGAACAGAAACCTTGTATACTATATGTAAAGAATGACACAAAGAAGTTTTATTTCCAAGAAAAATACAGGTTTTACATAAAAGGAAGGAAGAATCTCTTTGACAAACAATACCAACTCTTGTCAAATATCTATGACACTTGATAACTTAGACAATTCATCAATATTTATTCATCTGTATGCTGTGGCACTACGATGCTCGTTATGTACCTGTTGTTGACATGTTGGAGAACGAAATAAAAAAACTATTAAAAATTAAAAAAAAGTTTCCATGACGCCAGCAATATTTTGACTGCGCGGATACAACCTCTATCAATAAAGAACAGTAATAGTTTGTCTATCAGCGGATAGATGGCGCCACTGCCAGAATATAACCTAGTGATCTCATATGGAACTAATCTTTCCTCCCGTTGACCGCGTTCCCAGCGTGTTTATCCTATGCTCCTACATGACCAGGGACAATCTATTTATAGATTATATAAAAGAACTCTCTGTAAATGACTGAATAGGTATTTAAATGATAATGAGTGATGTTCCAAATTGTATTGATTGTATTGCCTATCTTTAATATTGGATACTAGCCATTTCATAAGCTATGTGGTTTCAATGCACACACACACACACATACACACACATACACACACACACACATAAGGTCCTGTAACTGATGTACCTAAAAGGTGAATCCGTGACAACTGGCGCTAATTGTTACTAACCCAAAAAGCAATTTAACTAACAATCAAACTCTACGTACTCCTCACGTTCTAGATGCTGCTGCTACTACTGTTTTATTTCAATACAAAATCGACTTGTATTTTTCATACAAGTGCGGCCCGATCGCTTACTAGTGTATTGGGTTACAACAAGCTGCTTGCTATCTCTTACTAATGCCAGAGGCCCTGGTTTGCATCCGGCCCCAGGCGAGTGGGAAAGTTCGCAGTGACTTTAGGTTAGTCGGCTATTTTCCCTGAATACAGCTTCCTCCTACAACCAATATCTGACCACTAACGATTTGGCTTCAATATGGACAAAAAGTCAGAATACACTAAAATTTAAGTTCACAGACGGTGCTGCCAAATGGAGTATAGTGGTATAATGGGATAATGTGGACTAATGAGCATGCGCATGCGTGAACAAAGGGTCAAAGGGTCAAAGTGAAAACCGCCATCATATGTGTGTTGTCGTTTTTTCTTTATTTTTATTTTTTTGAATTTTCTACATTTTTTAAAAGAACGAATCTCCTTCCTTATTTTTTCACCCGCCCCTTTGATTAGAAGAATGAAGCAAATAGCATCTCTTTCGCCATCTGGCCTTTCCTTCATTTTGTGCTCAAGCCTGATATTTGCCGAGTGCAATGTGCTAAATCTTTCAAAGCTTCTCATATCACTGTTGCATGGATACGCAAACAGGCAGAAGAAAAGAAGTATGTGTTTAGGAATGCAACAGTACTCTCTCCGTGCACCACGCGCCATCACTTTCACCGCGTGATTACACGCGTGAATCAACGAGAGTGCTAGCGTTTCCATGGCGACAAATGGGAATTCCTTAACCACGAACTGGAATAGTATAAATGAAAGAAACGATTCAATGACAGACAGTTTTAAACAGTAGTAAGTTTACAAAATTGGGACATAGCGTATACTAAAGAGCCTGCCTGAATGAGTTTGAAGGCAAGCCTGAAATATGTTTGCACCGTGATATTTCTTTGAAAAACTAAACTTACAGAGAACATACTTACCTATAGAGAACGTGCACATCTTTAATCATTGACAGACTTACCTTTATTACTATCATGAATTAATTCCCTCATATAAGTTATTTTGTTATTTTCTAGCTCGTTAATTTACCAAGGACACATTGTTTCTAATTGTCTATCTGGTCTTTTGCAAACACACCTATACAAAACCTTTACTGCAGTGAGGGATACTGTTTAAGTAGCTGAGCGCCTCAAATCAAGTTCATCTCTATCAAAATGTAATATCATAAAGTATCAGGATCATAAAAAGAACTGGAGTTGAATGAAATAACAAGTATACTTCAAAAATACTTTTGATTTAGTGTGATGACATTTGTATTCCTTTCCCTTTTTGCGCAAGACAGCTGGGATCAGGTGGTTTTTAACGTATCAAACATATGAAACTCTCTTTTTCATGTCTTGACTCGCATTGTATAATGCAAATTATAGTGTGCATGCTATAAAGTACCATATAGAAACACGATACCACTCTACAGAATACTCCTATTGATCTTCATATCTCTGGCCACCAGCCAACAGCGCTGGAACGTATCATCATTATTAGAATATCTGCGTGCTGAATTAAGTGATATAACGCTAATAAATGAAAGCCGAGTATTCTGTTCTAGCAAAGATGTTTAAGACACTAGTATTATGATTGGGGCGCTCATAGCTTTGAAGGATAGTTTATGTGGCGTCCATTTTGAAATTTTGCGCATGATCTTACTCCTACCAGAGATATGCGAACACTACTGCTTGTTAAAGAATCCTGATATTTGATTGCTCCTCCGTATCTTGATGAATTGAGCAGCCCCTTCTAAAGACACTGACCGTCTGACATGAGTCTTAAACTTTACCAAAATGTGAAATATTTAGCTCGTTTAAAAAGCTCTTTTGTAAATCTCTTATGCAGTCAATAAAGATTCATTCATTCATTCATTCTGTTATTTGTTTGTAATGTATATTTTATGATTAACAATTATGGTCAATAAAGATACATATATACTTCGATACTTGATAGCATTTTTATATGAAATCAAAATTAAGATAATAGTTTTAATGCTCCTGAAATATATATCGCAGGGTACAAAAAATGTACAATAATGAAATGAACTCGTGAGTTGTGTACGTTGATGAAGTTGTCCTTGATCCCGGTGAACCCAATACGCATTGACAATAATTTGAAGGGTAAAAAAACATACAATGATGATATGAAATCGTGAGTTGTGCACGTTGATGTAGTTTTGTTAATATAGTTCTCCTTGATCCCGTTGAACCTTCCCATCTCCTTACAGGTGCATTCCAGCATGCCCTGAACGAGAGCTAGTCTCTTCCTAGCCTGCCTTCCAGGCCATATTTATATGTCATCCCTTGTTGATAGATGGCACTGCGGTATGCTAGGAGGGTAGTTGGAAATATATCCATTCACAGTAAACCCCCTCGTGTGGCAATTGTGTGAACTAAATGGCCAACAACAGGCCACAAGTCCCTATGTAGTATGGGTGCAGGCATTTATATATAATAAAGTAAAATCAGAATAGAGCCTTGTAGCTAGACTAGTCTTTTGCCTGCGGTATTGATTAACTACCTGTGGTATAGACAATAGGCCTACTAACTCAACTCAGAGGTGCCTGTTGCGTGGGAGATTTTACAACTGTGTTATGACTAACAGGGGACAATGGTAGGCGTTATAACAAAGCGCTACTAAATAAAGTCTATGACAAATTGTAAAAATATACATATAACATGACAGACGTGGCTGTATTTCCACCTGCTAGAGAGACCACTTGAAAACACCTGTATTCGTGATTAATCTCATCAAAGAAGCATATGCATAAGTTGCCTTTGGAATGAAAAGCAAGTTTATACACACACATACATACATGCATGCATGCATGCATGCATACATACATACATACATACACACACATGGATGTATGTATGTATGTATGTATGCATGTCTATCACGCATACATACATGCATGCATACATGCATGCATGCATGCATACATACATACATACATACATACATACATACATACATACATACATACATACATACATACATACACACACACATGAATGTATGTATGCATGTCTATCTGTATGTGTGTGTGTGTGTGGACCTTTTTCAAAAGTGGTGATAGTCTGTCTTCCACTGTGCAAACATTCTAAGGTATGTAACTTGTCTGTTGACGTCATCGCCGTCATGATCATGGCCGGTGTTCTCGTTGTTGTGTGTGTGTTGTTTTTGTTTTTGTTTTTGTTTCGTTGTTGTTGTTTTGTTAATAAGGTGGTGGTGGTGGTAGAGGAGGAAGTGGTAGTGTTTGATATGATAAAGTTGTTGTTGTAAATGATTATGTTGTTGCTATTGTTATTTTGTTTTCTTTTACTGATATATCTCGCTGACTCTCAGATGAGTACACATGTGCCAGGGTTTCAGTCATTTCTCAGGGGTTTTTTTGCATCATTTTCATTGGACAAATTAGCCACTAGTGGCATAAGGGTTAACCCTTTCCATTCTGAGGCTACTTATGTCCAAGGTACAACACGGCAAACAGTTAGAAAACAAGCTAAATCCTGTCATGTTGGTATTTATTGGAAAGTTCTTGTGGAGTACTATCAGATGAGTACCGACATTTTAGGGTTTTAGACATATTCTTATTCGCATCATTTTGTTTTGACCAAATAAGCCACAAGCAAAGAAAGGGTTAAGGAATATGTCTAACAGTGTGTACCTTTATAGGCTTAAGCAAGGCTACAACACATGCAAAAAGCAATACAAGCAAAGAACACGTGAACAGGAAAACAAATAAAATAAACAGGAAAACGTGAATTAGAATTACACATAACAGTGGCAAGCGGTACATATCCTACATGCCAGTGACTTTGGGCTAGGCGGTGGTTTTCGCTGGGTAATCCGTTACATCTACCACTTACAACTGTCTAGTCATGACGAAAATCGAAATTCCACACATCTTACATATTTCACATATAGACATCTTCATTTTTGGGACACAAAGTTAAAGTTATTACTCGTTTAAATCCTACTCAAACAAATTATGGAAAAGAAAAACTTACCATTTCAACTGATATGATGAAGTTGTTGTTGTAAATGATTATGTTGTTGCTAGTGTTATTTTGTTTTCTTTTACTGTTGTTGTTATTGTGTCATGTATTTTATTTGCTAGCACAGACATACACGTGTCGAGGATTTCATAGCAATGGCCAAAACTTCTGCTGTCTGATTAATACCATTGTTTTATGGATGTTTTGCGTGTATCAAAGAGCTCATACATGACATACGGTGTAGTACATATACAGAGCTAAATAGAATTCACTTTCTCACAGACATTCATAACAAAATGTGTCAGCTGGCAACACCTTGACATAGACCATTGTTCAAACCTTACTCCATATGAAAGAGCTGAAATATTGCATACTAGGAAAGGGAGAAAAATAATTAGTCACCTGGACATTGCATATTTACACAATCTATTCATTTTGGCCCACTGCTTTATTGTGGTGTATTTGGCGAAGCTGTTTACCGACTCTTGCCCAATATTGTTTCTGATTAGCGTATTGAGTGGCATATTTGCATTGCAATGAAAGGAGTGTGTTTGAGCGTAGTGTAAGAATTGAGCGCGCCACCCATATAGCTGCTGCAAATTACTGTCTAAGCGGGAAGATAACAAAGCAGGGCAGGAAGGTCTGGGTTATGTATGCTATGTTTGACAGCTATAGGTCTGCTGCCACTGCTTAAAACACCAGGCACTGCAGAAACGAAAGGCGTAATTAGAGTGAATAACACAAGAAGCCCTTACACCACCTTTCTCAGAATATTGACATTTTGGTGATTTTATTATGAAAAATATTTGCATCCAACCACTTATCCAGCATGCGATAACTTATAGCAGAGACGTATAACTACATCTCCCTGCTTATAGTGAGATATGATACGAAACGCAATCTCACATACCCGATGTACTGGCTTATGGCCAAAGATGAGATTGAAATGCAGTCCCCATGAGGTACTGTTGACATGGATGGTCTTGCGCTGTATCATCGGTTGAGATGAATTTTAGAACATAGTGTACCCTTAGTTAATGTATAAAAGGGAATCTTGAGTTCCAGAAAGATGGATTCACAATTTTCTGAGAGTACGTACTCCCAATTGCAACGTGACAGATAAACCTCGTTGGTGTTGGACAATACCTGTACATGCACGTATTATTACCCCATCAATTAAACAGAGAGAACTCTCTGTCAGAATCAAACACACGACGACAGAATATAGAACAAGAATGTATGGTCCATACACAAACCTATTGCGAACGTTATGACCCATCCATTCTTAGGTGTGGTTTATGGTTTAATTATTCACTCTGCGAGGCTTGTTGTGAAACCTGCGTTGATTTTAAGTTGAGTCACGTCAGGTGGCGCCTCGCTGACGGATGATGAGTTGATCGTAGGAGAGAATATCATACCTGAAGCTGGAGGTGGAGGGGGAGAGAGGCTGAGCTCATAGAATATGTAGTAGGGCGTTGGCTCTTTTCTTGAACAGCGTAGTGGCTGGTGTGGGTAAAGCAATAGTCAGCAGGCGGTCATTAATCTCGCTCTTACCAGGTATGACAAGAAAGACTGGGCGCAGTTAGGTGAGGTTAGATCATTGTAGCGACTGGGGAGAAATGAGCTCAGTATTGTTACCGTCTTAATTAAAGCGCAGTACGTCGAGTCGATTGGACTCGAGATTTCCAAATGTTGGTCCACAGTTAGCAGTGCCTGGGGCCATCGCTGATGTAACACTGAGGTGTCAATTAACCACACAAATAGCACCGCACGCGCGTCCATGCATCGTATCGTATTGTATCGAGATGGGTGAGTGAGCGATACATGTGGACATTCTTTGCCGTCATCCTCAACAGACTGACCAGTGACTGACCAATACAGGTACACATTCTACACACATTCTTCATCAAATAAACCCTTCCAATGCTGATGCTACTTTCGTCCAAAGCACAAGAATGCCAAGATTTTTGAAAACTATCTAAACCCTGTCATGTTGGTATTCATTAGATAGCCCTCACTGTGTACTCTCAGATGAATATCCATATGCCAGGGTTTCCGTCATTTTTTGGGGGATCTGCATACATTTTGAATCGGCTAAATTAGCCACCAGCAGCATAAGGATTAACCCTTTCCATTCTGAAGCTACTTTCGTCCAAGGCACAACACTGCAAAACGTTTGAAAACAAGCTAAACCTTGTCGTTTTGGTATTCATTGGAAAGCTCTTGCGGAATACTATCAGATGGTTAGCAACATTTTAGGGTTTCAGACATATTGTAACATTTTCTTTTTCGCATCATTTTGTTTTGACCAAATTAGCCATCAGCAATGAAAGGGTTAAGAAATAAGTATACCAGTCTGTACCTTGATATGCTGTAGCAGGTCGACGAAACATGCAAAACGCAATACAAGCAAAGAACACATGAAAAGAGAAAGAAACAGTATAATCAGGAAAACGGAAATTAAAATCATATATAACAGTGTCAAGCGGTACAATTATCTTACATGCCAGTGACTTTGAGCTAGGCGGTGTTTTTCGCCGGGTAATCCGTTACCTCTAGCTCTTACAACTGGCAAGTCACTACGAAAATCGAAATTATATTACATATCATACATCTTCAGTTTTGGACACACTTTCACGTTATTAGAAGATACTCGTTAAAATCCTACTTCAACAAATTTTGGAAAGGAGAAACTGACCATTTTAACTCTGATATGATCATCCTCTGTCTAGGTGAGTCTGAGAGTAACAGGCTTTACCCAGTACTCCGTATAAGAGCGTTACGTAGGAACAAAGACAGGCCCTTGATCCCGTACCTGAGTGGATTTGGGCCTCTCAGTTCTCAGGTAAGAACAACAACAGGCCAGCAGGCTAATTGGCTCTCGTGGTCGCGTCAGCTGTACTGTAGCAGTCTGAGAGTGGTGGCGGGACATCTGAAGGAAGGAAGGATTTGGGGTCTTACGTCGCTTTTAACAGCTTAGGCCATACCGCGACGACATAGAAATCCGGAACCGGGAAGGAATTCCCTTCTCTTCACGAATAGTTTCCAATGGGTCTTTCAGTTGCAGAAGGACAATAGACAGTCATCCACAACAACGCTGCAGGCTAATCCCCTTTTGCGGGGACCCAGCGGAGACTATGGCCTGCGAACTTGTAAACGCTTGGGATCAGGCATAGACAGTCTTCCAAAACGCCGCACGTTTATATAGCGACCAGGCTAACCCGTTTTGTCGGGACCCAGTGGAGACTCGAACCTGCGAGCTTACACTTAGGGGCCAGGCATAGACAGTCCTCCACAACGCCGCACGTTCATATAGCGACCAGGCTAACCCGTTTTTGTCGGGACCTAGTGGAGACTCGAACCTGCGAGCTTTCGCTTAGGGGCCAGGCATAGACAGTCCTCCACAACGCCACACGCTTATATAGCGGCTAGGCCAACCAATCGTTATAGGCTAACCAATTCCATCCCTTTCTTTAGTAACTGTTTTATACATCTTACTTATATATTGTGCGACAGTTCCGTTAAACTTCGTGCGTATGTCTCCGGTCACTGGCGCATTTGGTCTACATAGAAAAGTGTCGAGACCACCCTCAGAATTATTCAGTTAGGATAAGATGTTTGGGATGCTGCAAGCGAGAATGAATGAGTTATAAGGTCCCCACCTGCCGCTGCCAGTGGAGATCTGTGTTATCACGAAATCTCCCCATACAGAGCCAGAAGGGTACAGATGGTTTTATCATCAGCTGGCGCTCGCTCACTTAGCAGTAAACAGCGTCTTGCTACTGCTGCTGCGGCGGGAGCTGGCAGGTGCCACTGGCATGCGCCCAACGTCATATCAACAAAACACAGCACTGATAAAAATCTGCAAGTTTTCTAGCTGGACAATGGGCTAGACGGAAAGGTTCACCCAATGCGTTCAAGCTAGGAACTAAAAGTTGTTAAACTATACTACCTCAACGTTTTGACACCCAAAGCGTGTCATGAAAAGCGAAGTGTTTTTATCACTTTTTTATAATGTTTCGAGGCTATCAGATAGATATTTTACATATACTTGCTATTGACGTTTTCTTAGTGTTTTAGAAATGATTTCTTTATTTGTCGTGCGATGGTAAGGATTGATAAGTCTTCTTGTTTGCTTCAGCCTTCTGATGTGACAGTGTAAAATACGTTACAGCAAGGAACCTGGGAACGAATCTCAAGGCGCAAACTTGCTACAAGTTTAACAATGACCAATTACGAAAAACAGCAATTGGGTAACTCTAGCCAGGGGGTGCATACACCTCTCCCCTTAAGCTGATTTGGATTGAAGTCGCCGAGGATTATACTAGTAGTAAGACGGTGGTTGGTGGCTGTGATTCCGGAATGGATTTGTTGCTGCTGAAATCATGCTTTAGCGCCCTCATCTTCCAAGCTTCCGCCCGAGTAGGGCTGAGGGTAATCAAGGTCTGTTAGTGCCAAGTGGTTGAGCATTGTCAAAGCGTGCAGTAGCCAGAGCGAGGGATGGATACTGCTGCTGTACCTGCAACCTGAGATACACACACCATCACTCCGTACCTGCAGTCAGCCAGCCAGCCAGCAGCCAGTCTCAGCGTACACACAGTGCATTTCTACCTACTACCAGAGAAATACATCCTACTCATCTCAGCTACTACCTACCAGCGGGGACTAGCGGGAGACACGCATGGGCAGAGCTCCTCCTCCGCCGCCATAGTAGCAGCTGCTTACTTGCATGCTCCGCATCATTCTCGTCACAGGCACAAGGCCAACGAGAGTTTGAACGAACATGGCGAAGAGAAGGAGCCGGGCTACCTCTCCGCACAGGTAACAACTTACTGAACCAGCACACTGCGAACAACGTCAAGTCAACTGCTTTAAGGTGTCTTAAAGAGCTCTAATGGGGCACGATGTGGCTGGGAAGTATAGGGTTTACCCTCCTCCCCCTGTGGACCTTAATACTAATAGCACTGACCAGTACCTCTAGTAGTGGTCAGCTGGCGAGTGGACAATACTGTCATGTTGAAACCGTCCGGCAGACACGGAGCCTCCAACTTGGATTACTTGTCAACATCCACCGGGCCAAGGCTGACGGCCGCCCGGGCTGCGGGGCCATCTCGCCATGGGGACTACAGGAATACCTGGCCATCAAGTGGATCCTGGAGGAACTGTCCCGCACAAACTTCATCAAAGGTGTACCGATAGGTAAGTGGACCAGGCTATATCTACTATATTTAAGTAGGAAACCATGGCACGAATGTTCTATTCATCTAAGACCATGGTTATCATGTACAGGTAATCTCAGCTACCTTCATGCTATAAGTGAGATATAAGCTATCTACTACTATCTTGAAGTAAGAAACCATGACACGAATGTCTACTCTTCTAAGACCATGGTCATCATGTACAGGTAATCTTAGCTACCTATATGCTATATAAAGTGATATATAAGCTATCTACTATCTTGAAGTAGGAAACCATTGTAATCATTACAGGTAATCTCCAGTCAGCAAACGTCATGCCTTTCCCCAGGTGTGTTCATTTTAAGGCGTATTACTTAAAGCTTTAGCTTTAAGTGAACACCGCACTTGTCATACATCAAAGCGGCTGTTATTTATCTAAGTACAAATTGGAGGGCTTCCAATATCAATATGTTAACTATCTCGTCTGGAATGGAGTGTGTGTGTTTAACTGATCCTGGATAATCGGGTTACGTATTATCTTGTATTATGATGCTTATACTTCAACTCCAATCACATCCATAAGTGCGGAGAGCGTGTGACACATATCAGTTAAACCGTATCATCATCATCATCACCAACCCGCGCCGCCAAATATTGATTGAGGGGTAGATACACAACACACACTCATGAAAGGATTTAACATACCTCTCGTGGCCAATTACTACTAAGTGACACGAATCAAAACATGATAGGGTAACAGTGATATACAATGTACAGTTGATATATTTTGCTTCGTCTGTGTGTCGAGATAGTGCTATATGTATCTCTGCTACAGCACTGACAGCAGTTGGTCTCGGTGACCTATTTATTTCTCAATGGGAGATGTGCATTTGTTAATATATGAATCATGCGTGGCCGTGGTATGTCTCTGATCCACCTACTCATACATATGATAGAGAGAATGTCAGTCACGACCATCTTTACCTGCTGCACCTGCTCACTCTCCACTTTCTCAAACAGACAAATACCACCATGCAAAAACAGCAAAACACACTCACTACCTCAAAGGTAGGAAGACAAAAGAGACGTGTACATTGGGGTACCAAAGCTACTACCTGGGCACTTGTGGGTATTTCTACTACATGTAGGTAACTGCAGAGAAGCGTGACGGAGTATTTAAGGATAGGACCAGGAAGGAAGGAGAGAGACCCTACCATACCCGCATTGGGTATGACAGTATGATAGGGTGGCATATTGACACAAAGGGGGTTCGAGTATGTTAAGGGTTTTACGGAGGAGTTGGTCTAGGAAGCGCAGAGGTAAACACAACCAGGTTGCAGCCATTGACCCATTTTACTACACACAAACACGAATGTGCATGTTAGTGGCCAGGTGCTATTAACTACATCAGACACACTTGCTTACACTAGGCATGTAGTGAAAAAAATGAAATATATATATACATACACACACATATATATATATATATATATATATATATATATATATATATATATATATATATATATATATATATATATATATATATATATATATATATATATTAATATTCATACATATATATATATATATATATGCATACATATATATGTGTGTGCATGCGTGTTCATATATATATATATATATATATATATATATATATATATATATATATATATATATATATATGTATGTATATACATAACAGTAACATATATCATGTTTGAAGACAAAATAGTTTGTATATGTCAGCAATGGAACAGTTGATGATATACGTACACCTATGACTACACTCTCAATTGCATTATTATGCCTTAAGCAATACCACCTAATATGATGATTGGAAACTCATCTAGATGCATTTGGGAATTCATTTTCTGTTGAGGTGAGATATGGTAATCTGATCCTGGTACACACCACTCCTTAGCATTGTCCCCGTCACCTATGCTATTAATGGAGATAAAATATGAACATTAGGGGGAGAACTGAGAAGTCACCTTAGGGATGAGACAACCTGTACAATATCTAGTCATCTTTGTATATTGGTCTAAAAATAAGCACTAGACAGAACGTATACTACATTGTACCAAGTGTTCCCACCTGGGAGAACAAGTTAACAGGCACTTCCTAGCAGAAGAAATATTTAACTCCTTACAGGAACAGTGTCTCTTGATCAAACTAGCTTTTTCATTCACAATAGATATAGAGTGGATGCAGGCAACTGTATTGTATCGTATTGGACTTTATTGACTTGTTCAAAAAACAAAAAGGGTACATCATACAAAACGGAATACAAACAGAAGATAAATACTACAAGCAACTAAATTGCAAAAACCAGTGCAGAATACAAAGAAGAGTAACATTAGAAAAGTCAGCAAAAATTAACAAAAAAAAAACAGAACTGAAAAGGATTGTAGCTGGGCTTTTAAGGGTTATACACAGCGACCATGGGTGCACTTGTACCTGAAACCCAAACACTGTTTGGAGAGGGTACAAAGACTGAGGCGGCCGGAGAAGGTGCATATATAGTATAAGTGACTAAATTCCTGCACCATTCCTAGTCAACTTTGAGTGAGGAAAGGAGAACAAATGCATTAGTGCAGACTTACTCCCCTTGATAAATATACCCTACCAAGTGGCATTGAGAGCGCCATCTGCCCCCTTCCCCCACAATAACACACACTTGTTCAGCTTTCTATTGCAGCCCCGGGCTGTTGTGTTGCCAAACATCGTCTATAGAAAAGGGGAGTGGGTCTATTTGCCCTGGGAGATCAGCGTTGTTCAGGTACCAGTGCTAGTGTTCCACTACGTTCCTGTCCCCTTACAAATTACAAAGCTGGGAAATGTGTATACTACATGTGGGTACACTATCTAAAGTCTATAGCTCCATAACCTGGCTAGAACCTGAGATATATATGTTATCGCGATCTCATGTACCGGTAGATCCTTTATAATTCATGATTTATCCATTTGGAAGATTACATGAGACTCTCTTGTAATCACAACTTTACAGTTTTTTTCCACCCAGACTTTTTAAACTACTTGTGTGTATTGAACGTTCTATTTGTGGATATCGCACCGCACCAGAATGTAGTGTTTTCACTATTGTAGCGATTTCGCAATCCTCTCCCTGAGGCAGTATCTGTGCGGACAGTGCCAGGCCGTCGCCACTTGGGGGCAAGATTAGAGAATAATATATACATACACATCGCCACATGTGTAGCAGCAGCAGTTATCTGAACACACACACAGTACCTCGTCCTCCCATGTGAGTCATTTCACAACAATGTCGCTAATGATCGATACCTGTGCTCCCCGGCAACAACATAGCATCGATTGACTCACTAAGCGACCTTTTCACAGTTGACATTATCTCTCTTTTCGCTGTAATAAATGTGCAAGAGAATTTCAAACGGCATATCTCAAATCTATCGACCAATATGGAGGAAAGAGCAGAGATATAGAAGAAAATGCTGTTTTGTTATATTTTGTTTTATCTATTACCCACGATTCAATCTATTTTGTAACATTCGACTATGAAACTTTTAAATGTTTTGAACATCATAGCTTAACACCTTAAAGTATGCAACTATTTCCTTAGATAAGTTCTAAAAGT
Organism: Maea johnstoni; assembly: GCA_963942565.1. Lineage (NCBI taxonomy): Eukaryota > Metazoa > Annelida > Polychaeta > Spionida > Magelonidae > Maea > Maea johnstoni. The sequence goes on from OZ012686.1 coordinate 31,138,338, forward strand.
AATATGACAGAATATTGAAAGAAAATTCCCTTCCTACACTACTTTGTTTTTGATAGCTTTACCTGCAAACTCTCTCTCTCTCTCTCTCTCTCTCTCTCTCTCTCTCTCTCTCTCTCTCTCTCTCTCTCTCTCTCTCTCTCTCTCTCTCTACAGGCGTTCGGATAAAGAAAGGCATTGCTTGTTAGATAGCACAGAGTGGCGATGCATATACAGTTTCTTCAATCAATTCAAATACTACCCAAACACAGATGTCTCTTTTTGAGGATGCTAGATGATAGTTCTTATGTTCTTCCATTTCAGAGTTTGTTAGAGTGTGGTCTTATTTCAAGGTTTTGGAACCCACTCCTATTACAATCAGCCGCTCATCCCACTATGTTCCTAGGTCTGCACAATAAGACGTTATGATAGAAATACAGTCATTACACTGTTACACCAGCAGCATTCGCCACTGGTAGCCAAATATGCATGCAATTCTATATACCCACATGAGATACTTTTTTTTTTAAAAAGTCAAAGAAATTAAGCACAAATGCCCCTATCTCAAGGTGTTACTTCCAGCTTTGATAGATAGATATGTGTGTAAAATCACATCACATAATACATCATTGTGACTTGAAGACAGTTGCCAAGATGCCGTTGATATTTTCAAGATATCATCTTTTCAAGAACAAAAGTTCCACCTGTTCAAACGAAATAAAAGTATCGTTAACGATGATGATGACGGCGATGCTACACAACATATGTATCAAAATTAAATACAAATATACAAATCAAAATACATGTTAATTAAAAAACACAACGATAAATAATATTATAGAGTTACGATAAGCAATGTAGGGCAAGCATACATGTATATGCACACTCAATAACTAATTGGCTACTTGCTGACCATATTATATAAAGAAGCGCCTCTCGAGGTCACTTTGTCCTGGGAAGAGTGACCTCACACGACTCTATCATCATTGTCTGCTCAGCATGTGCGCAGAAACGTTTGATTTGGATTTATATTAGCTAACTGAACCTCTCCGCCAAAGGTAATTGAGCCTGCCAAATCACGCCGCCGCTGTTATGGTATGTGTCAATAACAGTGAGGCGACCCTGATCTCCCCTTCCAGCTATGTACCTTCTCAAACAGAATCACTTACCCTCCCCCCCCCCCCCCCCCCCCCCCCCCCCCCCCAATACCTAACCACTAGCCGGGAGAGCTCATTCTCTCTTTTTGTTCTTTCTCTTTTGTTTATAGTGTATTTAATTTATCATGTCACCAGGTATGGCCAAAACAGATACGTACATGTGCATACGTACAAGTGTCCAGGCGTAGTTTAATAAGTCTAGACTGCCCCTATATCCTCTTTGCGTTTTAACAGCAAATCCTAGTTAAGCACAGGAAGCCAAGTTAGTGGTTGCAGTAAAGATAAATATCAAATTGACACCAGATAACAAGAATTATCTAATATCAGAAATCAGGTGTGTATAATGTTGCGATGTAGGTTTGAATTTAGCGGTTGGGTTTCATTCTGGTCGGGAACTGGCATATTCGCTTGAGCAGATGCTGTGTTATGCAAGCCCATTGGAGCCGAAACAGAGATTTACGGTAACAATGTTAGGCGCCCATCGACTGGCACATTGTGAAACCCTGAAATGGGGTGTAATTTGTAAAATAAGGACTAAGTAGGGTACAGCAGCAGGGTATGTAATTGGCACACCAAGTCACACAGATGAGACACCCCTAGGGTAGCAGTTGGGTACGGATACCCTTTAACGGGCAGACAATGGGAGGGTCAATTACGAAGATAATTCGCCCATTCCCGACCACCCCTACCCCAGTTAATGTACGGTTAAGCAAATACTATGTGTGATTCAGGGCGAGGGTGTTGGTGAAGAACGTACAGTAGATAATATGACTAAAGGGACAGATAAGACCCAGATGGTATTGTGTTGGAATTACATCGACTATCATCAGACTGGCCACTGAACCGTCCTTGCTAACACCAGCGAGCTGTAGCAGGGAGGTCAGGGTTACAAGAATCGTCTACTTCTAGCTGCATCGTTCATCATAGATATCTCGCTCAAATACTAGTATACCTTTATACCATCTTCTTGCTTTAGCTCTGCCTGGATTTCCAAATCGGCTGTCCGCACTTGTCCGAAAAAAACGACAAGCATAAAAATTGTGGCTGTCCTTTTTTCGGAAGGGATTGCAACGTCATCAAAAATAACCAGAGGCACATGGCTACTTTTAACATTATGCTGGCCAACAGAAATGCCAAGGAATATCTGACACGAACTTGTCTTTGATATGGCCAGCATTGGCGACAAATGGTACAGGAACTGACGCACGTCCTTACAGGTTATTGCATGCAATTATATTGACTTAATCACTTGGAACAAATCCTCTACTTTCATTTCAAGATGGAGACATAAGGGTTTTGTTTTAATATGTGTTGAATAAGTTGATAGGATATTGTGTAATCCCCTTCGTTAAGGAAGCGGGACCAGATGCTTCATTTCCTGCTATTCTTATGTTTTCGTTGCAACTAAGTCCACTACAAAAGCATTGTCATTTGAGCTAACATATCTTCAAACAGCTCACCATTTTCCCACGCCTTTTGTTTATGGGTTAAGGGGGACTCTAATTCAAAACATTTATGTTCTGAGGAGAACGCTTACTCTTTGTCTGAAATAAGTTTTATGTATGTTGTATGTAAGTATATATATATATATATATATATATATATATATATATATATACATATATATATATATATATATATATATATATATATATATATATATATATACTAGTATATATATATATATATGTATATATATATATATATATATATATATATATATATATATATATATATATATATATATATATATATATATACATATATATATACACACACATATATATATTATTTATATATATATATATATATATATATATATATATATATATATATATATATAGAGAGAGAGAGAGAGAGAGAGAGAGAGAGAGAGAGAGAGAGAGAGTTCATATCTCCGGCACATCAGAGTATTCTATCCTCTAGGTGACCAACCCACTCATTTAACACTCACAAAGAGTACACACAACTTTTAACTCATACGGATACTGCAGTCTCTAGTCATCCCTATAGAAAGGCTATCAGTTAGTTACAATCTAGAATGAGGTATTTGCCTTCTGTGGTGGTCTTTCGGTTTAGCCCATTACTGTTCACAGCAGCCAAAATCAGCCTTACAAATTTGATGAAATATTGCAGACAAAAGCAAAGTAAGGAAAACGTTTGATGCAGAAATGTCAATCAGAAAATTACCCACAACTCTCCTTCAAATATTTTGTAAAATCATTCTTAATTTCAAAGTTTTTGTCAAAATTATCATAGATCCAGACGACACTTTCTGAATGAAATCTTACGCAGGGGAATGTGTATTGTTCCAGCTGCGCCGCCGGCGGCTCAGATCGTGTCCACAGATAATGACGAAAGCGAAGTATGTTGTGAACTGTCGTGTAACATACCCCATTTAAAGTCACTGTCTTGGGACCTTCAGATCTGATTTTATCGATAGGCTTGCATGCACGTAACCTGTCTTTTGTTACCTGCGTTAATTAGATACCAGGTGCTGTACCTTTAGCTGATACTGGGAAGTCACCTGCTATATACCAATACTAATCAGCCCATTCACATCTGGAGTTCACGATTTGTCTGACAGAAAGGTTGAATTTTGACAATGTAGCAAAATATTGAGAAGTACAGGAAACTCTGCTTAATCCGGACATGTGTAATCCGGATTTTCGTCTAAAACCGGACAGGTTGGAAGGTCCAGTCCCTTCCTATACATATAATTCCTATACGCATAATCCGGATTTTGCTTAATCCGGACAGAAATTTAGGGTCCACATCAGTCCGGATTAAAGAGTTGCCTGTATTTGACAGGGGGACAGTTGTAACTATGAAGATTACAATTCCCGTCCAATATGTCAGAGAGTGTGCGCTTCAAATGCTAATGTGCTAGTTGGAGGTATTTTTAAGTCTGCACGTGTAGGTTGTGTTGTTGTATATATAGTAAGATCGACACAACGCTTACATCAGGTTTCCCATACATTTCATATAACGCTCTTGGTCATATAAGAGAGGTGTAACCGAGACCACTGAAGCAGATAAGACGTCGCATACATCCTTGTCTCAGCCAACGTGGGTATTTGTAGATGTATTATAGATGTACTGATATGCAACTTTTCCTACCATGGGATAAGTGGTGAAAGGTTCTGTTTGGTTTTGAAAGTCAACTGAAAAGCAAGTATATATTTTGACAGCATGCCATAAGTGTAGCAGGTATATCTGATGTCGTCCATTCGAGTGTGTCCGTACACAAAACTACACATGTTACCAAAGGGATGGGACGACATGAGATAAATGGACAGAAACTCAATACCTGAACGATAGATGGCGCTGATAAGGCGACAGCTCCTGCATGGCCAATGTTCGAATGGTTTTCTGCCTTTCATCGTACCTGTGCAATTGCGGATAAAGTTGAAGTTCAATGGGTCGGCGAACTTTCTGTGTAATTCGAGTTGATGATTTTCTTGCCAAGAATTGACATTTTTCTTTTCTTTAATCTTAAACCAATGATGTAGATTTACCTCTCTGTTAAAAGGACCCCGCTCAAACAAAATCAGTCCTTACACAGGATTCTGTATCCGCTACTGATGTACCCTTACGGCTTTTTTCTTTTTGGAATTAAGGTGCCTGGTGGGGTAATTTGGAAATGAAAGGTCATTTTTAGAGTTTCACAGATGCTGTAGCCTACACACCACCACTCCTGTTAGTGTTTAAGACTGAGGCCTTCGAAACAATTAGCTCAACGTAGGCCAAGAGGGAGGTCTGGATTCATGAATATTACCCGTAGCCTTTTATAGTAATGGTTATGATAATTTGATTTTTATCTAAAGTCTCACCCAGTTTCGGAATAAAGATGTACACATTAAGAGTGTACACACGCAATATAATAGTCACTCTAGACAGTTATGGGAGATATTTGAACGAAAAAGGTGTGCACATCACACATAAAAGGTCTTGCTTTCACTCCTATGAATTCTCTAGTGTGAATTGACAGGTGCAGAGGGCTTTCAATGTAATGACCCACTTTCGAAAGAGACATCTTCCCTCTACAGTTACTTCCTCATGCCTCACATTCTTTGGCGTGCATTATTAATGATCGTTGTGACAGATCTAGTATACAGATAGTGAGTATGTTCACCACACAATATGCTCACTACTTGTTAATCAAGCCATCTGTTCTTATTCGTTATTTCTCCCTTGGTTGATTTAACAATTCCTCTTGCTTTGTTATCAACCACTCCAATCCTTCCTCTTCGATTGTACCTCTACGTCAGTTGCTTTCCTTATGAAAACTGGCTAGTCTATATATATATATATCTATATATATATATTATATATATATATATATATATATATATATAATATATATATATATATATAGAGAGAGAGAGAGAGAGAGAGAGAGAGAGAGAGAGAGAGAGAGAGAGAGAGAGAGAGAGAGAGAGAGAGAGATAGTTAGTTAGATAGATATAGATATATAGCATCAATGTGGCAGAAAAGTGACGATAAGCAGTTGTTCAAATCCACTTCTTACCTTTACAAACCTTAACACTGGCGCGTGGGGATTAGTCATATATCATTATTATATTGTATCCCAGGCGGGCACCTTGCCCAGTGCCTGTATCAGTGTATGTATAATTGATGGCATTCCTTAGTGATTAACGCCCGGTGCTGGCAGAAAGAAGAGGTCATTAGGATCCAATGCTATTGCATGTATCTGGGTAACCATATTATGGAGAATTGTGCAATAAAGCTATACCTGAACCCAAGCGTATTGGTCGTTGTCGGTGGTGTAATAGCATTACCTGTCTCCCATCGCCTCCCATATGCTACCTGTTTCATGCAATATGTTTAGCTGGGTGGGAACGTAGGCTGCCTCCCAGGCCATACTTAAATTTCATCCCTTGTGGATAGATGGCACTGCTGTATACTAGCAGGGTAGTTGGAAATACTACCAGTACAACCCCCTTGTGTGGCAATTGTGTGAATTAAATGGCCAACAGTAGGCCACAAGTCTCTATGTAGTATAGCTATACATGTAGTATACATGTATATGATAATGTAAAACACAGTAAAGCCTCGTAGCTAGGCTAGGTGGGAAGGGTACTGGTTATGACTTAGGTCCAGTAAATATCCTTTATAAAACATGCTGCCACTCATACCAATGATATGTCAGATAATTTCACTTTTGGACACTAGCATACGGACGTTCTTATTTCAAAAGGCAACTTGTAAATTCGATTATGATATCTAAATTCTTTAAATATTTAATAAGGGATCTTATGACTTATAACGACATAATTTAGTGCTTTCAATATCGCATACCATTAATTTGTCCATAGCTACTCTTGGGATGGCCTAGTTTGGTCTTACAAACATACAAAAGTGGTAGGTATATATTGCTGATATCAATCTAAGGAAAGCATCTTTTGGAAATATTTGAAAGGGTAATGTTTATCACACTTTACTACCAACTCTACTTCAAATTGTTGTGAAATTATTCTTTATCCAGTTATAATCATAAAGCAATCAGATCCTGTACTCTGGGTAACGGACTTAGGATGATTACGATAAGTAGAACCTTGACTAGTTGCTATGTTGGATCCAAGCTGAGCCTTTATCCCCTGGCCATAGCACACGGTCGATATATATATAACTCGCTCTGCTGCCTTCTACGTAAACATGAATATTGAACATGCTTCCAAGAAGCATAACATGTGGGGATTCTAAGACAAGGCCAGGTACAGGTAGATAGGGTAAAGCAGATAACTTGGAAACGTATGCATTGCACCTAACTTCACTGTTCATTTTCTATGTTAATTTGGCTATTTGTACGTTTATTAGATATTTTCAGGATCTCTTTGGCAATGTGTCAGATATTTCGGTCTCATGCTAGGGTACCGGTAATACGCATGTATTTCATTGTCATTGAATGACTCCGACGTTTTCATAACTATTCAAGGATATTAAACAAAGCTTGTTTAAACCTAAACCGTACATATAGTTATCTAAGACCTTTATTACCAAGAATTACTCTTTCATTGAGCACAATCCATAGAAATAAACCACATAAGTAACACTACCATATACCACAGCGGCTATCGTGAATGATTGATCATTCTGGGAAAGGGTGCCGTTTTGTACGAGTGAGCAGGGGCACTGCCTCAGGCCCTGGTGGCCTCGGCACCTTCCGTGACGTGTGCAAAACTAGAGTACTTGTCAGTGGACATCCGCCAGTTCATATCGCGCAGTTGCCAATGGTTTGTTTTCAACAGGTTCTGTGCGCTTGAGGTGCTCGTTGAACTTCCTAAGATCATGACACTTGCTATCATACTTTATGATTCGTCTTTGTCATTTTGGCTGAAAACGAAACCTCTTGCCAAAGGACCCTATTTTGGTCCATTGCTTTGCTTTACTATACACATATCATACACGTTCATTGAGATATGACTTATTGGTATATGCTACTTTTCCCAGAAGTGTGATCAATAACATCGGTTTGCTGAAAGCGACTACTAGTATTGACACACATAATTCAAATACTATTCTCGTAGTAGGGGTTGCTTGCAGATATGTTTGCGGGTACCTGCCTTTGCGTGACTAGCTATCCAGGCATATGGGTTGTAAGTTGATACCCTAAACAGGTATTGGAAAGATACCTATTGGAAAAACTGAAATTCTGCTAGTAGGGGTTGCTTGCAGATATATTTGTGGCACCTACCTTTGCGTGACTAGCTATCCAAGCATATGGGTTGTAAGTTAATACCCTAAACAGGTATTGGAAAGATACCTTTTGGAATAACTAAAATTGGGCTAGTTACACTATACAATGAGTTACACTATACAATGACGGAAGTAAACGATAGACTTTGGAGGAAAACATATTAAAAGCCCACCAATCACAAACTACTTTAAGGCTAATTTGGCCGTTACAAAATAATGCAAAAACTCATCAACTGAAAAATGAATGAAACCCTGGCACATGGGTACTCATCTGAGAGTACTCAGCGAGAGCTATCCATTGAATACCAACATGACAGGGTTTAGATGATTTTCAAACATCTTTGCGTCTTTGTACTTTGGAAGAAAGTAGCCTCAGCATTGGAAGGGTTAATTGCGAATAACACATATAGTTCAATCACATAATTGAGGGACTCTGGAACGTGAAGTAAATTGAGGATAACTAACAGTACGTATAAGCATTAGTACTTCCTCCTTGGACCCTTTCATGCCGGAGTAAGACAATGTGATTGGACGATAATAGAAAATGGTCATACATATTTTAAAAGGGCAAACTCAACTTACCATTCAAAAGGGATGATGAGCTGTCTCTTCGTCATCAAGACTCATTTCCTGTAGACCACTTAAACACCTTGCCAAGGCTACTTCCGACCATGGACGGATGACACATCAATGAAATTCCTATATCAATTTCTTATATTACGGTGCTATGGGTTGTTTATACAGTACATGTTTATCGTAATTCATCAATTCTTCCGTTCTGTATAGAATAATCATTCATTTTTGAATAGGATGGACTATTCTTTACGAAAAAATCTGAACCCATTAATGCACACAGCGAACAAAAGCCGCTTCATATTTTAATGATATGTTGCAGGCAAAAGCAAAGTCAGGAAAATATTTGATGGTGAAATGTCAATCAGAACATTATCTACAACTCTCCTTCAAATATTTTGTAAAACCAATCTCAATTTCAAAGTTATTGTCAACAGTAGCATAGAACCAGAAGGCAATTTCATTTCTTGAGGAACTCTTACGTATTATTGGGTTAAAAAGGGAATATTGTATTCTTCATTGACCACTTCATTACGAATTGAAAGGTTACATACAAAAATGATCGAAATAACATTATATAACAGAAATAAATCGAACAGAACTAGTACAAAGATTAAATATAACTTGAAATAAACTAATGAACAGTATTTGTTTTTGCGCTGCATGGACTACCTGTACGCTGGAGCAGGGTATTGATGATGTGGGTATATGACTCGTGCTGCCCCACTGACATGAGTAAGTTATGGCTCAGGGTTAACCCTGAACATTGTTTGGGTTGGCGACAGAGCTTTTAAACTGCTCTCTGACAATGGTGAACACCTTCATCCTGATTCAGCGGATACTCCAAATAAAGTGCAGGGGTCGGGAGGTCAGGTTAATAATGGCCTTAACGTTGCTAGCGCACGCTATCCGCCTCCTCAGGCATGCGAGCTATGTGATGAACCTCTATTTAACACGTTCTTGCCTACTGCATGCATGGTTTTGCCTGTCTGTAATATGTTTATCCATACTGAGTGAGACTTTTAATAAAGATTTTATTATTATTATTATTATTATTATTATTATTATAATTACTGCTCCTCTTGAAATTGTCGTCTGCAATTTAAAGACTTTTTTAGAATAACGTAAGATAGGAGCAGCATTTTACCAACTATTTGCACGAGAATTGCTGATTGAAACTTGCTTAACATTAATATTAACTTCTTGATTTAAAATGGTTCCCAGAAGCCTGACAATACCAGAAATACCTATGTTGATCTTAGGAAATACCTAGAAAAATTATGACATTTTTGAAAATATTGAAATGAATCGAATTTGTTTCGCGAAAGAGAAGAAATCTGCCAATTAAATGCTTTTTTAATTTCAAATGTTTTTCAAGTGTTCCACATTCATGTGAGATAACTTGATCACCTAAGGCATAAAAGGGTCAATGGATGGTTTTAAGGACGAATCGCTTACTCACTTTCTTTTAGTAATCCTGGCTGCATCGCATAAATCAGTACAGGAAACAGAACCAACTACATGTACACCTGCACGAATGCATAACTGTTACAGGAAATGTGCTGACCAGGTGATCGCTTTGTGGTACGCCAAAAAAACAACTAATCAGCCTAATTTTAAGATAAAATTGAGACCTGTATCTTTACCCTTTAGAAAATCAGTACGTGTATGAAAACACACGTACTAATATATGTACGTAGCACCAAATGAACCAAATGTGGATACACCAATTCAATCCAGTGGTTTAAGAATTGCAGTTTTCAAGCTTAAAAGCTTACATACTTTTAATTTTACCTGGAAACGTTGCGGTTTACCAACCCTTACTCATAACATCATTCTTTAGATAATGCATACGTTTCTGATTTTAACTTTCAGCGCGGTTATGAATATGAATGCGCCCCCTATCACTTATATTCAATGCATCGCCCATATAAACTCGTTCAAATTCGAGTGCCTTTACCTAGTAGTTTGGCCGAGGAAAGGAGAAAATTGCCATGGATTTGTAGCGTATTGCATTAGCCCTTACAGTATATGCCCACTTAGTTCGTCTACTCAGGAACTATGTATTTTAAATATATAGTTCCTGGTCTACTCAATAGCCTAAGTTTACTTTTTAGGTGCAATATGGTATGTGGATATACCTAATATTCATTTAGACAGACAGTAAGAAACTGCTTATTATAATAACCAGATATCGGGTTGTAGAATTTAAAAACGGTACAATAAGTGTTTTGTGGTAACATTTTAAAGGATTCAACTTAAATGGTGCATTCCTCTTTTAATTTCCCTCCGCATTATAAAAACGTGGCATTAATATCCGTTATTGAAGCAGTTTAATCAGATTAAATTGTGTTGTCAGATGAGTTAGCTGATGTTCGCCGTCGGCCCTCGGGCGCAGTGATCTGTGAGAACTTCCTGGTTCCTTCGCCACGGAGGCTGCGTGCAGTGATCGGCCGACCACGCCCAACATGATTTAGCATAATGGATTATTCTTTTTCATCTTCATTGAAAGCATAACACAGTTCGGCTACGCAACCGTCCTTGGGGATTAGTGTTTTTGCAATCGGTATTCGATATCATAATGCAACTGTAAATTATTTCTTGTTGTACTGTATTGTTTTGCAAGTGGCCCTTGTACAGTAGACACAGAGACGTATACATACACACACAATATATCAATATATAGTACACACACACACACACACACACACACACACACACATATATATATATATATATATATATATATATATATATATATATATATATATATATATATATATATATATATATATATATATATATATATATATATATATATATATATATATCAATTTGTAGCATGGGCCTGTATCATCTATCTCCCGCAATACCAAGTGTGCATCCGCTATAAAGAAATGCGCATCATACCATTTTTACAAACAAAATATTCCGCTGGCACATCTCCAGGATGTGTATCTCTAAATACCTTTCATAAAGCTTATTATTGTTCTTTGTTCTTGATTTTTTTTTGGTTGACAAAGTCTTGCCAACCCTGTCTTGTTATTTCAATATACATGAAAAAATACATGTAGGACACACACATCCTTTAGTTATAGATTTTTTGTTCGTTTGAAATATTCCGAGGCATGTTAAAAGTTTCCAGTTTTTCCTCGACTTCCTCCTCCACGTACAACTGGCTAGTTATGATTTAGCCTGCATATGGCAGAAAAAGTGACAATTAACGAAATTTAAGAATAAAGGAAAGTTTCCATTCATGATTTGTGAAGAAAAATCACGATCGGAATTTCCAATATTGGCAAAATATCTTACTGTTGATTGATTGCGATTTCTCGTGCACGAGGGTATTTATTCTACTGTTCCGCATATCTCAGCACAATTCTTGAATTGATGCAATTTAACGTGTCACATTTTTGTCAGCTAAGCGGAAATCGATCTCCAGCAGAGCATGTCCAATACATGTTCGATTCTGAGCGTTATTCTCAAAAACCATCAATTTATCTTTTTTCAGGTCTTGTTGCCATGGATACGTGTGAAAGAGATGACGTCGCCGCATCGATGATGATGAGAATGTTTCCACAGTACATACCCACTAACTGCACTGACAGCAAACCACAGGTCGTGGGTAAGTTACATTTTACTTCCTGGTATCCTTTTAGGGTGATGTTTAAACCGGAAAGAGTAGAAAAAGTTACAACATTGGGGACTTCCCGTAAAAGATGAAATCGTTTTTACTTATTCAACCAAACATTAATCCATTAATGCTGACAGCAGCCAAAAGCAGCCTGAGAATTTTGTTGGAATCGTTCAGGCGAAAGGGTTATTGGGAAATGTTTGAAGGCGAAATCTTATTCAAAACGTTGGTTTATTACCAACAACCCTCCTTTCAATATTCTGTAAAACCATTCGTCATTTTCAACTTATTGTGATAAGGTAATAAGAGATCCATTCGAGAGTAACTCTTAAGCATCATTGGGTTAATAAAGAGATACAACCTGAACTATTTTACGCCCTAACACACCACGCCATGAAGCTCAGTCATATTCTGATTAGAAATAGTTGAGACTAATATAAATGGTATCCAACTCTTTATAAAAAAAATATACCACAAGTTTACCCTGGATGTAATTTGCTTCCACCTTTTGGATAGGCATGTCCACCAGTGATTCAAAGTTCTTATGCTGCTGGTGACTAATTTGGCCAATACAAAATGATACAAAGACCTAAAAAGAAAATGACTGAAACCCTAGCATATGGGTACTCATCTGAAAGCTATCAAATGAACACCAACATGGTAGGATTAGATGGTACTAAAAATCTTTGTGTCCTTGTGCTTTGGACAAAAGTAGCCTCAGCATATATCCAGATATTGAAAGTCTAGCATTCTCTTTGATAGGGTTAACGTAGTTGGTGTTGACAAAACTAGGGCAAATAATCCATATCAATAAAAAGTAAAGACACTTCTGGTGGGGACCTATTTATGGGAGACCAATACCGTTTTCAGGGCTTGGGGGATATTTATATCAATTTAGGCCAAGGAAAAAATAGTGTTTGTTTCCTGTAACGGTCTGAAAAAAAATAGGGTAGGTAGGTCGGTATTTTTTTTATTTTTTTTGCATTATTTTTTTGTGTTTTATGTATGTTTTACGTTGATTGGGAGGTGGGAGGGCTGAAAAAACTTTAGGATAGGGTTACAGGAAACAAATAACTTTGTTTAGGCCTTATACACTTCTATATGAAATTCCTGTCCGCAGGATCTCAGCCAGCCACGGAGAAATTCCTGCCCTGAGGCCTTTTTTGGAGGCTTTGAGCGACTTGTTCTGAGGCTGCAGACAAGTTTTCTAAAAAAGTATTTGGGATACAAAAAAAATAGCAGGGCAACATTTGCCGATTTTATTTTTTTGAGCAGGAGCATTCCTTGTAAACTGGTCAGTCAGAGAGGAAAGACAGTCAGACACTGGTGTTGTGTTAGTGGAATCTGCATGCGCCGGCATTCAGCCAGCAACCGCCTGCTCGTTTGATCCAGAAAGTTATTGATAAAAAAGGCATTTCCAAGGCTGGCTTTTGTGCAGGCTTATTTCACGGAAATGAAATCAATACAGCTAAACTCACCACGGCTCCACGCTCCACAATAGCAATAGTCCAATTTGGGAAGTGGCTATTGTCTGCTGAGGTTACGGACCTTCAGCTTTTTTCATTTAAGTAACTTATTTCTCCGAATGCTTTTTTAAATTCAAAATATCCTATTTGGTTGTATCTATGGGCTGCGTTTACTTCATAGTGATGTGTTGTGGGGAAGGTTCCCCATGCCTTTTAGAGTTAACTCCTTTAACCCTTCCTATGCTGAGACTACTTTTGTCCAAAGCCAAAGGACGTAAAGATTTTTAAAAACCATATTAGCCCTATCATGTTGGTATTCATTAATTCATTGGATAACTCTCGCTGAGTACTGTCAGGTGAGTACCCATGCGCCAGGGTTTCGGTCATTTTCCAGGTTATTTTGCATCACTTTGTATACCGTAGGCAAAATCAGCCACCAGCAGCATAAGGGGGTGAAGTATTGGAAATTGAGGTATGAATTAAGGAATACTAAAGGAGGTCGTCTTAATGAACAAGCCTCTTAAAAAGATTTGACCATAACTTCGGCAGGTGCAACGCAATTGACCATTGACCACTGTTCCAAAAATGGTTCAAATGGATGTTAGTAAATATTTTTAAAATAGCCGGGAGTCAAAGGCCAATGCAGCTATTGCTTGAATAGAAAATTAACTTTATAGGTATAAGGGTATAAAATTCAGAGACAAATTCTGGACTCGGGGGATGGATGGTGTTCGTTTTAATCTATTTTTCGATTTTTCTGATCTTTACGCAAAACTAAAGATAAGTGGCAAGAAAATCAACATTCTGAATTGCAAAGAGGGGTTTGTCGAAGCCCATGAAACCCCGCAACCAAAATCTTAGAAAACTGCCGCACCCTTTCACTTTTTCATAGAACACCTTTCCATTTTACATCCTTGTGCCGGTAGGGTGAAGGACGCAGGAAGTACGCACTTCTTTTGTACAGGTATCGCCATCCAATAAATCACCTAACTTTTTGTCGTCCACTCGTACGTTTAAAGGGCAGGTAAACAACAGGCAGATACATTGGCTGCACAAAAAGCATGCAGCTCTGACCTAGATCTCCATGCAGTAAAAAAACAACAATTGTTTTGAGCATGTAATCATATCATCATGGACCCAATGACAATAACCAATGTGAACTAAAGCCTTAAGTCAAGGAGTGTATCTATCATGCCTGCTTTTATGTATCATTACATACCAGCCTTTCAGTGCTACTTGACGGTATTTAACCCATGTGCTGGTGGTGGCTAATTTGGCCAATACAAAATGATGCAAAATACATGAAAAATGATTGAAATACTGGTACATGGGTACTCATCTGAGAGTACTCGGCAAGAGCTTTCCAATGAATACCAACATGACTCGGTTTAGATGGTTTTATAAATATTAACATCCTTGTGCTTTAGACTACAGTAGACCATAGGCCCTTGCAACAGTCTGAAAGCAAATGAAAATAAAGATTTACCGTGGTGTTTACGTTGTACTGTTGTCACGCCCCCCCCCCCCCCCCCCCATACTGACTAAAGAGCGCTCTTTAGTCAGTATGGGGGGGGGGGGGGGGCGTGACAACAGTACAACGTAAACACCACAGTAAATCTTTATTTTCATTTTCTTTCAGACTGTTGCAAGGGCCTATGAGTAGACTCAGCATTGGAAGGGTGAAGGCTGTTGAAAGACTATAAATTGTTATTCAAACGTTACATTAATATTTGAAATACTCTACCAGCTTCACAATACTTATTAGGGGACACTCCCATTGTTATCTTGCATTGTTTTAATTGAATTTTCTGTTTTCAACTGAAAACATAGTAAAAGGGCGTACTAGTCACCTTGTGGTAGATTAAAGCATACCTACTCTCTTAGTGGTATTACACTTTATGAGCGATAAAGTGTTTTAGGAATTTACTACTAGAGTTATATGTTGTACTAATTAATAATCCAACCAAACATCCAAATTGAGAATTGTGTTTGCTTTCTTAAAAAAAAATACCTGATAAAATCCTGGTCTCCAGTTTTGTGACTGGCACGGCAGGCCTCAACGCTAACTCAAAATGATACTGGCACTGTAGGACCAGTAACACCTAGCATCTACTGGTCCTGCAAAATGTTTACTGGTCCTACATTTTTTCTTTAACATAACAACATTGCATAAAATTCACCACAACACTTATCTTTATCAATTTTATCTTCATTTATTTCAAAAACAATTGGGGACATTCTCAGGGGGAAACTTTTTTACAAGAATGTCTCCAAATGTTTACTGGCCCTGTAGGAACAGTTAAGGTATTTTTTTACTGGCCCGAAGCTGTTTTTGGGAATTTTTACTGGCCTGGGGCCATAGGTTTACCCTTAGCGTCGAGCCCTGCACGGGTTTAAAGATGCCACATCATTAAATGAATAACCACTTTAAACCAATCTCACATTTTTGCATGTACTACCTGTATGCATTAAGAAGATACATGCAATTACATGTATCAAGAAGATACATACAGTTCCATGTATCAAGAAGATACATGCAATTACATGTATCAAGAAGATACATACAGTTGCATGTATCAAGAAGATACATACAGTTACATGTATCAAGAAGATACATACAGTTACATGTATCAATAAGATACATACAGTTACATATATCAAGATACATACAGTTACATGTATCAAGAAGATACATACAGTTACTTGTATCTAGAAGATACATAGTTACATGTATCAAGATACATACGGTTATATGTATCAAGATACATACAGTTACTTGTATCAAGAAGATACATACAGTTACATGTTTCAAGAAGATTCATACAGTTGCATGTATCAAGGAGATTATAATACCGGTATGTGATTTTTTATCTATGTAACCCCTTCATCTACATATTTTACTTTTAATCTTTCAGGCCTGCTAGGCTGTGGCCTTAACAGCCAGAGTGAACTGGTAGAGAGGACATTACATAACAGCAATACACCTCTGCTCAGCTACTCCAGCACAGCTAACAGACTCACAGAACAGACCAGCAAGCCAAGCAACGTCTTCTTCAGAACTGTACCTAATGACAAGACTAAAATACAGGTAGGAGTCAGGCATCTTTCTGGGCGACCCTGGGATTTTTGGACCGGCAGTTTCCTGAAAACCTCTTTTTTGGACAGGCAAAACAAATTTAATAAGAATTTCCAATTTTGACTTATGGGGGCCTTAATAATAATGATAGTATTTCCCTGGCAAACAATCTTCTATGATATGGCTGATGTGTATATTTGCCATTTTTGACACAAAATTCGATAAAATGTACTTGGTATGAGGATTTGCTCAGGGCTCGACGCTAACAGTGGTCTTATGGCCCCAGGCCAGTAAAATTTCCCAAAATGGCATAGGGCCAGTAAAATAAGACCTCAACTGGTCCTACAGGGCCAGTAAACATTTGGCGACATTCTTGTTAACAAGTTTCCCCTCAATAATGTGCCAAATGTTTTTGAATTAAATGAAGATGAAATGAATAAAAATAAATGTTGTCTTTGCATTTTATGCAATGTTTTTTTTTATATTAAAGGAAAATTTGTAGGACCAGTAAACATTTTGCAGGACCAGTAGATCCTAGGTGTTACTGGTCCTATGGGGCCAGTAACAGTTTGAGTTAGCGTTGAGGCCTGTAGCTGACTAGCTAAATCTGGACAGGAATTGCTGTTTTGGACAGGCATTTTTGAAATCCTGGCTTAGACCTGTTTCAGGCGCTTTCTTTTCTTGACAGGATTTGTGATCTAATATAGTTCTTCATAATTTTCCCTATTTCTACCTTTTCTTGCAGGTGTTGAAGGAGATGGTGATGAAGTTAGAGTGGACCTATGTTGCCATTGTCCACTCCAAGGACCCTGATGGCGTCCAGTTAGCCGGCCACCTCACCACATCTCTGCAGAGAGTAGGCATCTGTATCGCCACCACGGAGAGCATAGATGCTGTGACAGTCAACTCTGCGATCACAGCCGTGGAGCACCTGGTCTCCAAGCTGGCCAATACCCAGGACCCCAAGTCCTTGGGGGTCCTTTATGTGGGACAGGAGGAACCAATCAAGGCTCTCATTCGAGTCGCCAGTAACAACGCACAGGCACACAAACTGCGCTGGATCATTTCGGATGCTCTGGGACCTAACGATGAATTTCTTCAGAGCTATAAATCGATCGGCAGGAATGTCCTGTCGTTTTCATCCACCTATTTAAAGCTAAATTCCTTCGTGGATTATTGGTTGAACACCTTCACGAACTTAACGAGTGAGTACAACGACTCGGATGCAAAATGGCTGCAGGAATATCACGAGGCATTTCACCATTGTAAATTTCAACCGTCCAATAATGAGGTTGGTTGCGCGAGTAGGACTGCTGAGTTTATCCATAGCCAGTTCAGATGGAGTAACGTTCTCCAGCCCGCTATCGACGCAGTGTATGGGTTGGCCAACGCTGTGTGGAATCTGCATCGAGAGAAGTGCGGACGCGATAACTCCGGAATTTGTGCCGCGATGGCTGCTGCTCTGCCGAGACAGCTCATTAACTATGTCAGCCAATTGGATCTCACCTATAGCTACGACTCGCTGACTTTTCTGCCTCCGGAATTTACCATGCCTCGGAGGAGATTTCAATTCAGCAAATCAGGGAACATCATGAACAATGCGAACAATCTAGCATATGGTATCTATAACTTTCAGTGCACAGCTGGGATTTGTAAAAATGTGAAGGTTAGTGAAGGTTTTGGTTCAAATTTTTCCCAGATATCAACCCTTAAAATGGTAAGGCTATTTTCGTCCAAAGAACAATAATGCAAAGATTTTTGGAAAACCATGTAAACCCTGTCATATTGGTATTCATTGGATAGCTCTCGCTGAGGTCTCTCAGATGAGTACCCATATGCCAGGGTTTCAGTCATTTTTTTACAGTTTTTTTGCATCATTTTGTATAGGCCAAATTAATAGCCACCAGCAGCATAAGAATGATTATTAATGAAAATTGCCCTCTGTGAAAATGGCATTTGCCTTTTTGCTTTATTGCTCAATGTAAACAAATGATGCAACCTACAATTCAACATTTAATAGTATCCCATGTTTGGAAATAGATGCTTGTCATGTGCAGTATTTGGCCTATCTGATATATATCATCCTAAGGCCTAAAAAAAAAGTTTGGTCTCTATTACCCTACCCTACCTAGTTTTTGTCCCCTACCCTAAAGTTTTTTTGCCAATCCTACTGAAAAATGAACTTATTCTATACAAAAACAGTAACAAAATTCAAATCCTACTAAACTTCTACATGCAATTGATTTAAAGAGGTACGCAGTCTTTGACAACTAAAACGTAAATATTTTTTTATTGAATAATATCCTTCATAGGTTGCTGCTGACAGGCACATTAAACAAAGATATACATCACTTTCTTTATGAAGAAACTATTGAATATTGATATTACAAGCAACTAATCTCTCAGCTGAAAGATGAGTTGCCTGAAAGGGTTATTGCATAGCATAAAGATGATGTCAATGTAGTAATAATGCTTGAAGTAGTAATGATAGTAGCTGTTATAGTAATTATTTTAGTGAAAGTCAGTGACTGCATTTGCCAAGTATTTGTTCTTCCTATAGTTTAAATGTGTTTTAAAAAAGGTATTATTAATTTATAATAATAAATAATATTAATTTAATATTCTTAAACTCAGAAGGAAAAATGTTATAAATCATATCTTATTTTTCAGGTTGGCGACTATGGCAGCAAGTTGAGTTTGTCGCTGACGTCCGTGAAGTTCTACCTGGAGCGTGACTCCACAGTGCCTGTTGATGGCACCAGCCTCCCCAAGTCCCACTGCCGGAGGTTCTGCCAGAGCTGCATACAATCCAACATCACCAAATTCGCACACATTCCTGGAGATGTCTATATCGTGGGTTTCTTTCCCATCCACGGAGTAGGGGATGGACCTTTTGACTGTGGTAAAGTGAGGACAACTTCCGGTTCTCTTGAGCTCATGGAGGGCTTCCTGTACGCCATCGGACAAATCCGCGGGAAGCGAGGCATGTTCGCGAATACCCTCACGCCCCACATAGGGGCCATTGCATTTGATAGCTGCTATAATAAGTTATTGTCCAGTCTAACTGTGGCCAAATTTCATCGAGGAGAACTCGTTATTCGTAACCCCCTATCCGGAGAGGTCATCTCCCCTTCAAAGGTGATCGCCTACATTGGGGGTATGTCCAGTTCCGTCAGTATTGACATGGCGGACATCCTCTCTGAGATACCCTTAGTACAAGTCAGTTATGGATCCACCAGCCCAGCATTATTTAAATATAAAAACTTCCTACGGACGGTACCGGCGGATGACCGGCAAACAAAAGCCATGATGGAGGTGGTGAAAAAGCTAGCGGATGAGAGTGGGTCTAATGTGAATGCCATATCTGTGGTGTATGCCAAAAGTGCTTATGGTATAGCTGGTTATGAAAGCATCAAGATGTATGCAAAGGCTATGAATATTTGCATCAGCATTGCAGAGCCACTTGATACCAGTCCCCATGCTAGCTCTGCATACGTCCTTAACAAGCTCTTGTCTAAGTCCTTCACGAAAATAGTGATTCTTTTCATGGATGCTGCTCAAGCCCGCAACTTTCTCCTAATGGTGAAAAGCGAGAAGATTCGCGGGCAGTTCACGTGGATTGGTACGGAATCTTGGGGGGATCGTAAAACCGTCATCGAAGGTCTTGAGGATGTTGTGGAGGGTGTGATCACGCTGAAAGTCAGCCACAGAGAGAGCATGGGATTCAACCAGTACTTCAACCTCCTTCGCCCGGGAGAGTACACGGATAACCCATGGTTCAACGAGTACTGGGAGAGCCTCTTCAAGTGCAGCCTCCCTTATCGCGACTATAGGAAGTTCTATGACAAAGCTTGCGATCCCGATAAAACCTTCCAAAACACACGCACAATGCAGGACCAGTTTCTGGCGCCTACCATCAATGCAATCTACTCAATAGCCCTAGGGACCAGTAACCTGCTAAAGACCCTCTGCTCGCAGACGTTCCCCAAGGTCTGCTCATCATTCTACAGAGCGGAGAACTTACCAGCCATTGTGCAGGCCATAAAGGCAGTTAATTTGACCGAGGAGGGCAATAATCAGAGTTTCCGTGTGTTTGCAGACAGAGGGGATGCAAATGCTGTTTACCATATCCTTAATCTGCAGAAATTCAACAACAAGGACTTGAAATATGTCAAGGTGAGAAAGACTAAATCAATAACTTGTAATAGATTTTGAGTATGGATTTGCATTTATTAAAGAAAGAAAGGAGATTAATAACATTTGAATGTGTGTAGTACCAATATAATCAAATAATCCAATGTTCCAATAAATAATCCTTCATAGGATCCTTGCCACAAATAAGAAATTAAAGCAATTCAGGATTAAGGATTCTAATTTATGTGATTACTGTGGGCAAGATTTTTTTACATTTTTTTGGTTCATCATTTTACCTAATTCATTTTAACTAAATCAGTTATTTTTAGAAATAAGACTAAAAAATACACATACCTCTCTGCAGCATATTGTTACCAAATTTAAAAAGCAGTTTGAAATGGAACAACACATTGCCAGGTCTTGCAACAAATTACAGTATTTCAGAGGTTCTAGGGCTTTAATTTGGAATTAAGTCCACCCAAAAACCCTACATAAAACTTCAGGTAAACTGTATCCAATATTAGGTATCTTTACATCTTATTTGTAAAACTGTCTTTTTATGTTTGTTTTGAATGCAGAACAGGTGTACAGTATAATTCTGATTGCATCAAAGTTTAAAAAAATATATAATCAAATAATCCATTGATTTGAGAAAAAATATGTAACTGAATGAATGAGTATGATTCTGTTATTACATATAGAAATTATCTCACAACCATCCATCCAGTAATTATGGTTACATTGCTTTATTTCTCACATATGATATTGATAAGTAATATCAAGTGACAGCTTTTGTTTAATTTTTTTCACCAAATAACTTTTCTGAATAAACTGATAGAGTATACAGGTAAGGTTCACTAGATGTAGATATCAAATATGATAGTTCTGGTTTCTATGTGATATCACAATTCATCTTATGCTTTAATATTTTGCCATATAATATGCCAACCATGTTTTTAATATAGGCTGTACTCAGATTATGAAATTCTTGATAAAGTTATTATTATTTATGAGTAAAACTATTTCTTTTTTTCAGATTGGCACATTTGATAATGTGTCTGGCTTGCAGATGGTGCCAAGTACCGTAGTCACATACAACAAACTGGGGATGGAGAACAAGAAGTTCCCACCCTCCTATTGTGTGTCTGACTGTGGCGACTGCACTGAGGGACCTACGCCAGAACCACCCAAACAAGCCAAGTTCATCTACAAGCATGGCGCCGTTATGCTCTGCGCTCTCTTTCCCATACACCTCTCAGGGGGCGCTGCCTACGACCCTGGCGCATTCAACTTTGAGGGTTTTCTCGCGTTAGAGGCCTTTCAGTGGGCCTTGGACCAGGTGAACAGTGACTCTCTTATGCTACCTGGTATTAAGATAGGACTTCTTGCTCTAGATACTTACTCGAGTGCCCAGAAGGCAGGTAGCGATGTTCACCTGGTCGTAGGCCCCAGCTATTTCTTGCCCAAATATGCAGATATCGACCCGCAGACCGTCCTCGCATTTCTGACGGGAGCTGATGCGGCAGTTTCCATGGCAACTGCGACATTCCTGACTCATGCCAAAGTGGTGCAGATGGACTATGCCACTGGCACAAGTGATTTTGACAACCACAAAAACTACCCTTACTTTGTGCGCGCTGCCAATCCCGTTATGTATGAAATCAAAGGGTTGATCGCCTTTATGAAGAATTTTAAACTTTACTCGGCATCGGTAGTGTACTCAGACGACCTTGAAGGTCGGGACTCGCTTGAGGTATGGACAAACTACACTAGCAGCATGGGGATATGTACCTCGACGACTGCTGCCGTTTCTCCTGCCGAGAACGTGGCAGGTTATACAAGGATTCTTAGGACTCTATATGAATACAGCCTGGCTGGTGTAAAAACTGTGGTGCTATTTCTACAACCCAAGGAAGTGGACTTGTTATTTCAGACTGCATCCCGTTACCGAAGAGAGGACTTCGCCTGGCTCGGTGGCTCTAAGTTAGCGGAAGGTCTGTTGCAGATCAACAGTCTCTCTCGGCGAGCTGCAGATGGCGCCACAGTGGTGATCGCTCAGTCGGCTCTCCCGAGCACGTTCACCACCTACATGGATACCGTTCATAGCACAGACCCCCATAATCCATGGATATCGGAGTACTCCAGTAATTCGTCCAAATACAAAACCAGTTTATTAGCGTCCCGCCTAGCACAGAATGTGATAAACTCTGTCTTTGCGTTTGCCTCAGGCTTTGATGACTTACTTCAGGACCAGTGCAAGGGGACTACATATGTGTGCCCCAAGGTGAAGGAGGAGAAGAACTTGGCAAAGTACCTGAAAGACTATATTCAGAACAACGAGAAATACAGACTGCCGTCCACTAGCTCAATAACAGATCGCTTCGATGCATACATGTACAACACAGATTCATCAACTTTGACACACTTAGACAAGGTAGGTAACTTCTATTCAAATTCCAGAAACCCCCTGAAAAATGTGCACTTATGGAATGGCATCATCCTTAGCAGACCATGCAGTGCCCAAGGTATCCTTATAATGAGCCAAAAGTTTGAACTTCCAATGCTAATTTAAAGCTACTTTTGTCTAAAGAATAAGGACAGAACTATTTTTGAAAACCATTTAAACCCTGTCATTTTGGTATTCATTGGATAACTCTCACTGAGTACTCCTCATTAAGTACCCATGTGCCAGGGTTTCAGTCATTTTAAGGTTTTTGCATTATTTTGTATGTGCCAAATTAGCCACTAGCCGCATAAAAAGGTCTAAAATGTTCACTTTTAAATCATATTGTAGGGATTAAGAATATAATTGAAAAATAAACAATCAAAACTGCACTGCACAGCAATACAGTAAAAATGTATTTTCCTATTAACCATTTTATTCAAAGAACATTTATTTGATCTAGCTATGTTCCAATCGCATAAATGCTCGAAAAAAAAGGTAAATAGTTCCCAAAGTAATTGTATGCTATGGTATTACTAAATCCTCTGATATCAGCATTAGCATTTGCCAAAAGTGTAGGATGGGTTCCCTTCGAATTAAAACTGACAAATGTAAACTGTGCATTTCAGATTGGGTCATTTCCTCTGAATCTTACCTACTTTAACCTGACTGTCTACAACTCGCCCTGGTCGCGCGTGTCGTCCAAGTGCTTGGTGCATTCCCGCTGCGGCCACTGTGAGAAAGAGGATAAGAAGGTGCTGCCGGTCAAACAGGAATGTGACTATAGTTTCCCCACCAGCCTGGCCGTCTCTCTAGCAGTCCTGGCGGTCCTCCTACTCGTCAATATCATACTCATCGTTCTACTGTGTAGAATGTGCCATCGCCAGGCAAACAAGGAGAAAAGTAAGTATGATGCAAAGATTATTAGGTTAAATTCTCAAGATGCAAATATGGTCACAACTGTTTCAATCTGTCTGTGTCTATGAATACACACGCACATATGTATATATATATGTATGTACATGTATATATATATATATATATATATATATATATATATATATATATATATATATATATATATATATATATATATATATATATATATATAATTACATATATGTATGTGTATGTGTTTGAGTGTGTGGTGTGTACACTTTTGATTTCTGACAGAATTATAACAATTGGATTTGAGTACTAGGTGAATATAATAAATTGACAGAACTCTCCTCTTTCTTCCAGAAAAACCTCCCGAGAATGGCAACATGGGAGGTTTTGCCCTGAAGGACACCCCCCTCCCCCCACGTCCTGTGGGTCACAACAGTACGCGCAGCTCCCAGAATGGGCGTGGCACCCCTGGTGGGCTACCCCTGAACTACATCAACGGGGCCGTGGAGAAACCACAGTATTCCGGGTCCTCCAGTGGCTTCTACAACGATGGGTACAACGATAGCGTAAAATTTGAGAACGATGAAGAGACCGATCACTACGAGGACATTGGAGGTCATAGACGACCAAAATCGAATGCCTCGGGGAATAAAAATGATACTTATACATATCCAATGTCGGAACCACGAAAAAGTAGTTCCCCCCGTAAACCGTCTGATACATACCGCCAAGGGGACTCGGCACCACAGAAGAATGGAGTAGGGGGTGCAAAAGGGGGCAAGGATAATACCGGCCTCACCCGCGACACCCCGGAAAGATCCAGCAAGAACATTTTGTATGATCTGCCCGCTGATGGCCAGGAACAGAAGGCGTTACCTGTCAATGCCGCAGGATTTCTGGATAGTTTATCCACAGCAGGGAATAACAGTGATTCCGAGTACGACCAGATCCCTGATGACCATGCTACAAAAGAGCTCAAGAGGAATAGAGAGAGCAACCTATCAGAGATTTCTGCCGAGGTCTTCCTCTGACTAGATCCAGGTGTTTAGTTTTCAAAGTGACCACCAGGTGTCTGATTAACCCATTCATTTTTTCCCTGGAAATTTCTCTGTATACTGTGAAACTTTAACCCTTAAGCTGCTGGTAGCTAATTTGGCCATTACAAATTTATGCAACAAACCTGAAAACTGACTGAAACCCTAGCACATTAGTACTCATCTGATAGTACTCAGCTAGAGCTATCCAATGAATACCAACATGACAGGGATTAGATGGTTTATTTGCACCCTTGTGCTTTTGACGAAAGTAGCCTCAGCATTGGAAGGGTTTAAAATGACTCCGGAGTTAAAGATTAATTTGGAAAATAGTTGAAGTTAGTTGTTAGTTTTAATTGATACAAAATGCTTCGAGTATTTTTTAAAAGATTTTTTTAGACATCAAAATTGTTGGGGTTTACTAGTTATCAAGCTTGTTGGGGTCAATAGACATCAACAGGATAAGCAGATATCTGTATGCCTTGAATTTACAGTATATTAATACTTCAATGCTGTGCTCTTTTCTTAGAAAAATAGCTTGTGGAGTATTATATACTTATGTAGAATCACTTTTTTTGTGAGAAATTTGAATAATACAGAATATTACTCTTCCCTAGGTAAAGATATATTATTTTAGCCAGATCATGCTAAAGAGCTTTTAAAGAACTCATCTGAATCTATGATACTTTTAAGAAACACTTACGAATTAAAATTATTTCACAAACTATTTGAAGGACAGTTGTTGGTAATGTTCTGATTATCATTTTTTTCAAATAGTTTTCCAATCATACTTCAGCTTGAAAGATTTAATCAGAATTGTCTGGCTGCTTTTGGCTGCCTTGAGCATTATTAATCGTCCCCAATGTTGGACTACTTTCGTCTAAAGAACAATGACTCAAAGATTTTTGAAAACCACCTAAACCCTGTCATGTTGGTATTCATTGGATAGCTCTCACTGAGTACTCTCAGATGAGTATCCATATCTCAAGGTTTCAGTCATTTTTCAGTGATTTTTGCATCATTTTATATTGGCCAAATTAGGCACCAGCAGCATAAGGCTTTAAGTGTTTTAATCCATTTGTTCATTGTTGATAAATTGCAGATGGCCTCAGTGGCACACTGGCACCTGTTGTTCTGAAAGAGAGAGAAGTTGATTGTACAGTTTATTGTAATAGAGATAAGAACTTAGTTGCCAAATACTGAAGAACACTAGAACACTTAATATTAATGAGAAATCTATATTGGGAAGTTAACAAGGTTGAGTTAGGTAAATCAAAGAAGTCACGTTTAGGGTCAGTAACTTCACACATTCAAGTAAATGGATTGAATAAAATGGCACACGGAATATTGCGATGTGATTTGAGAAGTGTTGCTGTATTTGAGAATAAGTCTGGTGAAGTTTATATGCATAGCAACAGATAAACCTTTTCACAACAGGGACGTATACATAGTCTGACATATATGAAAATACTTGGTCCTAAAGTAATATCCTTATAATAATTTAACCGAAAGTTTTTACTCATAATGGATTTAACAATCATTGGTCAAATATTTTTTCTGATATTACTGATTAAAATGAGTTGTGTTTGGAGTAGTCAGACCATGTGTGCACTCCCAATGCCAAAGGGATGAATGTCAAAAGGTCAACTACAAGTGTTTTATGGTAACGTTTATTTTCTCAGAATTATCTGATGTTCGACATATGATAATCAGAACGAGCCAGAACTTTGGCCCAGTAAAAAGATTTTTGCACCTAATATTTTAAGATGGCAATGAAGGATTGGGTCACTTTCTACATAGACAGGTAAGATAATTAAATATGTAAGGTACTAATTGATGCTATGATCTAACAATTTGGTGGCATAAGGTACCAGTAATATTGGTATCTTAGCAGTGCAACTGCATACTTTAGGTCTGTCACCTTTATGTATATATATTTTTCTAGCCTGTATGAAGAATGTTGGGATAATGGTACAATTTGTGCAAGTGCAAGGAATTAAGAAAAAGTTGACTTATTGTGTGTACTTTTGATTGTTATTTTATTACTGGAGTTTCAGTATGTTGCCCCAGATTTTGAGCAGTTTCTGTGTGTTTACGATTATCTACAAGCATTTCAATCTATGTTTGAAGCATTGGTATAGCTGGGATATCTAGGGTGGATCTAGGGTACTTCCAAGTATACCAAGATAATGCATGACATGTTTCATTAAAATATCATCTTTTTAATAGAATTAAGCAATATATTTATCAACTTGATTGAAGTCTACATGATTTTAAGATATCATTAGTGGATATTTTACATCCAAATATATTTTTAAGATGAGAGAAAAACGCTTCTACACACGTTGATTCTGGTGCTCTCTAGAAGGAAACAACTCATTTTATGAATAGATAAAATCAACTAATCAATATTTTTATTGTCCCCTTCGAGACAATTATAAGATTTAACCTATGATGAATATAACCAATAAATCATCTCATTACATGCAGAAGACGATTTCATGAGTAGCATGATATGTTGTACCCTTAAAGGGTTTTTATTGCTTTGTGTGTGTTGATCACCAAACAAAATCATATGTATGTAAATATTGTATTTAGCAGGAGCATTTGAGGATGTTCTTATGCTAATTTGTACAGCAGAAATAATCTCATAAGCTTTACACATGTTACGCAAATAGTATGTTGATTATGGTATGAAAAATGTGCCCCTGTTGTATTTGTTTTGAAGATGTAAATAGTCCAGTACATTTTTCTGTTATATCTTTGTCTTTGATAAAATGTTATGTGTGATAATCCTCCCTGATCTGCATAAAGGTTTGTAAAAACAATTGTAACATCTGAAATACTAAAATTGCACACCAAGATACGCCTTTATTGAGATGAAACGTCTAAATTTACAATCTGAAATACATATCGGCGAAATTTACTGGGTGGCCGACATTTGGTGTAATTTGTCCTCAGGTTGATAGGGGTGGACGTTATTCACCAGTAATTATTTCGTAGAATAATTATAGTGGCTGAGATTCCTAGGGTGGCCGAGATTTGCGAGAATTTGCGTTATGTCCTTTCAGTCAACCAAGGTTTACTTTTCAAAAGATATCCTAATGATAATTGTGCATTTTTTTTTTCGAGGTACAGCTGTATATTTTTCTTCAATATTTCCTTTCCCCAAAATACTCTGATTTTTTTTCTGGCTACCAGTTTCCTCTGGCTTTGAATGAATCAAGAACTGATTAAAATGCCTCTAGATACTGTTGGTTTTTGAGGAATAATCTATGTTTGTAATACCATAGAATTATGATGAATTTGCATAACAGATCATGCATGAAGACTTGTCATACATTCCGTAATTGATAAATGACTCTGACAGGAAATAAATAGGGAATGGTTTCAGAGGAAGAGATTCACTCATTGATGGGGTTTTGTATATCAGATATAGATGGCGTTACATTTGATACCGTAAATTCGGAAAAGATTGCGTTACTTTAATTTTTGCATTTTTTAGCATTTAGCCTCGGACACAAAATTAAAATTCGCAGTGATTACCTTTATCATATCATATGGAGGAAAGTCCTAAAGAAAAATAACAAGTAATATTTTAGATTCATTTGATGCCATGAGAAAATCATCTCAGTGAAAACCACTTCATAATCACAATTACCTTTATCATATGGAGGAAAGTCATAAAGAAAAATAATAATTAATGTCTTAGATTCATTTGATGCTATGAGAAAATCATCTCAGTGAAAAAAGACTAATTTATTTTGACTAGCGGGATTGGTACTAACATTACTGGTTCAGGCAAACTTCTTTTCTTATCACATCTCTTTCCTTAAAACCTTAAATGCTGCTGTTGGCTAATTTTGCCAATACAAAATGGTGCAAAAACCCAAAGAATGACTGAAACCCTGGCACATGGGTACTCATCTGAGAGCACTCAACGAGAGCTATCCAATGAATACCAAAATGACAGGGTAAAATGATAAAATGTTATGTGTGATAATCCTCCCTGATCTGCATAAAGGTTTGTAAAAACAATTGTAACATCTGAAATACTAAAATTGCACACCAAGATACGCCTTTATTGAGATGAAACGTCTAAATTTACAATCTGAAATACATATCGGCGAAATTTACTGGGTGGCCGACATTTGGTGTAATTTGTCCTCAGGTTGATAGGGGTGGACGTTATTCACCAGTAATTATTTCGTAGAATAATTATAGTGGCTGAGATTCCTAGGGTGGCCGAGATTTGCGAGAATTTGCGTTATGTCCTTTCAGTCAACCAAGGTTTACTTTTCAAAAGATATCCTAATGATAATTGTGCATTTTTTTTTTCGAGGTACAGCTGTATATTTTTCTTCAATATTTCCTTTCCCCAAAATACTCTGATTTTTTTTCTGGCTACCAGTTTCCTCTGGCTTTGAATGAATCAAGAACTGATTAAAATGCCTCTAGATACTGTTGGTTTTTGAGGAATAATCTATGTTTGTAATACCATAGAATTATGATGAATTTGCATAACAGATCATGCATGAAGACTTGTCATACATTCCGTAATTGATAAATGACTCTGACAGGAAATAAATAGGGAATGGTTTCAGAGGAAGAGATTCACTCATTGATGGGGTTTTGTATATCAGATATAGATGGCGTTACATTTGATACCGTAAATTCGGAAAAGATTGCGTTACTTTAATTTTTGCATTTTTTAGCATTTAGCCTCGGACACAAAATTAAAATTCGCAGTGATTAGTGCTGCCACTTTAAGTGTATAGCTGGCACTTCATGTTGCGGCCAATTCGCAAAGTTAAAAAACGCAAAAATTGATTTTCTGTTAATTCGCAAAATTTACTCTACACAATCTTTTTTTGAATCTACAGTATGTGAAAATGAGCTTGTAGAATACCTCACTCTCCTATGCGAGTTCAGCTAGCAGGTACAGGTGACAGAACATTTTGTGTTCATGATATAGAAATCTTTACATTTAAAAGGGAGCTTGTGATTTCACTCTCCTCTGCGAGTTCAGCTAGCAGGTACAGGTGACAGAACATTCTATGTGTTCATGATATAGAAATCTTTACATTTAAAAGGGAGCTTGTGATTTCATTTAACTTCTGATGAGACAATACATTGGTGCTTTGGGACCAATTTCTTAAAGTTCACTCATTCATGCCCAGAGCTTCTCTTAAAATGCCATCTGGATCTATACTACTTGTGACAATAACTTGGTAATAAAGCCTAAATTTTATATTTTTTGTAGGAAAGAAGCAAGTTTAGATTTGATCAACATTTAAGTATTTTCTTAGCATTGATTTTGTGAGTAAGTTATGGCAGGACATATCTGGCAGCTTTGGGCATGAATTGGTTGATGAGAAAGATTTTTAACCCTTATGCTGCTGGTGGCTAATTTGGCCAATACAAAATGGTACAAAAAAACTGAAAAAGACTGAAACCCTGGCTTGTGGGTACTCATCTGAGAGTGCTCAGCGAGAACTGTCCAATGAATACCAACATGACAGGGTTCAATCTTTGCGTTCTTGTCCTTTGGCTAAAGTAGCCTCAGCATTGGAAGGGTTAAGTTCTTCCTGTTACCCATGATGGTCCAACACTAAAGAGACTGATTTTCCATTTCCCCTGCGTAACAAATCTATGTACTGATACACCATTCTGTTTATTTCTGTTAAATCAAGACACTCAATATACCAGAAGGCCACATAGCATTGCCAATGTTCTTTCTATACAGTTTATTTATAAGTAGTATGTACAATAAGGAATTTTGATACAAAAATAAGACTGTACATTCACACAGCACTGCTACCTGCAGTGATGGTTACAAATAAATACATGTGTTAACCTGACTACATATTCTCTGTTATACCTATTGGCACCTTAATTAACCCTTTCATGCCTAGAGATTCCATTTTAACCCTTATGCTGCTGGTGGCTAATTTGGCCCATACACAATTATGCAAAAACCTTGAAAATGACTGAAACCTGGCATATGGGTACTCATCTGAGAGTACTCAGCAAGAGCTTTCCAATGAATACCAACATTACAGGGTTTGGATGATTTTCAAAAATCTGTGCATCCTTGTGCTTTGGATGAAAGTAGTCAGCATTGGAAGGGTTAAGATAACTAAATGATTAAAAAAACATCTTTGATTTGTTAGGAGTTTGATGCATGTGGAATTCTTAGCATTTTCCTTCTAATATTTTCTATGAAATACTTTTATTAGAAAGTAACTAGCAAAATTAGCTGAAGATTCTTAGCTGCCTTAGTATAGGCATGAAAGATTGAATGGCATAACACATCCATACACTGAGTGCCCTTGCGCTCTGACAATAATTCTGATGATTTCTGGAAGAGAAATATATGCGCCAAAAAATATCCATATATACCAGTCAAGTTGAATGGAACAAGAGTTCCTTTAAACAATCTGACTACCAAATATGAAAGGAACTTATGCTGAATGGATGCTTCATTTTTTCAATGTTGGGATAATCTCAAAATTGAAGAAATTATAGATCAAATCCTGAATGGACTAAATTCTTCATAATGCATTAACAAAGTTCATGTAACTGTTTTGCTAATTTTCAACATTTTTTTTGGTACCTGATCACATTTGGCAATTAACCTATGGACTCGTTTTATGAAATAGTAAATATTTCCACCCGCAGCTTCCATCACAGTGAAATTAATCTGGACATTCACGAGTAACTGTATAATTAATTGACTTTTCCCCTGAAATGAAAAATACATCAACATTGTTCCACTCCATGGGCTGACATGAGCCTTTTCTTCAATAGAAGAATGTAATAAATCTGGCTGACATGTTCCATGATTTCCATGGTGAACAGCTATGGCCAATCTAACCACTTCATATTCACAATTACCTTTATCATATCATATGGAGGAAAGTCCTAAAGAAAAATAACAATTAACCCTTATCCTGCTGTGAAACCTATAAGCACTGCTGCACACCACAACAATTGTTGTGGTTAGCAGGATAAGGGTTAATATCTTAGATTCATTTGATGCCTTGAGAAAATCATCTCTGACAGTGAAAAAATCATCCCAGTGAAAACCACTTCATAATCACAATTACCTTTATTATATGGAGGAAAGTCATAAAGAAAAAATAATAATTAATGTCTTAGATTCATTTGATGCTATGAGAAAATCATCTCAGTGAAAAAAGACTAATTTTCTTTTGACTAGCGGATTAGCACTAACATTACTGGTTCAGGCGAACTTCTTTTCTTATCACATCTCTTTCCTTAAAACCTTATGCTGCTTTTGGCTAATTTTGCCAATACAAAATGGTGCAAAAACCCAAAGAATGACTGAAACTCTGGCACATGGGTACTCATCTGAGAGCACTCAACAAGAGCTATCCAATGATTACCAAAATGACAGGGTTTAGATGGTTTTCAGAAATCTTTGCATTCCTGCACTTTGGACGAAAGAAGCCTCACCATTGGAAGGGTTAAAAGGAATGAGTCCTTAAGTAAATTTAAGATTGACAAAATACATGATATCCTCTGTTTCAAAATATCCAATAAAAGATGACATATCCATAGTGATATTTTTACAAATGCATGATACGATAGGAAATCCTATAAAAACAATGAAATGAAAATAGTAAGAAGACTGACTTTGGTTTGTCTATAAAAACAACGAAATGAAAAAAGTAAGAAGACTGACTTTGGTTTGTCCTGTTAATTGTCTGACTGTGAGGATGTGTATGTAACATATATGTCCAAGTGAAAAAATATGACAGGACTATAAAACAGTTGCAAAACTGGCAAAGACTTCAAAATATCTAATATCACACTTAATTACAAACTGAACTAAGAAATTCATGAAGAAGGTGATGGTGGAAAAATAAGCATTTCTCCACAATACTTTCTAAGTATGTTCTTTGGATGAGAACAATACATCAATAGTGTTGCACTGTTTTGGGCTGGTACAGAAATGAATGGATGAATATTCAATAACTTCTTAATCAGTAACAATACATGATCAGTTAAATCAAAGGTATAATCCATCACAAATTAAACAAAAATAATCAAATTTAATTATTTAGAGACGGAATTCTGGATTAAGTGAATTAGATGGGGAAAGTGGTTGAACATATTTTATGGTAAACCCATCTCTTTAAAATTGAGCTCTCCGAAATAATAAACCATGTCTCATAGATCAGATAATTATCTCAACGGGACACTGATTCTGACAAACATCATTATTAACTTATCAATCTCTCATTCTATAAATACATTCAGACTCAAAATCATTAATCATTAAGTACAATAGTAAAAGCCTACTGGCCTTTATCATATGAATTTGATAAAAACAAAAATAGCTTGTGCCACAGACCCAATGAAATCCGAAAATTACTCTCTATCCCAAGGAGCTATTCCTAGGACACTAATTTCAAAAACAAATTAAAATTTTCCATAGTCACTGAGTCTTCATTCATATTTAATCTGGAATTAAAGAGGGAGGTCCTCTGGCACCAACAGCAGTGGGAAATATTCTCTCTACATTAAAGATGGCTGACGCATATCCTGAAGCATCTCCTATTCATAGTCTTTGTCCAGGTGGGTGATAATGTGATCTTCCATTACCTAAAATATCATAAAAATAATAACTCACCATTAACTATGGGAGGAAGGAGGGAATAAAGAGAGAGAGAGGAAAGAGAGAGAGAGAGAGAGAGAGAGAGAGAGAGAGAGAGAGAGAGAGAGAGAGAGAGAGAGAGAGAGGAGAGAGAGAGAGAGAGAGAGAGAGAGAGAGAGAGAGAGCGAGAGAGAGAGAGAGAGAAGAGCGAGAGAGAGAGAGAGAGAGAGAGAGAGAGAGAGAGAGAGAGAGCGAGAGAGAGAGGATGGTGTTTGTGAAGAGATCTCAGAGATGCTAAGAGCTTCCAATGGCCCAAGAAAGGGGAGAAATTTACCAACACTTGAGAGAGAGACAGCTGTTTGTTATATCTAACAGAAAAAACCTTACATATTTTAGCAATCTTAATCTGATACAGAAAATAATTGTATACCACTCCATCATACCACATAGGGATGATTAAAGTCATGAATGGGTCATCTTACCTTTTTTCCCCCTCTGGTTTCGATCCACTTCTGACAGTCCTTCCAGAGACACCTGATGATGTTTTTGTTGGGCAGGATGTGCTCGCTGAGGACGTGGTGGAGGAGGTGATCACGGACGCCAAACGGCAAACGACACGTGCCAAACTGAAACAGACAAACAATCAAACATACACTAAACCTATATGTGTATGTATTCAAGGAAATGATGGGCTTGGGTGCCTTTAATGTCAACCTCATCCCAAAATTATGCAGGCATGGATTTTAAATTGTAAGAAGGATAAATTGTT
>OZ012686.1:31173030-31225530 GCA_963942565.1 Maea johnstoni
TTATGCAGGCATGGATTTTAAATTGTAAGAAGGATAAATTGTTAAAAGGATATATATATATATATACATATATATATATATATATATATATATATATAATATATATATATATATATATATATATATATATATATATATATATATATATATATATGTATATATATATATATATATATATGTATATGTATATATATATATATATTATATATATATATATATATATTATAATATATATATATTATATATATATATATTGCAAATAGACGTATATACTGCTACTTAATGTCACATAAGGAAAATAATACATCTAAGAATCAGATTTTTACAAAACAAAACATTTCCTGCTTATTGTTTTATTGCTATGAATTTTCAGACTAGATTTATTACAAAAGATCGTAGATTTCAGTTTACAAGCCATTTCTACCTTACTTTAGTGAAACTGTCCCAAGGTTACCAGTAAACCTATAACATGTTTGAATAAAGAGGAATCCCTTCCAGGAATCAGAAATTACGAGAAAGCACATCTTACCCTGCACATGTAGCTCATGGAGTCGTCGATAACAACACTTTCTACCTGTCCCTCTCTGTTGCCAGTGATCACCTACATAAGAGAAACAAACAACGTATCAATATATATATTATATATATATATATATATATATATATATATATATATATATTATATATATATATATATATATATATATGTATATACATATATATATATATATATATATATTTATATATATATATATATATATATATATATATATATATATATATATATATATATATATATATCAAGAATAAAACTGATTGCAAATAAATACACACATTCTTGCTGTTTTCCAATTTCAATATTAAGTATTTCATAATACATTATATATTATTATACATTATTATATTTGCACAAATATTATATAAAGTGAATCTTTGAATTATATTTGTTTAAAAAGTCTACAGCGGTGGTTTCATTTTAAGGATATTGAGAAAACAGGTACATACCATATTTTTGTGTACAGCCATAGATGTTAATAAGGTTTTTCCTGCCCCATAGTACATTTGTTTCAAAGCATGAGTCTGAAAGAATTCACAAAAGCAATCACAAATACACAAGAAATATTGGTTGGAAGTTTATTCAAACACTATGCAATGCAAGTTCAAAAGTATGTAATAAATGAATACAGCCATTTATAAAAAATATTTCCCATATTTCTGTGAATAGTTTTGTAAGAATATGATACAAGGAGTACAATTCCTCTAACTGATAATTGAAGAGGGAATTATGTAAAACTAGAAAATATGAATAAGTATTCTAAGAGGAGATTGCATTAGTTCCTTAATATCCTACTGAGATGACCCCAACAAGCACAGGGCATGCACCCCTATCTATCCCATGATTAAAACATAGGCTCAAATCAGGGGTTTAGCCAGGAATTTGAAAATGCCAGTTTCAAAAACAACATTCAGTGTCATTCACAAAATCTTGGAATTAGCTACACAGGTAAAAGTTCACGGGCCCGTACGGCCCCATAACGGGCCTGTTTTTCGATCCCTTAATATATCGACATTCAAGGCTTGAAAACCTGTAACGGTCCCATTATTTTTATTATTTATACAGGCCCGTTATAACGGGCTAGTAACGGACCCGTAACGGGCCCGTTATGGGCCCGTTATAACGGGTAAACGGGCCCGTTTGGGCCCGTCAATATAACGGACTTGTTCGGGCCCGTCAATTTTTACCTGTGTACTCAGCTTCTTTTACACTGAATACCAACTACGTTTTGATAGCCTATCGGGTCAAAAGGGACAATTACTTAAGCCATGTCTTAGAAGGTGGTTTGTTAGGAAAAGGTACGTATGGTTATTAGTCCGAAGAAATAAAAATTGAAAAATTTTCTTCAAAATTGCTGCCTGTATAAAAAGGGATTTTTCAGGACAATACCCGTCCAAAAAAACAGGTTTGAAGGATCCTGGCAAAGTCCCTATATGGGCCCCAAATAATATCCTCAAACAATGTCAAAGAAATTATATTAGGATGAAAAAAAGTTATTGTTTTTTATAATTTTTATTCCATTGGCATATAAAGGATATACAAAGTAACAAACAATATCAGCAGGATGAAAAAAAAAAGTTGATTAGATTATATGCTTGAAATTGACATTTTCAAAAATTACTTAGGAAAAGTTTTAAGGTGCCCTAAAGGGATGATTTGGTTTGGGTGTCTAAATGGCACCCAGATGCCCTGCTGGCCAAGATTATGGCCATAATGCTTACCAATCACTCTAAGCAGACGAATACTAACCTTTGTATCAAAGCATCTAATGAGCCCCTCGTACCCTGCTGAGATGACCATACCAGGCATGGAGCATACACAGTTAATGAAGCCATGATGCTGACCGATCACCTTAATAGTTAGACCATTCTGAAAACAAGAAAACGGCAAAAAATAACAATAAGAAAAATCATATATATGTGGAACAGAAAGTTTGTAACAATAGACCTCCAATCTTCCATTTTATCTTTGCTCAACTTCGCCTATCCAGAAAAAGAAAAAGGACCTTGAATTATATATTCATATCACATCTGCAAATAATCTATATAGAGTCAAACCTATCTCAATGTTATAATAATCAGAGCTGCCCCCAAATAAACTATATTTCTTATTCTGCCTTAGATAAATAAAAGAATGGACATGTAGCGAGAGACCAATTACTATATGCGCGATAGTGAAGACCTGACTATCCGACAGGTTTCGAATCTGGCCTCACTAGGAGTGATGTCACTAGGACACAAAGACCAATGAGAGCTCTTGTATCGTTTACATTACAGAGAAAGCTGTGCACCAACATGCCCAGATCGTAACTTTTGGGCTATCTGCCGCAACCTAATTGTTTAGGTTAACCAGCTGGTTTCATATCCACTTGTTTTTATCCATCAAAGATTCTGCTAAGGAAAAGAACTGAGCGTATTTGTTAATGTATTGTTTGTTAATAGGATTTTTAAGATACTCACATTGATGTTATGACACCTCAGGCACCGGTCAGCACTTCCACTGTATACCTTGTTATTCAATACCTGAAAATATCATCATCATCATCATCATCATCATCATCATCATACAATCTAGTTCAAGGCATGTGAGATAAATTCAAATAACTTGATTTCAGACAGTGATGTTCCTTGGGTACTGCAATTTTATCCATTGATATGGTAGAGGAAGTTACGAATATCTAAATTCCAAATCCAAATTCGCAATGTCATGATATCACCTACTGACGCTACTTTCATCAAAAGCACAGGACACAGCCTTTTTTCGTTAGCTCTCCTTGAGTACTCTCAGATGAGTACCCATACGCCGGGGTTTCAGTAATTTTTCAAGTTTTTGGTAGTATTTTCTATTAGCCAAATGAGCCACCAACAGCATAAGGGTTAAACATAATTGCATTACCTGCATTGCGAGAGGTGTTGTATGCATGCCGTCTAGAGTCCTGAGGAGAAGTCCAGAGCGAGCATCGCGTACCTCCACACCACCCTTCTGGACAGCCACCAACAGCAGCTTGCGAGAGCCCTCATTGGCCAACGCGAGCTGACTGATCCCATGCGACGAACAATCAAACGAGTCGGACTGCTTCATACCCTGTCACAGAGACAATAAATTCTAGAATCAACAATATTAAGTTACAAATGTAATTCTTGTTTTTAAACAATTTCATTCTAGTGTACATCATGTATTTGCTAAAATCATGTTAACAAATAGTACACAATTAACAATTAATCATAAAAGAAAATAAATGAACCAACTGCAGAGTTTATGAAGTTAACTGTTGTGAAATTTTCAATTTTGACAAAAATTTCCAACCTGCTTAGCTTTAAAAAAACAACTTAAAAAGTATTTTAAATGAGAATAAAATGTTCATTTCTAGTTTGGATTTGTATGCATGCAAATTATTTTCATTGCCTATTGGGAATAACTTTTTCATTAAGAAAACATTTTTTTGTTTCAACCTTGCCTGACTGCAGCTAAAAGCTTTCTACTCACCCTGAGGCTGTAGCGCAATACATGTCCATTGCCCAGGCCGACGTAGAGTATTCCAACATTATTGGTGCAAAAACACTGGACGCGGTCAGTCAGGTCGATCTTACCCAGACATCTACCAGCCTAGAAATGAGATAAAAGAGGTATACATTAAATGTGGACCCAGCTACACACATAAGCTAGTAGTCTAAATCAGACATCTACCAGCCTGGAAATGAGGAAAAAGAGGTATACATCAAATGTGGATCCAGCTATCCACAATATATTAGGACATTGAGTATTTGATATTTCCTACATAATGACACAGCTGTATTTACCTGTGTTTCGTTTATTGCCAGAGTTCCGTCGTTGCTGCCGGTGAAGAGTTTATCATGTTCCTCGTGGTGTAGAACGAGCAGGGAGGCGATGGGCGTCACATGCTCCCTGAACACATGCACACACTTGCCACTCTGAAATAATAACAAAACATATACTGTGCATACATTTATGCTTGTGTATAACCTGATATCATATTTTATGTTGAATAAAAACAAGATGGCACAGCTGCCATTCTAAGATAATGATAAAACATAAACTAAGGTTAACTTTCATGCTTTCTGTGGGTAATTTATACGATACGAAATGAGGCATAAACCAGAATAATTATTGATACCCTGGCACATGGGTACTCATCTCAGAGTACTCTGCAGGAGCTATCCAATGAATGTCAACATGACAGACAGAGTTTAGATTTTCAAAAATCTGTGCATCCTTGCCTGAGTTTGGGAAGGGTTAAATTCAAAACTAAATGTTAAAGTTTGAGACTAGATTACATCCTATAAATCTAACGATAAGTTTAATCATCATGATTAGCTTCATTTCACCCATTTTACACTTCTACCATCGTGATGTATGATATTTTTGAAAATAAAGTTTATCAAATATTTGAAGGAAGGTTGTTGGTAAGGATTTGCTCAACATTTCCTCTCTAGGTATTCACCAGGGATTTGAATAACATTTCCCTTAAGTGTTTGCCCCAAAAATATATGCGCCAGAGAGATATTGATCAACAAAACAGGTTTTATGGTGCTTTGGGCAGTGATGGTTTTTAACACACCCCGATTCCAAACATGTTTTATAACATATATTGCAAATGAAAGTATCTGTACTGCCTTTATACACCTAGAGGTGTCTTACCTTCAAATCAAACTTCCTAGCAGTGGTATCCAGTGAGCCAGTATAGACATGGTCCTTAAAGACTTGAATGGCAGTAACTGACATGGTGTGGCCTTTAAACTGCCCGTGTATGCTGCTCTCGGCAGGGGCTTTAAGACGTGCCTGTGTTTTCTTCAGTAGAGTGTTACGGACATGAGAGGCAGCTGCTGGTGTGATCTTAAAGCCCGCACTGTCAGAAAAATAAAAATACAAAAAAAAATGAAAATACATTTTTTTGAAATGAAAATACATTTTTCAATAAAAAAGTAAAAATGAACTCATTAAAAATACAGAATTTACCTGATGTCATGAACTATTTCCGCTGGGTGATTATAAGGACATACCTTTTTACCAATCTTTTTCAATAAATGAACCATCACTTTTTTCATGGCAATAAAATGTCTGACACAAGTTAGTAAAAAATCAACATTGAATAACTTTCCTCTTATACTGAGAGTAATGTAACCTTGCAAAAAGTAATTGAACAAATATCATGTCTGGTTCATAAAAACAAAATTGTAGAAGGATAAAAGATATTTTTCCTTATGTACAATTTCATTAAAATGCCAAATAATTGTGTGATAAGAATTACTCTGGATCATATATAAAATTTCTCTTTAAATTTGCGCATTTAAGCACTCAAACTATATATTTATTACAATATAGATATTTATTTGAAGGATGTTATTTTAGGGCTATATATTTATTACAATTTAGATATTAATATGAAGGATGTTATTTTAGGGTGTAAAAATTAAATGCCTGCAAAAAATACCAGAGCAGTTATCCAAGGGTTATAAAGAAGTACACTGACCTATTAGCTTTCTCCATACTCCTAGAAGTGCTGGTCGTTTCTTCGCCAACTACCTCGTCCACGTCGTGCTCAAGTAAGCGTACACCATCGTCACTACTACTCTCCACCAGCACAGGGGTGTCTTTATTGTTTCCCGCACCCGTTTCTGCCCCCGCCCCTGCAGATTCCAGCTCTACGTCACTGCTCGACTCACAGTGAAGGTACTCCTTCATCTGACGTGCCAACGTTGGGCTACTTGTCAAACGCCTCTTCGTGCGGCGCTTCGTCTTCATGGACAAGTCATTCAATTCATCGTCGTTCACATTGCTCTCGGAGCTTGAGTCTACGGGCACCGTCCGTGATGAGCGATTACGCTCCCGCTTTGATTTGAGTTTTCTCCTGCAGGGGGAGTCTGGATCTGGGTAGATCTCGCAAACCTTTTTCTTCTCAGTGCCCTGTGGTGCGTCAGCTTTCTTTTGATCTTGAGTATTAGACCCATCCTTCTCTCTGACTGATATATCTTTATCCTTCCCAGTTTTGCTTGATGATTGGCTGTCAAAGGTAGTCTGGAACTCCTCCGGGAAGAGATCGGGTAGCTCCTGTGTCGGTGAACACAGACTGAGAGTTTGGCTGCGCTGACGTCTAATGACTCTACCACCAGGGGGCATGAGTGGTGTCTTAAAGCGTGATGAGGCCACGCTCCCTGTAGACATGGTACCATAGTTAGAATCTCCTCCCGGGCTGGCCTTCTTGGCTTCTCTGGGAGGAGACTCCTTTTCCTTGTCCTCCTTCGCCTCATCCTCCGGTAAGTCCATCACAAGTTTGTTGGAACCCTCGGAATCTTCCTCATCGACCTTCATGGCCTCCGAGTCAGAGAAGGATCTCTGGAGCTGCGGAGACTTGTTGATCTCTGACTCGTTGAGAACCACGAAGGCCGAGTCCTGAAGTTCCTTATAGTTAAACGCCAGCTGCTGTAGGAGCGAGATCTCCTGATCGCTGATTGTGCCCATGTATGTCATGGTCAGCCCCGACTGCTCCGAACCACCACCATCGGTGTTAGCACCATCTTCGCACCCATCCGGCCCAGTGGCGCCACCTACAATTTCAGTAGGCGGATCACTGCTGGATACTGTAGGAACTGATTGTAGACCCCCTTCACCTGCAGATTGCTGCTCAGGGGTATTCCCAGCTTGCTCTGAGCTGTCTGCCATTGATATGCTGACCTCCTGCTTCACAGTGGTGTCAGGCTCAGTGCTGCCACCTAGCGGCAAAGAAGAGAACTCATCCTCCATCATACCCGTGTCGTCCTCTGGTTGTGGAGACATGGGCTCATCTTTGATGACAATGGTATCTGCCTCAGACATGGGCTGCTCGGCAGATTGTCCTTCTCGTGCTGGCAACACTGTTGACTGTTGATCAAGCAGCTTATTAGGTACTTCTGTGGTGGTATCTCTTGCCTCGCGTGTGGGGTTTGTTTGAGGCACCAAGTGAACAGGTTCCTCCTTTTTGGCGGCATTGAGGCCTTTTCTCCCCGCGACAGCACCTGAAGTAAGGGAAAATAGGCAGGCAGTGAGAGAATGGGTCTAGTAATTCACTACACCGTTACTTAAGACAGATTTTAATGCATTTGGGCCTGTACAGGGATTGACTTAATGATTGTTTTAGGGACATTTGCCCTCAGATCATTTTAATTTTGCAACCAGATGTTAATTTATAAAAACAAAGTTTGTGAATGAACATATCAATTATATAATTGAAGCATTTTGAGAAAAAAAAATTCTTTTAATTTTTTTTTCTCATTCTGCCAAAAATGCATCTGAGAGCACAATCATATTTTTCAATTTTTTCATTGGGGAGCATGCTCCAAGTACCCTCAAGCCTGGACAGTGTGCCTGTGGGAAAATCTTACCATGGTTCAGCACCAGGATTTATTTGCTCCCAAATTTAAAATCCTAGGAGTGAAATCTGCTCCTGTCTGAAAATCTTAAGGAGAATCCCAAAGTATCACAAATACCCTCCAGCAGGGCTGTAAAGCTAAACATTTTACCACTCCAGATTAAAGCTATATACAGTATCAAAGGGAATACATTTATGGGAGCTTAACGAACCACACTTTTTGAAATATCTTAAAAAAGCTCAAGTTTTAGGCCTAAGTTAACATAATCAGTATCGAGTGACACTTTTCAATGGATGTGGATGGGTTAAAAAAGTTTCCTACCTTGTAGAATCTCTAGGCGTTTCTTCCTCAAATTAGTTTCTTTTTCCATCAGCTGTAAAATGAACAGATGAAGAGTTACATATAATTACACGTTCATCAATACATTACAAAATTTCAACCTCATGCACAAAATCTTTGATAAGCATTGATCTTTATCAAGATGTCACCAAACTGTTTTTATCTATGTGGCAAAAACGCTTTCTTCAGACATTTTTTTCTTTCAAAAAGATTTGTCAATTTTTTTCTTTTTCTGCTGACAGTCGTAGAAATAGTGCGATTGACCCTACACATAGTGGATACAATATACTTTCCCTTCTATGATTTCATTTCAAATTTTCACATCATTTATGATTAATTTCTGGAAGAACTGTAACAAAGTAACATAATTGTTGAGTCTAAAAATGGAATTTCGATTTCTCGCCAATTGTTCTGCCATATTGCGGCTAAGTTGTGACTAGCCAGTTGTAACTGGTGGATGAAACTGGAGTACCCAGCAAAAACCATGCCTCACTCCAAGTCACTGGTAACTTTCTCACATGCCCCGGCCGGGAATCAAACCCGTGCAGTGGTGAGTGGCAACAACTTGGATCACACAGCCATCATGGCAGGCCCTGTTGAGTCTATGTATACACACAAATTCTTTCTTGCTTTCCTCGCTGACCACTCACCATTTTCCTCTTGTGTTTGTAGTTTTCTAGCTGAGACTGTGTCCTGGTGAGAAGCTCCTGTAAGGCCTCGATATTCTCATCAACGTGAAGCAGTTCAGTGCGCATCTCTTCCTCTGCTAGAGAGATCTGGAGAACCTGGTCCATCGGGTCCTGGCTTGGTCCAGCCACCTCATCAAGCTCTCCTGAAAGCAAACACAAATCATACAAGGT
This sequence comes from Maea johnstoni, assembly GCA_963942565.1. Classification (NCBI taxonomy): domain Eukaryota; kingdom Metazoa; phylum Annelida; class Polychaeta; order Spionida; family Magelonidae; genus Maea; species Maea johnstoni. The sequence goes on from OZ012686.1 coordinate 31,182,153, forward strand.
ATAGATGCACCTATGAAGACTGTGTTGGGCCGATCATTGATTATAATTGCGGTTGCCTCTTTTTTTTTACCAAATCATTGATTATGAAACTAGCAATCAATAATTATCGGAAAAGGTGACACCTAGTGACGAAAAATATAACTAAATGATCTGCGAGTTGTCAGCTTTCTCGCTATGAAACTAAGGTCCAAAAACACTTCAAATCAAAGTAAGAGTGGGGGCTAATAGCAAGCAATTGTCATAGACTATAACTTAGTGTTGCGCTTTAGACCACTGGTACCCTGTAACCGTAAAAGTGTGAAGAACCGATTTATGATTGATAATCGATCATTTGGCTGCAACTGATTATCGATCATTAAATGCAACCAATACCCAACCCTACAGATCGTACAAGGTATAGAAGCAGCTGAGTATTAGGTTGCACATCCATTCTTCAGCTATACTAGAGAGATCTGGAAAACCAGGTCCTACGGGTCCTGGCTTGGTTCAGCTATCTCATCAAGCTGAGGGCCACAGCTAAGTTCAAGTTCTGAATTTTACTGTGTTACTTTAATGAAATAAAGATTATTCTTAACCTCCTCTGACAACTAATTGTCATAAAGGTAACAAAGCACCAGAGAATGTTAAGCAGATCTTTTCTTCAGCTAGATAGTCCTAGAGAAACTGATCCATATCATACAGACTGGTGTCTTATAGCTTATCAACCCTTCCTGGGTTAACACAGAATATTGACCAGTTTTGAAATTGTAATATAGTCACTCGATACCTTTACATATATAAGTAAAACTGTAGCAACTGATAAATCAAAGTCAGTTTAAATATCAAGATATATCGATTTTTATGTATTAAAGTAGTAGTAAGTTTTCAGTTTAGTAAAAAATTCATGAAGCTTCTCAAGAAAATATTAGAACAGCAAACGTATCCTATTTGAGAACAAACATGCAGAAGTAGCTAGTGCAATGCCATAGGGAGTAGTATTTATCATACCTTGACTTTCTTGGCGCACCCTAGGTCTCTTAGGTAGAGGGCTGTGGGCTGATTCTGAACAGCTAGTGTCTACGGTCATGGTGGGCTGCTGAGATAGAAAATAATAAAAATGTTCCAATGAATCTGTTTTGGAATTCAAAAACTCACAACAGTTGCATTATCAAAGTAGAGGGGTAATACAAATGTCAGTCACTGTTTTGATATTACTTGACAAATTTCTTTGCAAATGAATACTCTGTATAAAGAAAATTGTAACACATCAGGAATGTTAAGATGTCAATTCAGGGGGAGACTAATTCATTCGTACTTTAGGAGCGGTTTCCAATTCCTTTGATTTTAATGCTACATATATTGACAATGCAATGTGAGCTAACAGTATATAAGTTTAACCCCATATGCTAATTTAAAATATTCAGGAACAGAAATCTCGAAAGCTTCTTGATTACTTTTCATTAGTCTTAATTCACCTTCAAATAGTTTATTGCCTGACCAGCCATGCTACCTCATACTTCATTCAGGAATGGAATACAGTTGACTTAAGAGCTTCTTTGTAATCAGAACCAGTGATGGCACAGAATTTCAATGCTCAACCAAGACTGATACTTGCTTTAAATACACGTTCATAGACTATAATATAAATGTCAATGCGCCTAGTATTACCGGGTTAAATTGAGGGTGGCCGAGATTCCCGACTAATTACTTTGCAAAATAATTAGTGGCCCATATTCCTAGAGTGGCCGATATTTCGGAGAATTTACAGTACTCTATTTTCAGTCGAAGATTATTTGCATAACTTTTAAGTTGAAATGCCCACTTAGATCAATGAGATTGATTTGAGGTTACTTACATAGTTGCTGAGTTCCATTGCGCGCCTCCGCTTGCTCCTGTTCAGCGTCTTCATGAGGGCGTCCTCTACCTTCTGTTCCTCTGCCAGCATCTTCTCCAACTCGTCAGCAATATTCTTTTTCTTCTTCTTTTCCATGGGCTTCTCCTCCTCTCTGACCATCTTCAACTCATCAGCATCTTCATTCGCCGTCTTTTTCTTCTTCTTAACTATTATGGTCTTCTCAGGGACATCCTCCTCCTTCTCCTCTTTTGTTAGCATCTTCTCCAACACATCAGCATCTGCAGTTGACTTCTTTTTCTTTTTGTGAACTATGGGCTTCAGAGGGACATCGCCCATCTTCTCCTCCTCTGATTGCATCTTCTCCAACTCATCAGGGATCTTCTTTTTCTTCTTCTTTACTATGGTCTTCTCAGGGACATCCTCCTCCTTCTCTTCCTCTGTTAGCATCTTCTCAAACTCATCAGTATCTCCCGTTGCCTTCTTTTTCTTCTTCTTTACTATGGTCTTCTCAGGGACATCTTCCTCCTTCTCCATTTCTGTTAATATTTTCATATCCTCATTATCATCTATAATCACCTTACTTCTCTTCTTCTTAACTATGGTCTTCTGAGGGACATCCTCCAGCTTCTCTTCCTCTGTTAGCATCTTCTCAAATTCCTCAGCATCTTCAGTTGCCTTCTTTTTCTTCTTCTTGCCTATGGACTTCTCAGCTATGTTTCCCACACAATCATCCACAGCCTCAGAAGATGAATTTTCTTTCTTGCCTTTTTGGGTTGAGGTAACATCTGAACTCTTCTTTTTGCTTTTCTTGGTGCTGGACTCCTCCACAACTGAGTCATCCGCATAAGGATCGACTTTCTTCTTTTTTCTTCCCTTGGTGACAGGCAGGGAGTATACTATGGCTGTCTTTTGATCACCTGTTTTGCTCTTTTTAACATAGCTGGTAGATGCTTCTTTAACACTGTCATCCTTTGCATTTGCATCATTTTTCTTTGACTTCGTTTTGCCTCTCTTAGTTGTATTTCCAGAGTCCTCAGACTCTTCATCATATTCTGAATCCTTCTTTTTAGCCTTTTTTGAACTTAAATTCTTGGTTTTCACTGATATCTCTTTTTCCTTTCCAGCATCATTTTCATAAACATTAATATCTTGGACATCCTTTTGGGTGTCTAGAATATTAACTTCTTTTGCAGGATCAATTTCTTTTTTCTTTCCTCTTTTACTACTATTGGTCCCTTTGGGTTTGCATCCAGCTTCTGCCTCAACAGTAGGTTCTGTATTGTTACTATTTCCGTTTTTCTTTTGAGAACTGCTTGCGGTGGCTTCTTCTCTGGTATTTGGTAAATCTAATTCATTGCCTCCATGAGGTTCCCCTACCTCATCCTGTTCAGGGTCATGTGCCTCTAGACTTACTGGCTTACTCAGGAGATTCATGATATTACGGTACAAGTTTGGTGATGATCCATCGTCATCAGGCCCATCTAAGCTTTCAGCTTCCAAGCGCTGAGAGATCCAAGCAGTTTCAGCAGAAAGGGAAGTGTTCGGTTCGTCCACAAGAGGTCTCTGATGTTCCATAGGCTCTGCTGGCCTACTCAAGTTCATATCCCTGCTCTTTCCCACAGAATCACCATAAGTAGTATCTTGCAAAGGACCACAGTCCCTCATCAGAGGAGTGGAGTCATTAAAACTACTCCTCAGCTCAATACTGTCTTTAGTCTTATGTATGTATAAGTCAGAATGGTCTGTATTTTCAGGTGGCTCAGTCTTGATCGATATGTTCAGCATACTATAATCACTCATTGTTTCATTGCAACCATCAACCGGCTCTGTCTTGATACTTAGATTCATAAAGGTTTCTCCAGGTAAGTTTTGGATAGGAGCTCCAGGAAGAGTTTCTTCTACTGAAGGAGAGGTAGAGGTTTCTTTAAGTGTGGTAGATGATTCAACAGCCTCTGTGGGCTTACTAAATGTTTGTTTAGGGAAACTCCATGCTTTGGTGTTTGAGGATGTATCTTTTGAGACAGTTGAGGATATAGTGTAATTGCTGGGTGAACATGTAGATGGCGCTTCATTTTGCTTTGACGACATTGACTTTAGTGGTCCCTTCATTGAACTGACAGACGAGGATGTAGTCCTCGCTACTTTTGAGGAGCTGTTATAATCGGCAGCAATAGGCTTAGTCGGAAGCTCACTATTCTCCGAAACTTCAGTTTTCAACGGAAATGTTTCTGATGGAAATTCACTAGCTTCTTGTTCTGCAAGCTGACTTTCCTCCTCCTCAACGAGCTGTTCAATCTGCTCCCGCACGTCGTCCGGCAGATTGTCCAGCCCGACATTCTGGAATCCTCCCTCTGCCAACTCGCCCTGCGATGAAGGCACACTACCAGGATTAAATCTTGGCCTCACAAAACGCTGGGACTTAGTGTGTGTCTTCACCATCTGTATCAGCTGCATGCGCTCTTTTCGAGAACGCGGCGAATTGACCATTTTCATGAGCGCACCTTTGTTGAGCGGACCTTTTCCTTTTCCTGGAACTTTGGTGGACCTGACGGGAGAACCGACCGCTGGTTGACCAGCATCTTTTGACACCTGTGCTTGTGAGGTCGAAGGTCGTGCATCTTGCGTGGAAGGCTGTGCTTCATGAGGAAGACTATGTGTGCGGTTAGGTTTTTGTGATAAGGACGAGTCTGCGGTATTCTGACTTGAGGTGCTTGGAGCACTTCCAGCTCGCCTTGTCCCAGCTATCGCAAGTGGTGCCGCCCTGGTGGCACTGGACTTAACTAGGGAAGTACTTGAAGACACTGTGGCATAAGAGACCTGGAATGAGGGAGTTTGTTCTTGCTGACTGATTACAGAGCCGAGTGTCCTGCTTGGCACATTGGCCGTTTTCACTTCGCCGCTTTCCTGCAACTGTTCTAGGTTGGCTTGTGCCCGCTTCCATCTGAGATTTTTACATAGCTCCTCTGCCCTTTTCAGCAGCACATTTCCACGCTCACTACTTTCCTTTGACCCTTTTGGCGACTTCTTTTTCACTGGCAGGGAGCTTTTCTTATTGTTCATCTGTGCTACTGCTACATTAGTTGTTGAGGACAGGTCTCCTTTCCCAGCTATCTTAACATTGGCCACATCTGTCCAGTTCAAACTCATCTTCAGTAGCTTCTTAGCTTTTTTAGAAAGGCCTGGGCTGCTCTTATTTGCTGTGCCTTTTAATTTAGCTTTTTTCTTTTTGGCACTCGTTGAGTTTTTCTTTTTCCCAAAGGATTTCTGAGTACTGCTTTTAGTGTTTCCTGTCAAGGGTGGTTCCCTTTCTTTACTTTGTGATCTTCTCTCATCTATGTCCCTACCTCCGCTTCTCTCTTCATTGCGCCAATTTTCCCTCCAGTCATCTGTGCCCCTACTTTCTCCCCTCTCTTCCATGCCCATACTTTCCCTCCAATCAGCCGATCCCCTATTTTCCCTCCACTCGTCCGTGTCCCAACTTTCTCCCCTCTCGTCAGACCCCCTACTTTCCCTCCTTGGGGGCATGCCCCTGCTCTCCCCCTGATAGTGACTCATGTCTTGGCCACCAGGGTCCTGCCAGTCCTGGTCATAACCATAGGGTGGAACTTGCATCAAGGGGGGAGGGGGTTGATGCCACTGACTGCTCTCCATTGACAGACCCTGTTTATCCCGCTGTCCCCATTTGTTCCAACTGCTACTACGGCTGTGATTGCGATTATACTGGTACTGGGAACCACCACTGACGTAGGATCTATTGTAACTATTGTAATGGCTCCTGGAAAAGTCTGTGTACAATCCTTCAGTAGAGTGGAAATTATCTCCATGGTAATTCCAGCTCGGGTGTACCTGGTTCCAGTTCTGATACCCATCATCCCCATCCCAGTCTCTTCTACTCCTGTGGCGGTCGTCCCGATTCCAGTTCTGATCGGTATCATTCCTGTTATAGTGACCCCGCTTTAAGGGTTTATTTAGAGAATCCCTTTGAAGCTCTTTCCACTGGTTCTGAGATACCCCTTGGTCTGACTTATGATGCATATGATTCCTGTTATCATCATGAGAGATTCCTTCAAGGTTGTGGGTCCTGTCGCTCCTATCCGTAGCATGTTCATAGGTGCCTAGATTTTGGACACTGCTACTCCTGGGAACATGGTCAGGGGATTTTAGTGATGAGAATCTACTTGAAGGTCTTCTCCTTGGAGACAGCTTTTCAGAGGATTTATCCAGTCTCTTGGGAATGTGTTCGCCTGGACTACTACTCGTGGTTGAGGTGGCTCTGGAAGAAGCAAAGATGTCCTATATAAGTACCTAGAAGCAATCACTTAAACCTTTCCGTGATAAGCAAACTATATCACTCTACATGTCAAATTGTTCAACTCTATCACCTTTCTCCCTAAAAGGGTATAACTAGTTATAAAAAGAGCATGCTGACAAAGAATTAGCCATTCTGAGATGAGAAAATTTTTACAAAACCATAAGCGACTTATCTATATTTCTGTTGTATGTACCATGTGTGTGTGTGTGTGTGTGCACGCGTCTGCATGAGTGTTTGTATATCAGACTTAAGGACCTTTTATTCTATTATCTTCACTTTGATCACAAGTGTGTGAGGGGGGGGGGGAGGTAAGGAGGGTTTGTTTACTTGCTGTCTGTTATTTGAATGTTTCTTCTCTTTGAAGACCTACAGGTGTGTTTTATGGGGGGGGGGGGAGGGGGTTTATTAACTGTCCTTTATCTGAATTTGTCCTCCCTTTGATGACCTCTCTGTGGGTGGCAGGGGTGGCGGAAGTAAGGGGGAGGTTTGTATGCTCACTGTCATTCACCTGGATGTTTCTCCCCTTTTTAATGATCTGCGTGTAAGGGATGGGGGGGGGGGGGGGGGTTGGTGGAGTGTGTTTGGTGGGCTGGGTTTGTGGTTTATTTACTTACTGTCCTTTATCTGACCGTTTCTTGCCTTTGATGACCTGTTTCCTGCGGTCAGCTACTGCCTGCCTGTGGCCATCACTGTTGAGGTGCTTGCTGTACAGGCTGATATTCATACAGGTTTCTAGGCACAATGTACATGTATGGACAGAGTTCCTACAACAGAAATGTTACGACCAGTCCTAAAAGTGAGCGCTCAGTTCAAGTACTCAGCAACCTAATATATTATTATATATATATATATATATTTATATATATATATATATATATATATATATATATATATATATATATATATATATATATATATATATATTTATGTTTATATATTGTTAACACAGGGGATACTCTAGATAATAGCCTAGTTACTAGGCTTTACCGTGTTTTACTTTTTTAAATATCAATGTATGTCTGCACCTCTACAGGTTACCCTGCTTAATCCTGATTTTCGTCTAAACCGGACAGATTGGAAGGTCCCAGTCCCTTCCTATAAATTAATATAATTCCTATGCGCATAATCCAGATTTTGCCTAATGCGGACAGAAATTTAGGGTCCGCATCAGTCTGGATTAAGCAGAGTTGCCTGTACTACATAGGGACTTGTGGCCTACTGCTGGCCTTTTAGTTAACACAATTGCCACACAAGGGGGTTGTAATGGTAGTGATATTTCCAACTACCCTCTTAGTATACCACAGTGCCATCTATCCACAAGGAATGACATATAAATATGGCTTGGGGGGCAGGCTATCTAGATAACAGATAGTACTTAAGAGTACAACTGCATAAAACGTGGAGCACTTAGATATTCCTCTAATATGATGAGGCATGGCCTCGACGACGAGCGAAGCTCTTAACAATAACATAGCTGCAATTTTCTACCCGTAATGCCAGCATGTCCCGGGGGGGGGGGGGGGGGGCACTTTGGTATTTAGGGGTGGTATATTATCAAAATTTAAAAATACCCCTAAGACCTAAAGCTCTGATTTCTGGCCAAAAGAGCACCCTTAAAAAAAACAAAAAAAACGCTGACTTTTTGCAGTATAAAAACACCCTTTCTTTTATCAAAACAATGACATCGGATGAACGGGAACACGTATTTTAACTTTATATTTTATAATCCTCTGCCTGTTCGGTTAGTGGCAGCAGACTCGGAAGCCCACGTCACTTCGGGAGTCACTCGGCGTCAGAGCCGCGTATATTTCGTGGATTGTTAGGGGATTTTCACCCCCCATACTTAATTCGTACCTGGTTACAAAAACATACCTTCTTATACAAAATCGCGGACATTCAGAGGTCTTAGAAAAGACCCCTTCTTCCGCGAAATACGTAAGGCGGGTGAGGCCCCCCTCTGTACCTGAGAGCCAACCCCCCCCCCCCCCAATCCCGGCCAGCATGTATTGCGCTTTGTAGTTAATGGTGCGTGGCGCGCTTTGTATCACGTTCGCTATTTGGCGCCAGTTTCTAAGGAAATGAACGCTGCACGTCACAACACACGCACATTACCATTGTTGAATTAGTGCATAGGCTTCACAATAAAACACGTATATTTCTCTTTTTCTGTCCGCTACCGTGGGTGATTGAAACATATCCATAGTTCGTATGTTGTACAACATAGAACTGGGCCTGGGAATGAGCATAAGAAAGCTCAGTGTTTACCTTCACGCGACTCCGTCTGACGTCACTTCCTTTTTAACAGCGGGACCCGGACGTACCATAAATTGATCGATGGAAATTTAAGGCCATCGTCCTACTGACAACAATGAGGTATCTCGCGCATTGCCATTGTACTCGCTACGCTCGCTAGCTGCTTCGCAGCTTGCGAGCTTCGCTCGTTATTACGATTATATTTTATGGGAAAACATTTCATCCTGAAATGTTTTGTTATTGTGTAACCTACTTTTTTCTTGCTTCTAGCCTGAGGTGGTGCATAAGAGACCAGAAATGTTCAAGTAGCTCCTACAATAAAAAAGCAATAAATTGAAGAGGAACAGGTTAGAGAGATAAAAAAAAATCCTCTTAAACAATATTTTTCTCAAATATATTAGGCAATTAAGCTACACTTATTATACTTATTATACTTCCAAAACAAACAGCGTTCCAAGTTTTGATGTGGTCAAAAAGATTGAATGAAATGGAAATACCTTTTTGCTAAACAGATTGAAAACTATATCCTATCTGGAACACTAACAAGTGGAGTTTACCCAAAATGATAGGCAATGTATCAAATAATTATTTAGATTATTATAAAGTAGAATAAATGAATGTCAAGAACAACATTTTTGGTATATGGTAGCCGTGACATAGTCTTAGCCAGCAGGGAGTCTGGATGTCCTTTGGACACGCAAACCCTCAAAAATCACCCTTCAGGATGCCCAAAATGTATTGTGAAGAATTTCTTAAAATGTCAGTTTCATGCATACAATTGCATTATGTTCACCTCAATATAATGCCCATTGCATTGTATATGAACATTATGCTTTATTTCATTAAGTAATTACATGTTTATAGGTGTAACATGAGTATATTGGGGTGAATGGGGTCTCCCTTGAAAAATAGGATGCCCAAAAATTATACAACTAACAATTTTTGGCAACCCGTTTCTAAATCCTGGCTAAGACCCTAAAATTCTTAGACATTTTAATCTCATAATGTTCATTTGTAACATGGGTATAATTTTGTCTCCCTTGAAAAATAGGGACACCCAAAAATTATACAACTGACAATTTTGGGCACCCAGTTTCTAAATCCTGGCCAAGACCCTGATCTGTGACATTTTAATTCGGTGCTTACATCAGCGGTAGCATAAGAAATGCTGCATAGTTCACATCTGCTCTCCTCATCGCAGGCACTCTCCTCTGGCAACCTAAACAGAAAGACACACATTAGGCACAGGGGAATTCTTGTGAAACTTTGTCGTTGTCAAATAACTGTGTATAAATTTAGGCAATCATTAGTTAATTAGGTAATCTTTAGTTTTCAATGAAGTAACTTGTACACAAATACAAATAGTAGTATAAACAGACACCAATACCTGATGAAAGAATTGAGTGTTGCTGTCAGATGAAGGCTTCATGTAAGAAACACTGAAAATCTGACTCAAAGACTTGATCTCTTCCTTAAATAATATCCTGCCCATTTTCAGAAATAGAAAATAGAGAGGCTTTAAAAATATAGAGTAAGCTGTGGGAAAGATAGAAACCAGAGAGACATTCCATCAATCCCCCTTGTGACTTGTCTATATATCATATTTTACCAGCAGCGGTATTTTTTCTCATGGGTCTTTCCATCAGTCATTCTTAAAACTTTGGAGCCAAGTAGGCAAAGAGAAAAATTAAATTAAATGCATGTCGAAGAAAATGTTATATGTTGTCAATCAGTGCATGTGTGTGTGTAAACTGTCTGGTGTAAATTACATTTTTTGCAACAAAGTTCACTTCTTTTATTGTTCAAAACAAGCTTGATTCTCATATAACGCATTTACTCCGGTGTACTGTAGTACACATTACAATACATTTGAGAAGTCTTTTCATCTTCAGACAATTACTTTCTTCATAAATGTAGTGAAATTCTGAGGAAGGTCAGAGGGCATTTGATACTGTTATTACTGATAGTAAGTTATAGTAAGGATGTCAATATCAGTTGTCAAGCCACAACTACACTGCACTATCAATAGCCAGGTCACCTGTATTGCACTTCAACGATTAGTAGGATTGAAGACTATCACCCACAAATAGGGATTCACAAACAATGTGAAAGTTCGAAGGTAAAAGTGGCTGAGATAAGAAGTCAATAGAGCAATAAACTTTTTTGTCAGTTGTGGTGCTGTTATGCAGTGCAGGATACCTGTACTGTGCCGTTTATTAAGGCAAAAAGGAAGAAAGATTGAGGGGTAATTATTCGTAAATACCAACCCCGTCATTTCTTTCCCATCACACTCAAATATTGGCATTCTGCTCAAATGCTACACGCCACTTTCACGTCCGATTTGGCAGCATGACCGAGATTTAGGTCATAGCCATTTTCCATTTTCAACAAATCTGTCCCACAATGCACTGCTGGAGGAACTCTAAAGCGGAAGTAGATGCAATCGCGCGCGATAGCCATGTGCGCTGCATGTGTGACAGCCGATTCGTGTGTGCGTTTGGTTGTGTGCGTGTTGGGGTTGGGCCGGGGTAAAACGTTTCAAACTCCACTTATTCAATAAATAGCAATCTGAGGTGGATAAGTAACTAATTCTTCTATCCATATATTGTATTTCCTTGGCTTGCACCCAATCGCCCATAGGATCAACTACAAAATGTGCCACGCCCCTTTCTTCATGTTGTTTTCACTGTCACGGTGTCCGAACACTACGATGGACCAAATGTGAAAGAGCAAATAAAACACTTTCATTTTCCCTACCGTTTTTTGAGGGGAAAATACAATTTTGTTTTTCCCACATTTTCACGACCGTTTCTTGGGGAGCGAAAAAAAACTTTATTTTTTCCCGACCCATGTGATAGAGAAAATATGAAACTGTATTTTCACCATCGTTTTTTGGGAAAGAAAATAAAAATTTAAAAAACCCTTTATTTTCACGATGTTTTGTCAGGGAAAGAAAAAAAACTTTATATTCACGACTGTTTTTTTTTTTGGGGGGGGGGGAGAGAGAAAATAATAACTTTATCTTTTCCCGTCAACTCTAGAGGTAGGGTAAATAAAACTATAAATCCTCCCTCTTCTACGATGGACAAAGAGCAAATAAAAAACTTTTTTATTTTCACAACGTTTTTGGGGAGAGAAATTAAAACTATTTTTTCCGACCACTCTAGGGGGAGGTTAAATATTTTTTTTATTTATCCTCCTTCTAGAGAAGGAAGGTAAATATATTTCAAGCAATGACTGGTTGCTTGGCTCATTTTCCTGGTAAAAGGAACCCATTGATTTGCGAGAGTCGCAACAACGACCCCGTGCGTGTCCTTCAGTATATCATAGAATATCATTAGGACAAAACGTAAAACGATAATGGAAACGTATTAATGCATGTTTACATCCATCAATTTCTAACATCTTTAAATATAAAAAAAATACATTGCCTGGAAGGTCTTCTGATGAGGAATTTTCAGGCTTACAAAAGGACCCTCCCAGCAGGGGATATTTAAACTGAAAAAAATACACGTATAGTATTTTCTAGACTAGGATACTAGTCCCTGAATAGTTGACGTTCCCTTCTGAGTTGACCAAGCAGTGTTGTGAAATAGAGATAGATGGCACCACTTGGTCCTCCTACCTATAGTTCTCCATTCACCTGTTCAGATAAATGTGAACTAGTCTGGTCACTATTGCTATGGTACATTGACCACTTCGGTGCCTGATAACAGAAAAAGACAAAAAAATATACACGACAGCCTAGAAATCTAGGCTAAGTGTTTTCAAATGAAGCTCCTATCCAGAATTGCATTCTAAATTCACAAATGTGAAGGACAGGTCAATGGGGAGGAAAAGATACAGTATTTTTCTACTCTGTCCAAATTTTATAACCATTTATTTGGGATTTTTGTTAAAAGTGAGGAAATTGCACTTTTTAAAATTCAGATTTTAAAACTTTTTGACAAAGGAAAAGTTGTAAAAATGTGTATAATATTCGCTATAAATATATGTCAAATTTCAAGCACATCTATTAGCATTTGATACCATTGGATTGGCCATGTATTTGTGAAATTCAATACAGCGAAATAAAACTTTCCTGCTTGTCATGTGTGCCAACTTATGGTGGCTTCTGTAATACTATAACTAATAGTCGGTCTCTTACTCTGATCAGTGACGGCATAACCATACACAGCTTATCTAATTACGAAAAAAATATGTAGGCTTTATAATCTGCAAAAATCTCAAATGGGCCCTCTATTCACAAATTAACCTTATGGACTACCTCAAAAGAGTTCTTTATTTACCCTCCCTCTGCTTAGTGGCCATACATGTATAATATGTTTTAACTATGCTGCTATTTAGTGGTCGTGTTGAAAACTTTATTCACCCACCCTATGAAGGCTATGTGTTCTTCTAAAATGTTGTTATATTGCCTCTCTGAATCACGAGGTAGTCGTGTAAAAAGATGTTGCTCACACCAGTATTATCTTAGATGACCAAACCCTTAGTTCAAGGTATTATGTTAGAACAGAACGGGACAATCCCATCATTAGACTGCCACCGAAAGCTAGCGCCATCTATTTGGTGCTATGATAACTACTGTGTGCGTTAGCCTCCTTCTGCACAGCAAATGAGCGACAGGAGCAGGAGCAGCAGCAGACGTCCCGTGAAGTTATAGCACACTACGCTCTCTGTACTGCAGTTCCTCACTTCCACAGACACTCGCGGAGTTAACGTAGACCATCGCACACTCGCAACATTTTCGGTAAGTTATCATTTTTGGCTGAATCGGATAAGGATGCGTTCTGTCTTATTTAGACATTTAAGTATTGTCTTACTCTTAGTCTTACTGGAGTTTGTCCATTAATGCATTATGCAGGATGAGGATGTCGAATTGGATGTCAACAATATTATTTAAGATTATCTCCAGGTAACCTGAAAGTGGAGGCACCAGCGATAGTGCAGTGGCAAATAAACTTAGTGGTGTCGAGATTGCATGCGCATTTATAAGTTAAGAATATTCAAAGAATGCTTACTTTAATTAAGATTTTAGTAATCTTAGTCATGTGTGTATCATCTCAGATAAATAAAATGTAGTGGATATGAAACCAGCCGGTCAACCTGAACATGGCAGGCTGGCTGTGGCGAATAGCATGAAAGTCGCGTTCTGCACATGTTGGTGCACAATTTTTTCTGTAATGAAAACTATACGAGAGCCCACATTGGTTGTTGTCTCCTAGTGACACTTAAGCCAGATTTGAAACTACTGGCATAGCCAGGCCTTCACTATATCGCATATAGTAATTGGTCTCTCGATACATATCCATTCTTTTATTCATCTAAGGTGTCAATTAAAGAATCTACAGGAGCATGAGGGCAACAAGGTAGATTGGGCCATGGGATCTAACGTAAAGTCCCAAACAAGGGCGCCACAGAGTATGCACATTCATGGGCTGCACTGGTGCAACCTTTATTCCAGATATGTTTATGACTATATGACAGATTTAGGAATATAGTTGTGACTGGAGCTACATGTAGCAATACCAAAAGAAAGTCTTTGAATGGAGAATTTTCAATTTGAGATCAATTTCCAAAAGTGAAGTTAGTGTTGTTTGGTTAGAGTTGAAGCTATACAATCATAAATAAGTTATGCTGGCTTTTACTTTTTGTTGCTTATTGAATAATCAAAAATCACAATTTTAACCAGATTTGCATATGATTACAACACTATGATATCTAAAGCAGTAGTTGAGAAAATAAGTGTATGCAATAGATCACTGTCAGAACTAAAGGCATATGGCAATGTTAAATCTAAGATTGCGTGCTGACCTTTCTGATTTAAATAGTTTTACAATCATATTTGCTGAATGGACTCCATTGTTATCCTTTAAGCTTGAATCGCACAAGACATACACAAGGATATAAAATTATGTATGCCCTGAGTTAAAAGATATCATGGAAATAAAAATAATTACATATATTTAATTATGGAAAATATTTCAATTAACCACCTAAACATTCATACACAGTTTTCTCATGATTTTATACTATGTGTAACGTATATTTGCATATTTCTCTGAGAATCTGATCACTTCGCGAATGTGGATCTGAAATACTGTTTGTCTTCACTTTTCGCCCATACTGGTACTGTTTAATTGGGGCCGGCCAGTTGCTTATGATTGACAAAACAAGAGAATCCAGGGAAAACCACCAATTAAACACAAGTGACTTTCTTAAGTGCTTCAAGCCATTTTTTCTTTTTGCTTTTTGAAACAGAGACATTTGGCAGTGGTGATAGACAGTAAACAATCAAATGCAACACCTTAGACCACTTGGCTATTGGGGCAACCCCTGGTATAGGAATAGAGAAAAGGGCTCTGTGATGTGCTGGCAAATGCCAGTTGAGTGCAATTGATTGTAGTTTGTAGGTGGAAGAAGTGATGAGAGTTTTTCAGACAGTCCCAGTAGGAGGCTAGGTCAGTCAGAGGAAGCTTGGCCTCTTATTTTCCTCTATTTGTGTTGCTGCCTTACCACTTGGCTATTGGGGCTGCCCCTGACATAGGAATAGAGAAAAGGGCTCTGTGGTGTGCTGGCAAATGCCAGTTGAGTGCATGCTTGTACAGTTTGCTTTTGGAAGAAGTGATGAGAGTTTTTCAGACAGTCCCAGTAGGAGGCCAGGTCAGTCAGAGGAAGCTTTGCCTCTTATTTTCCTCTATTTGTGTTGCTGCCTACCACTTGGCTATTGGGGCAACCCCTGGTATAGGAATAGAGAAAAGGGCTCTGTGATGTGCTGGCAAATGCCAGTTGAGTGCAATTGCTTGTACAGTTTGTCGGTGAAAGAAGGGATGGTAGTTTTTCAGACAGTCCCAGTAGGAGACCAGGTCAGTCAGAGGAAGCTTTGCCTCTTATTTTTCCTCTATTTGTGTTGCTGCCTGAGCTCAGAACATCAATAACAGCCCGCCTGCCTTTCCTAATTGTCTGTATGTCAGTAAGTCTAGATCAACAAAGCAAGCCTCCACAAATACCAACACTGCAAATACCTGGCAATTAAAGGTAGATTGCATCTGCTGAATGTTTTTATTTAGTGTAATTACTACTGCACTGAAGGTGTGCTTCAAGGGTCAATTTTCCTGTTGATTGAACCTATAGCTGTTTCTTCTATATACCTTATTTGTAGGTTAACCTTGTAACTACTTGCACTAAGTACAGATCCTCAGAATACAACCATAGAAATTTAACAAAGGCATAATATCCCAATACAATGTCAGGGGAATTATGTTGAGGTGAAAAAAATCAATTGTATGCTTGAAATTGACATTTTAAGAAAT
The DNA here is from genome assembly GCA_963942565.1 of Maea johnstoni. Lineage (NCBI taxonomy): Eukaryota > Metazoa > Annelida > Polychaeta > Spionida > Magelonidae > Maea > Maea johnstoni. The sequence continues at coordinate 31,197,865 of OZ012686.1, forward strand.
TACTCACCCCCAAAGATTGGGGGTTCTGAGAGGTAAATTTTGAGAGTTTGGGTGTCCAAATGATGCTTAGGTGCCCTACTGACTCAGGCTATGCTTCCTCCCATCATCATTGTTGTGCATTTTGGGGAGGACTTGATATCGACCAATAAAACAATATAAGAGTAGGCACTTTGTTTTGGTACAATGGGTTTCAAAGTGAATGCTTACATAAGTGTCATGGCTTTCTTTGGGTTTTCATTTTAACATCTCAAAATGCTTAGCAGTAATAGGGCTTTTCCACAACTTCATGGTATAAAACCATCTATCTTGGGAATACTCTTACACACCAGGCTAAAACAACCAGGTCTTCATCACTCATATTTTCACAACATTTAGGTTACCTGTAAATGAATGTTTTAAAACAATAACAATTAACACTTGATGACACATTCTATTGCAATTTTCTACTTAGGCACATGTTTTTTTTAAATGGAATACAACCAAAACAATTTTCCAATGCTGAATTACTTAAATGTGAATAATTCATAAATTCTATCCGTACCTTAAACTTAAAGCATGTTTAAGTTGGGAAATTTTAACTGCTGGGCATGTGGGATTTAACCAATTTATTTTTATGGAAAGGCAATGAGTTTGAAGGAAATCTGGTTTCAAATAAAAAATTCTCAAAGATATTTTTGTAGGTAGAAATATTTCTTCAAAAGTGTTAAGCGCCTTAGCCTCTGTAGGGAAATACATGGGTTAAAGAGTTATGTTATTACCACAGCATGGATTTTGCAGATTATTCACTTACATAGCAATAGACCCTGTGGGTTTAAGGAAATATCCTCTGGGCCCAGACTAATAAGAAGCTGGATGTTTTTGGCTCAAGATCTGATCAGCCTTCTAAGTATGTCAATATCAAACAACATTGCCACATCACTGCAGCAACATACATTCTGTGGTGTGGTCCTGACATCAGCTTAATATCAGGGAAACAAGTAACTGCCATAGCAAAACATAGGAACAAAACATAATTTATTTTGTGACTGGTCACTTATGTTGTGGGGAGCAATTTTTCCAAGTGTTGATAGACTTTTGTCTGGATTTTTAAGATGTTTCTAATGCAATTATCAGATCACCTGCACTTCTCGTTGTATTTAACAACAACTCATCTACGCATATCTTCCAAATATTTTGCTTATTTGTGTGATATGCCAGTAATTTTGCTCGCAGTTTTCATAGGACTACACTCAGATGACAATGGATGAATACATGTATATCTCAATTCTTTACCAGACTTTATGTAACACACTGTGTGTGGTTAAATCCTAAGCATTTGGTTTGCAAATACAGGCTGCATACATATGCATTTAGACATGAGTCTGTGTGGTAGGCCCATCCCACATGTTTTGGGAATGAACCAGGGTCTTAGCCAGAATTTCAAAAACGCCTGTCCAAAACAGCAATTCCTAAATTTCTCTCATCCAGAATAAGCTATTAATCTACTTCAAACCCCTATACCATGCAACAATATTTTATATCCTATTATGTCAAAAAGGGCAATTTACACTTCCGCTATGTCTTAAAAGGTAGTTTGTTAGGAAAATATTTGGTTATTACCCCCAAAACGTCAAAATGAAAAATTCTTTATAGAAGTTTTTGCCTGTCCAAAAAGGAGTTTTTTTAGAACACTGCCTATCCAAAAGTCCCTGGAATGATCCAACCTTTCATGACTGTGGCAGCCCAAAATAGCTTGACTATTGTGAGGATATCAAAAGCATACATTGCGATATTGTAGAGCAATGTAAATAAAAAAAAACTTATAACACTGCTACTCCAAATACACTGGGAATTTATGCTTTGTGTTAGAGTGTTTTGTAAAAGGATCCTAGCATTCAGAAGGCACTTTTCAAGGAAACCAAGCTTTAGGTAGAAGTAGGTTAAGCGTAAAAGTATTCCATATGTTTTAGGGTATAGTCTGCATGGTTTGGTGAGGCGGAGTGTTTGTGGTTAATGTTGAAGTCTGTGTAGCCACCTCTGATAGGTGAGTGTCTGTGGTTAACCCCTACATGTCTGGCGAGGGCACATATTGGTCAAATTCAGACTTCAAATTTATATGATCATCGTCACTTCTTCTGCCATATCATTGGAGGCTTTTATGACTAGTCAGGCTTTTATGACTAGCCAGTTATAAGTGGTGGGGGAATCAGTAACCCAGCAAAAACCACCACCTAGCTAACCTCAGGTCACTGGTAACTTTCTCACATGGTACGGTCAGAATACGAACCCAGACAGGTGTACTTGGTCAACACAAATTATTGACATATCTTGATAACAAAGTACTATTTTTTGTTAATCAAAAAAAATGATGGAAAAAATTCCTGTTTTAGAGTAAGTATCAGCATACCCTCTTCAAATATCTCCCAAAAAGCATATTTGATGAATTATTATGACTATTCAAACCACTCCAGGTGCACTCCAGATGTGAACAGGTTAACTAAAAGCATGAAAGTTATCCACATGTTTTTGCCAAGTCTTTGAGGCTGACGCGGGCAGTCTGTTGTACCAAGAGAGGGTACATCCTCAAAGCAGCAGTGCAGTACACATGTGTTTGCACATATTGAGTGTATGGCACCAGTCAACACCAAAGCTCTTGAGGTGGAATCCAGCACAAGTGTTGTATGTTGAGAGAGCTTGCGTCATATCTGGACTCAGCCACCCAGCTCATATCTTGAGTGGACCCACTCAGCTTTAACCATTCCAATGCTAAGGCTACTTTTGTCCTAAAGTACAAGAACGTGAAGAATTTTGAAAACCATCTAAACCCTGTTATGTTGGTATGCAGTATATAGCCCTTCCTGAGTACTCTCAGATGTGTACCCATAAGTCAGGGTTTCATTAACTTTTTCTAGTTTTTTTGCATCATTTTGTATTGGCCAAATTAGCCACCAGCAGCATAAGGGTTTAGAGAGAAGTCACCATGACTAACCAGTACACTCATCACTTAGAGGAAATCGTGCTATGACACACTCAAGTGTCCTTACCAAATAAAGAATCACAGAGTGTTTACAAGGCCAGTTACCTTTGAGGACTATAAGAGGCTTTTTGGTCCTTGAAAATCAATTTTCGAAGTTGCATACAGTACATATAAATGTCTCAATATCTAACCCCTCTCACATTAAGGTTTTGGAATAATTATCCTTCTTTGCTTTTCATGATGTAAAATCTTCTTATTGGCCTGAAAATTATTATTTATATATATATAATTATATATATATATATATATATATATATATATATATATATATATATATATATATATATATATATATATATATATATATATATATATATATATGTATATATATATATATGTATATAATTGACCAGACTATATATATATATATATATATATATATATATATATATATATATATATATATATATATATATATATATATATATATATATATATATATATATATATATATATATATATGTATATAATTGACCAGACTATATATATATATATATATATATATATATATATATATATATATATATATATATATATATATATATATATATATATATATATATATATATATATACACATATATATATATATATATATATATATATATATATATATATATATATATATATATATATATATATATATATATATATATATATATATATAATTGACCCGATTCTATTAAATTGCTTGCATCTAAACAGAGGTGAAATAAATGCAGTTGAAAAGCTAGGTGCAATTCAGGTGCATTATCTATAAGAATGCACTAAAGATTTTTTTCTTCGCTCTCGGGATGTCTGCTCCAACTTTGTGATTACCTCATCAAGTGTTGTATTATTAGGAGTGGCAGTGGTAGTTTTACAAGGTAGTTCTGCACACTGGCAAATACAGCATAAATTGCTGAAAGCAGCTTTCCATGGATTCAGCCTCAGATCAATGCAATTTTTTGTGTTCATCAGAATTGTGTGTGTAGTGTCTAGCTCAGTGCATTCTAGGTGTGAGGGCATCCACAGGCACAGCTAGTGACCAGCAGTAACATGTAGACAAGATACAATGATGCAATTGTTAGGCCAAAAGTGTACATTGTTACATGGCACAGCTAGAGACCAGCAGTAACATGTAGACAAGATACAATGATGCAATTGTTAGGCCAAAAGTGTACATTGTTACATGGCACAGCTAGTGGCCAGCAGTAACATGTAGACAAGATACAATGATGCAATTGTTAGGCCAAAAGTGTACATTGTTACATGGCACAGCTAGTGGCCAGTAGTAACATGTAGACAAGATACAATGATGCAATTGTTAGGCCAAAAGTGTACATTGTTACATGGCACAGCTAGTGGCCAGTAGTAACATGTAGACAAGATACAATGATGCAATTGTTAGGCCAAAAGTGTACATTGTTACATGGCACAGCTAGTGGCCAGCAGTAACATGTAGACAAGATACAATGATGCAATTGTTAGGCCAAAAGTGTACATTGTTACATGGCACAGCTAGTGGCCAGTAGTAACATGTAGACAAGATACAATGATGCAATTGTTAGGCCAAAAGTGTACATTGTTACATGGCACAGCTAGTGGCCAGTAGTAACATGTAGACAAGATACAATGATGCAATTGTTAGGCCAAAAGTGTACATTGTTACATGGCACAGCTAGTGGCCAGTAGTAACATGTAGACAAGATACAATGATGCAATTGTTAGGCCAAAAGTGTACATTGTTACATATGGCACAGCTCGTGACCAGCAGTAACATATAGACAAGATACAATGATTCAATTGCTAGGCCAAAAGTGTACATTGTTACATATGGCTCAGCTAGTGACCAGCAGTAACATGTAGACAAGATACAATGATGCAATTGTTAGGCCAAAAGTGTACATTGTTACATGGCCAACCATTGTAAAACTCTGCTGTAGCATATTATTAGGTGATAGGCCTACTTTTCTACTCACAAGGATGAGTATGTCAGCTGTTATGTCATTATTTTACTTCTAGGCCAGAAGTATTGCCTACATTAATCCTCCTATGGGAATGGGGAAAGCAATTATCAGAGTATGTCTGCAAAAGACTGGTTAAACATCTGTTTGCCTATCATCCCTGAGAAAATATAGGAACAGGCAACTACATGGAGTAACTCTTGGAATTTAGCAAATGTTGAATAAAAGGAAGCCAAATTGCAACTGGTCAAATAATAGTATTTGACTATAATACAAAAAAACTATTCAAATTGAAGCAGTGTGGGCTGATTGGGATCGATGGATTTTGCTATTTTTTTGATAGAAAAATCCAAATGTCTGGATAGCATAATTAGCAATGGTAATACTACAAACTGACTTTCATTTCCCATCATATTGGTCTTGAATAAGGGGCTACCTCCATGGCTGGGCATTCCAGTGCAGTGCAAACTCACTGCTTACTGCTTCTTACCTCTAAAATGTGTTGGGTTTGAATCCAGATTGAAGTATGTGAGGAATTTGCCTGTGAGTTCAGGTTAGTTGAGAGGGTTCACCCTTAACAGGCGCAATAGGTGCAAATGCGCCTAGTTTTTTAATTTGCACCTAGAATATGTCAGCCTAGGCGCCCGAATTCCACCTTGACTTTAAAACACATGTTTAAATCCGAAGTTACAAAAAGGCAGGCAAGGAACTTACACTTCCAATTGAATATATCAGAGTAATATGCCAGCTAGATTAAGAGCCCTGAATTAAGTTTGAGTTGTTATATGCATAGCTTTGAAGGAAGGTGTCAGTCAGGATGGCTCATTCACCTGATTGCAAGAAAGATGATTGTTAATGTAAGACTCGGGCTCCTGATATTTTCTTTATGGTATAATTTGACCCTCTCTTAAGTCTTCTGTATTCCTAGTTAAATATTTATTTCTACTTCTGTTCCAATACTTAAATGTCAAATACAGACTGAGAGTCTGCAATAGTTGAAAAGAAAGCTGTACATAATCTACCCAGCACTGTTCACCAACATTTTCCAATTAACCCTTTAGCTGCTGGTGGCTAATTTGGTCAGTACAGAATAATGTGAAAAAATCTGAAAAATGACTGAAACACAAACAAAAGGGTACTCGTGTGTTAGTACTCAATGAGGGCTTTCCAATGTATACCAACATAACAGGATTTAGATTATTTCCACATTGTTTTGAGTTCTTGTGCCTTAGTCGAAAGTAGTCTCAGCATTGAAAGGGTGAAATATAAGGGTGCCTCCACTGCGGTACTGACCATGAAGAGCCCTGTTCTATATACCTTGGATTACCACCACCCAGCAAACAGCAAAGGGTAAATACAGGCATTCCCGCTACCAATTCACCAGTATTTACTGTCCCTCAAGGGGTTCAGGGTATTGTCAATATATTCACTGTTGTTGACTTAGTAATTCCACAAGGTTCCCATGCAACCTGGATGTCCAGGTCGTGTTAGCCCTTCCAATGCTGAGGTTGCTTTCGTCCAAAGCACAAGAATGCAAGGGTTTTTGAAAAACATCTAAACCCTGTCATGTTGGTATTCATTAGATAGCTCTCGCTGAGTAGACTCAGTTGAGTACCCATGTGCCAGGGTTTCAGTTATTCTTTATTCGGTTTTTTGCATCATTTTGTATTGGCCGAATTAGTCACCAGCACCATAAGGTTTAAACATACCTTGGGAAGGATGTCATGTTGGTATTCATTGGAAAGCTCTCACTGAGTAATAATAATAATAATAATAATAATTGATATTTGATATAGCGCCCTTTCCACCTATAATGTTCAAAAGCGCTTTAGAGTCATTGGACAGTTGTCATGGTCCATATAGTCAATTAAACTCCTTTCGAAATAGCAATGTTTTCAGCTGTTTCTTGAAGTTTTGCACACTATCAGCTGCCTTGATGTTGTCAGGGAGCTCATTCCAAAGGTGTGGTGCATAGGCACAGAATGCTCTGTCACCAAACCTTTTCAGATTAGTGAGTGGTATCTGTAATAAGTTCTTGGTGTTTGATCTTAGAGTCCTTGTATTGGCTTGTTTGACTAACAGTTCCCTCAAGTATAGAGGGGCACATCCTTGCATGCATTTGAAAGTCAAAAGCAGAATCTTGAACTCAATCCTTTTCCTGATGGGCAGCCAGTGAAGATCTTTTAGAACTGGTGTAATGTGATCATACTTTTTGGAGCCACTGACCACTCTAGCAGCATTGTTTTGGACTTTCTGGAGCCTGCATAGCAGCTCATCAGTGATTCCACAGAGAAGTCCATTACAATAGTCAAGGCGTGATGTCACCAGTGAGACAATGGCACTCTTGGTTGTATCAGTAATGAGAAATTTTCTTATTTTCCCAATGTTCCTAAGGTGGTAATTTGCAGACTTGATATTTTTTGATACATGTGCAGACATATTCATGTTCGGATCAAAAACAGCACCCAGATTACCGACCGGTTCATTCAGAACTGGTACTATTACACCATTTACGGTAATACTAGGAATGGAGATTTTCGCCCGCATCTGTGGGGTACCCATGACCAGCACCTCTGTCTTGTCTGCATTCAATTTCAGTTTATTTTGAGACATCCATGTATAGATGTCGGTGAGGCAGTTTTCCAACTTAGCTACACCTTCGTCCACTACACGCTGATTGATAGGTTTGATAGAGATATAGAGTTGTGTATCATCCGCATAAGCATGGAGTTCTAGACCATGCTTTCTTATCAGTATTCCTAAGGGTAGGAGGTAAATCAGGAAGGGCAGAGGGCCCAACACTGATCCTTGTGGTACTGACCATAGGATTTCCTGTGATGCGGAGAATGAATCATCTATCTGAACTCGAAGAGTACGGTCACCAAGATATGAACGGAACCATTCAAGGGCTGGCCCTGTTATACCCAGAGTGCTTTCCATTCTAGAAAACAGCACGTCATGGTCGATGGTATCAAATGCTGCTGAGGATCAGTATAACAATTCCATGCTGGTCAATGCTTGTAAGAATGTCATTCTGTACCTTCACCAGTGCTGTCTCTGTGCTGTGACCGGGTTTATATGCAGATTGAAGGTATTCATGTAGATTGTTATCTGTCATGTAACTTGTCAGTCGCTGAGCAACCACCCTCTCTAAGACCTTTGATACAAAGGAAAGGTTGCTAACAGGGCGGTAGTTTTTTAGTATCTCAGGGTCTAAGGTAGCTTTTTTAAGCAGAGGGGTGACCACAGCTGATTTCATATATGTAGGTACTTCACTTGACCTCAGTGAGGCATTAATGATGTCTGTGATCGTGGGAAGCAGTTCATTTTTCTGAGTACTCTCAGATGAGTACCAGTGTACCAGGGTTTCAATTATTTTTCAGGTTTTATGCATCTTTTTCTATTGGCCAAAGTAGCCACCAGCAGCGTAAGGGTTAACAACATACTAAACACTTGGTATATTAGGAATGCCCTTTTGTTTAACCCATTAACACTCAGAGTTCATCTAGAAGTTATCGTCTTCTACTCTCCTAATTTTGAAATCTTTTGGTAGTAAAGAGAAAGTTCACAAAATATTTGAAAGAGAGTTGTTCTTTTTTATTTGTTTGGCTTCTGATCTACATTTCTACTTCAAATATTTTCCAGAAATTGCTTTTGCAAGTAAAATCATCAGGCCTCTTTTGGCTGCTCTGAGTGTTAATTAGTTAACCCATTTTCTTCTAGAGTGCGCACAACTCCAATCATAGAAGACCAACTAGGACATAACACAGTATTCTTCTTCCCCTTATTGCCTTGGCCTAAACTCATTGGTCTATTTTTCTGTTCTTGCCTTAGTATAAAGGTCTATTTTCCCACAACTGCTCTAGATCTGATGCCTTTTCTGTTAGCTTCATGCATATATCTATTGCAGTCACATGAAATAGCACCTCCTTTAGCAGCACCAGTATTCTCCCTTCCTCTATTGCCTTCCCTTGAGTCGCTGCATGGTCTTTTCTTCTATTTCATTATTCATGTCTTAGTATGAAGCTCTATTTGCTCTGAAGGACTGTTTGTTGGTTTTTTGCATATATTTATTAGAGTTGCATGTTAGTGCATCAGGATCAGCTTAGAAATAGAGCTCTTCCCCCCAATCCTATTGCTGTGGCCATGGTCTTAGCCAGCAGGGCATCTGGGTGTCTTTTTGAACACCCAAACCCTTAAAAAGCACCCCTCAGGACACCCAAATATTTTTGTGAGGAATTTATTAAAATGTCTATCTCAAGCATATAATTGAATTTTTTCTTCTCCATATGATTCCCATGACATTGTATAAGGATATCATGCCTTATTTTGATAAGTTTATACATGTTTATGGTTGAAATTTTAGTACATTGCAGTCCCCATTAAAAATTTGACCGTCCAAATTTGGGCACCCAGTTTCTAAATCCTGCTGTGGCCATGGTTTATTGGCCTATTTTCCCTCCCTAACTGTTGAGTTAATGGCCTAGCCTTATTTCATTTTCCTAGCCTTTTTGCACATGAGTTTTCTATGTCAAATTGTGTAACTTCAGTACACATATATGGTGAAAGTGTACACCTGCTCTCATTGCTTTGGCCTTGGCTTATTAGCCTTGTTTCCTTCCTAATTGCCCTGGCCTTGTTACATTGGCTGTAGCGCCCTGTCTGCGAGGTTCATGCATGTATTGATGAGACTCTGTGTAATGGCATAGTCTCAAGAACAGACCCTCAAGCACATAAATATTTCATGCCCTCTCATAATAGGTATGTTATATGTGTATTAGCATGTCTCAAGTGATGGAGATCTTCAGAGGGAAATTACCAAATATAAGACCCCCAACAGCTGGATGCAACCTCCACTTATAAGTGTGCTGGGAGTATTTGATCTGCATTGGATGGTATGTTGTAGATTTCCAGTGGAAACTGCTTCACTATTGCAGAAATTGAGGTCAGTTACTTTAGGCTCCTCACTAGAAATCATCCTGTGTAAACCTGCGGCCAATTATTTGGGGGAGATCTTGCTAATTAAAGCATCTTTTGAAAAATATTAAACCCATTCATGAATACTCAAAAGTTCTTATAGAAATGGTTATCTAGATATCTCTTACTTTTGATGATATTAAACCAAAGAATAAAGAATGATTTTCATAAAATATCAGGCGAGTGGGGGGTGGGGGGGGGGGGGGGGGAGTTATTGTTAAGGTTCTGAGAAACATTTCCCCTTCAATTTTGTTTTTCAAGTATGCTTTGGCCTGAAAGATTTCCCCAAAATTGTCAGACTGCTTTTGCCTACTGTGACCATAAATGTTTTGTGGGGAAAAAATTAATTAGAACCTAACCAACATTTTCCTCAAAAACTTGTGCATTTGTGCTTCAGTCCCCCCAAGCTGAGATGGTCGCAGGTTTTTGTCGTGGCTGGATAATGTTGGCTTGTTCTCTATGCAAACATGAGGCAGTATGAAGGGATGTCTTATACTGTGCCTACATATACCAAGTTGGCAATAACCTATAGTGTTATACCTCACGCCTATCCTTTCTAAGATGACTACCAATGTTCTAGGCTTTAAGTCATTTTTCAGTTGTTTGCATTATGTTGTATTGGCCAGATTAGCCACTAGAAGAACAAGGGTGAAGCACTTTTGTATACTCTAAGACAGTGATCAATGCAAAAGGGTGTTTTTTTTGGATAAGATAGTTCTTGGTGGCATATTCAAGATTTCTTGCTTGTTATATGTTGAACATGAGCTCTTTGACGTGTTCCTGCACTATAACATGAAGCATATGACAGGACATATGACAGGAGGAAGTATGACAGGATCCTAAAGATGATACTTTAGATCACATCTCACACAGACACCACATACACTTTAACCCTTATGCTGCTGGTGGCTAATTTGGCATATACAAAATGATGCAAAAAACTGAAAAATGATTGAAACTCTGGCACATGGGCACTCATCTGAGAGTACTCAGTGAGAGCTATCCAATGAATACCAACAAGACTGGGTTTAAATAGTTTTCAAAAATCTTTGCATCCTTGTGATTTGGACAAAAGTAGTCAAAACATTGGACGGGTTAGACAGTTCGCCATTGCTCTTATGTGTGTGTGTGTGTCTAAACAGCATGTAACTGATACACATTTTGTCATTGTTTCATGAGCTTATCAATCTATTTGCATCTGGAGTGTGCACATGATCAAACAACTTGAAAATTATATATATATCAAATACAGAATGTGGGAAGAACGCAACAGTAACATGCTTGCATGCACACTGAATGGTCTAGCCCTTTTAAATTTAGCGGAACTTCCAAAATAGGCTACACTGTCTTAGAGCTGATAACCCTCTGTGAAAGTAAATGTTTAGATATATTTGTAAGAAAGGTGATAGTGACTATAACAACTATGAATTCTTCCACTCAATATCATACAAAAGCCTATTAGTTTTATTCATATAGATCCAGACAACTTTTTTTGAAATACCAGTATATCAATAACTATATTATTGAATGTGATGATATGAGTTAAATTGCTAGGATTAGGAGAGCATTACTAAAGGAAAGGCTTAAATAGAAGCAGGCAGTAAGCTTCTTCCAGAGACATTGCCACTCAGCATGACATAGTTGGAGAAAGAAGCTGCAGTCTGGTTGCAGCAATACCAGGCTAAAACTTACCACATCTTTTCCGCATTTTCTGCATAGCTGATTTCCTTGTGCCGCCTGACTTTTGTAGTCACTACTTGTTGCCATCTCTGACTGATACAGCAGTAATTCACATGGAAGTAAGCAGCAAAATCCTTAATTCATAAGGAATAATTCATGGGCAAATCTAATTAAACTCTGATAAGCTGTGAATTCAATTCCACACTGACAAGAGAGATTGATTGATCAAGAATTCCCCAACTAAGTGGTGGTCTGTGAAATATTTGTAGCAACGTTATGCCTCGGTGAAGAATTTGGCAGTCTGTGAAAGGAAATTCATAATACTTTCACTCATGTTTTAACATATGACTTCCGAGGTTTTGAAAGCAGGGCCATAACAGTAACACATTAGTGTTGTAACTTCTGGCTTGGTAATGTGCTTAAGGCCACTCCAATTTATTTACTTGTCTTACGTGCTCAGGAGGTAGGATATGAGCTATTTTGGAATAAAAAAAAAAGTTGAAAAATGCGACTTTTTTTATTTATTTTATTTCTTTTAGAGTCTGTTGACTAGGACTGGTAGCGATACATTTCTACCAGCCTATTCTCAACTAAATAAAATCAATCAATTAATTAATCCCTGTAACCTGAAGGGTGGGAGGTATACCTCCTCAAGTCTGAGGCTCTTCTACAGCAGTGATAGCTTCCTGTAGTTGACTGAATCACCCTTATAAAGAATATTCTTAAAACTTGCACTTTTTTTTTTTTTTTTTGGAGGCTGACAGAAAATTTCAAAACCACTTTTGTCCGTAAGACACCAAAGGTGACTTTTTTTTTCTTTTTTTTTGGAGTCTGACAGGATTTTTTTTTCAAAAAAAGCTCGTAAGACAAGTAATCAAATTGGAGTGGCCTAACAGAGAGTTGGAGCCCTTGCCTGTTATGTGACCCTCTGGTGAAAGGATATGTTAATACTAGTGCAGTCATAACATTAGCCTAGCTACAAGGCTCTATTTGGATTTTACTTTATTATATATAAATGCCTGCACCTATACTACATAGGGACTTGTGGCCTACTGTTGGCCATTTAGTTCACACAATTGCCACACGAGGGAGATTAATATCATAACATGAGCTTGACTTGAAAATGTGTCAATGCCTTTTATAACAGACTTGGATGCGGAATATTGAATTTTGTTTATCTTCACTTTTTTTTACCCCATTAAGGCTAAATTGAATTTATTATTAATGATGAATGCCTCTAGCCAGATTCAAAGTCAGGGTTCTCTTTGCTGGACCCATGTAGCAATTAGTGCGAGATGATTTAGACCACTCAGCCATCGGGGCTGCCACCTATATCAGGTAGAGGAAGCAGAATGACTAAAGCTGATGATTTCCTGTTTCCTGACTTAAAACACCAGTTTTGAGAAACTACCTGTCGTGAAAGACAGGTACAGAAATTACGCAGGTGAAAATTGACTCCGTTCTACCCATTATATAGAGACAGTCTGTCTTCCAACACCACATTCATTCATCCTTCCGGTGTTTTTACACAGGTTGTACTGTTCTTGTTTCAAACGTTAATGACTTAATGGGTATGTTGCATATATCTATCCTGCAGGTGTTATGACTGGTTGTCATAGGGACAGTTTAAATTATTGATATTAACTATTTGTTGCCAATTTATCTGCATCTAGGTGGTCTCTCAAGGTACCATTTGGATACTTAATTTTCTGCAATATCCTGTTAAAGTTTTAGTCATATTACACTGATTTGAGTATCATCATATCCAGGAAAAACAGAAGAATAGCACTGCAGGATTACAATGACTTATTAAAATACCTTATATACCTCCTTTGTGCTTGGTTTGGCACATGGGTACTCATCTAACAGTACTCACTTAGAGCTATCTAACGAATACCAACGTGACAGGGTTTAGTTGGTTATCAAAAATCTTTGCATCCTTGTGCTTTCGATGAAAGTAACCTTAGTATTGGAAGGGTTCTTATAGGTAAATGTTTTATTTTCTGTCATGTGATTGTACCCATTTTGTCGGACAGAGATGAAGATATTTCATCAGCCGAGAAATAGTTTTTAAATAAAGAATAGAAGTCTACATTGGTTATTTTCTTTTTCAAAAATAGGCTTCTATAGGTTATGTTGTAATTATTCTAGACCTCACCACTGAGGGCATGAATAGGTTAATCATCTTGAGTAAGCGATCTGCTAAGTAGGACATGGATATCTAACACAGACATTAATTCAACTCATTATCTGATTGCAAATGTGAATGATACTCTGCTAATCAGTTTGACCTTGAGGAGGCTCAGACATATGTCATAAAAACTGCTTGGCTAAATGAACTGATCTCATGTCTCATATATATATATATATATATATATATATATATATATATATATATATATATATATATATATATATATATATATATATATATATATATATATATCAGGGCTCGATATTAGGGTGTGCTGGGAGCCGAGGGCTCCCTTGAATTCTCTTGCGGCTCCCTGACAGATTACTGCAGGGAGCCCAAAGATGTACTGGTTTTAATACAGAACACCTTTAAGTGGCGTTTGAAGATGCAATTGGGCTCCCTGGTAAAAAAAACTTGATTTTGAGTTCCTCATATTTATATATATAAATATATATATATATATATATATATATATATATATATATATATATATATATATATATATATATATATATATATATATATATATATATATATATATATATTTATATATATATATATATATATATATATATATATATATATTTATATATATATATATATATATATATATATATTCATACATGGATGAATAGACAGACAAATAGATATATGTGCATATGTTAGTGTGATAGTACCATATCATTAGGACCATATGACAGTGGGTTAGTGATCATTTAACATGGAAATTAGTATTTCATTGGTGACTCACATCTCTAATCTGATTGCTTAGGGTGTCCAACTGCTTCCTTTCTCCCAGATGAGGTTCAGGTGTCATACTGCTAAAGGCAATTAGTACCTTCATTATCGTGGTACAACATGCAATACAGAGATAAATAGGATGTTTTGTAAAGATGTCCTATGCATAAGATAATATAATTAGTGATTCTTAGAACTCTCGACCAATCATTATATATATATATATATATATATATATATATATATATATATATATATATATATATATATATATATATATATATATATATATATATATATATATATATATATATATATATATATATATATATATATATATATATATATATATATATATATATATATATATATATATATATATATATATATATATATATATTTATATATGTATATATAATATATGTGTGTGAGTATATATATTTATACATATACATATGCAAGTGGAAGTGGAATGTATTGATCTTATGACTCCACCCTGATTTTGACCCATTAAATCAAGTATTAAATCTGAAGTCAATTGCTAAGCATTGTGTATATCCTGATCAATATAGTAGATATCTGTTCCATCCTGAACCTGAATCCTGAGCTCTATCTACAAAGCATGTCACATACTAAAGTGTTGAAAAGAATCATGGAAACAAGTAAACAGGGTTCAAGTTGATTTCTTTGTTTTAGAAATTGTTTAGATAGCACCTGGTTTCAAGAGATACTTCACTTCAAGTGCATTTTAAGTTCCTTTATAAAATTGTCACAAAAAATGTGTATATACATTTACTATACAAATAATGGAAAACTGTATACAAAATCTCACAAAACATATCTAGTGGTATATTTTTATGTTATTATGCATCTGAAATATATGTTACTATGTAGGATTCGTATATATTGCTCTAGGCATGAATATGGAGACGTGTTATTGATGTATCGTAAATTATTAATAATTAATTGATGCCTAGGTGTTTATTGCCTGAGTAATTTTCACACCAGGACCAGATAAAAGTGATGCATGGATTCTGTTCGGATGATCACCTACATAATTTATTTCATTTTCCGTGAGCTGTCGTCCGATCATCCTTATTCCTTTCAAATGGAATAGTGGACTCACATTTGAACTATCATTCATGGCGACCATTACATTTCATGAATACTTCATATTAATGGCACAGTATGACTGATTATCCTTACATTAAGTGATTTCTCCTAACAGTGGTCGCCAATGCTGGTTAGGCTGCAGCTAAAGTGTCTGGTACGGCTATTGAAACAATAACCGCTATTGCTCCTTTCTTTACTAAGTATAGAAAAGGGGATTTTTTTTATCAAATCAAATTTCTGAACTTTTTAAAAACTGGTCCGTGACTGAAGATTTTTAAATTTCATATTCATATAATTTAAATCAGTATACAGATAGTTTACTCGCAGGTGAACAATACATAATTATTCCATACAAAGTGCACTCTTCTTCAGGTTTTCCCCTCCTGACATGTTTCCATTCTCACTCATACACCTTTTACATAATGTTTCTGGTTTGGCTGTAAGCTTACTCCAATCCTTATTGAAATAAAACCTGAGAAAAGACTCATTGAGCATTGTCCACTTTTGATATTCTTTTTTTACATAGGACTGACTTGTTGCAGGGAGTTTAATAATAAAAAAGAATATGGATGTGGCTGCTATCTCTGGCAGGCCTCTATATATACTTCTTTGGCTAATTTGAGAAACTGTAACAGTTCCTACAACTTTTCTATTGGAAGCATCTTTCTTTGCCCTTAGCTTCATTTTGGAAGGAATATGAGGATGTTCAGGACTTTGAGCAGAGACATTGAACAAAGAGTTACATATTATCAGTAAGATGTCTTAAGAACCATTCAATAAAATCTTTTATTATTTTTCATTAAATACCTTTCAAAGAACAAAAAAGTCTTGATTTTTTGGGATATCAATCTCTTTAAAAGGTACCATTTAACTTTAAGACATAGAACATGAGTAAAAGCCTAGTTCTAAGATACCTGTTTTATAAAAATAAATTTTAGTAACATTCTTTTCCACTACAGTTTATTTAACTTTTGATGAGCTCATTTTCAGTTTCATGTTGTATTGATGAAATGGGCATATATTTCATACAATTTATGTTATCCATCACCTTAAATGAATGGAATTTGTAGAATTTCATTTCTATCAGTTCCTAGCAGTTTATTATCACAGCAAAAGGGTAACTGGTGTATTTGTAGGCATGACAGTATTGCTGGAATAATTTCGTGCTTTTTAGAGGTTGTTGTACAACAACCTATATTCAGTTCGCTTTTGTTGTCTTGCATTCCCGGGGAGGGTCCTGGGAGCTGGTTGATGCATTTTCCCTATGTTGTCTTACATGGCATTTTTGGAAAATTCTAGCCGCATGATCTGGAGAGTGGGGTGTGGTGGGGTCGTTTTGTTTATTGTTTCTGTTAGAATTGGGTGTGTAGTTTATAATGTTTGTTTCATTGTTTCTGTGGGTTGCCTAGTTTTTTTTTGGTGGATTTTTACGTGTTTATACTTTACGTTTTCTTCACTCCAATACGATTCTGTAGCGCGTCTGGTCTGGTGGGGCGGCCGTTGGATGCGCATGCGTGGGTGGATGCGCATGCGTGGGTTTTCTGCATATTTAATGCGATCGGCTAATCACGTGACGGTGCGTGATTGGGTTTCCCAGCACCACGTGGTTTGTCTCTGGTGAATTATCCAATGAGCGGTCTCACTGCCTCACCGTCACACCACGTGGTACTCTTTCCCGCGGTTTATTAACCAATGAGCGGCTATTTGTATCCCTCTTTGTACTATTTTACTTACGTGTTCATTCACGTATTTTTTACATTGGCTAGGTTACCCTCCGCCATTTTGAATATCGGGTTTGACGAAATTTGCACCCCGATTTCAAAGCTTTCGTTTGTGGCCATCTCTAACTCTAAAATTCTGAAACCAAAAGAATTAACAAGCCAAGTATCTATATTATTAAGATTAATTCTTTTGGTTTCGGAAAATCGAAAATATTTTGAGATATTTGTCAACACGCATCGATGGTGGCGTGTTGACCATGGCGATTAGTACATTCTCAATGGTACCTCGCCGATTCCTGTCAATTTCATCAAGCTATCTCCCCCCGATCACAATATGACTACCTACCTGGATAGATGAGATCCTCATCTATCTGATTCAATCATTTTTTTAATTCAACTTCAGGTTGGAAGCGAAAAAATAGCTTTTCGCTACAACCGGAAGTTGATTTTTTTGATATAGTGAATTATCCAATGAGCGGTCTCACTGCCTCACCGTCACACCACGTGGTACTCTTTCCCGCGGTTTATTAACCAATGAGCGGCTATTTGTATCCCTCTTTGTACTATTTTACTTACGTGTTCATTCACGTATTTTTTACATTGGCTAGGTTACCCTCCGCCATTTTGAATATCGGGTTTGACGAAATTTGCACCCCGATTTCAAAGCTTTCGTTTGTGGCCATCTCTAACTCTAAAATTCTGAAACCAAAAGAATTAACAAGCCAAGTATCTATATTATTAAGATTAATTCTTTTGGTTTCGGAAAATCGAAAATATTTTGAGATATTTGTCAACACGCATCGATGGTGGCGTGTTGACCATGGCGATTAGTACATTCTCAATGGTACCTCGCCGATTCCTGTCAATTTCATCAAGCTATCTCCCCCCCGATCACAATATGACTACCTACCTGGATAGATGAGATCCTCATCTATCTGATTCAATCATTTTTTTAATTCAACTTCAGGTTGGAAGCGAAAAAATAGCTTTTCGCTACAACCGGAAGTTGATTTTTTTGATATAGTGAATTATCCAATGAGCGGTCTCACTGCCTCACCGTCACACCACGTGGTACTCTTTCCCGCGGTTTATTAACCAATGAGCGGCTATTTGTATCCCTCTTTGTACTATTTTACTTACGTGTTAATTCACGTATTTTTTACATTGGCTAGGTTACCCTCCGCCATTTTGAATATCGGGTTTGACGAAATTTGCACCCCGATTTCAAAGCTTTCGTTTGTGGCCATCTCTAACTCTAAAATTCTGAAACCAAAAGAATTAACAAGCCAAGTATCTATATTATTAAGA
The DNA here is from genome assembly GCA_963942565.1 of Maea johnstoni. Classification (NCBI taxonomy): domain Eukaryota; kingdom Metazoa; phylum Annelida; class Polychaeta; order Spionida; family Magelonidae; genus Maea; species Maea johnstoni. Next base: position 31,216,557 of record OZ012686.1, read on the forward strand.
TTAATTCTTTTGGTTTCGGAAAATCGAAAATATTTTGAGATATTTGTCAACACGCATCGATGGTGGCGTGTTGACCATGGCGATTAGTACATTCTCAATGGTACCTCGCCGATTCCTGTCAATTTCATCAAGCTATCTCCCCCCCGATCACAATATGACTACCTACCTGGATAGATGAGATCCTCATCTATCTGATTCAATCATTTTTTTAATTCAACTTCAGGTTGGAAGCGAAAAAATAGCTTTTCGCTACAACCGGAAGTTGATTTTTTTGATATAGCGAGATTAGGGCATTGATATGCATTGTGTGCATTTCACACAAAAAACATACTTTTTTCAATAAATTGTCACGTCGCCGTTTCTGGGTCAAAATTTACAAATGGCCCATCAAAGTGTTCGCAACAAATAGGGCTTTTACCCTATTATCATAACTTGTTGGTTATATTTGTAATTTTTGAAAAAAAATGGCGACTTCGGAAAAAAACGGCAAAAACGGCTTTTTGGAATGTTGATTTAGGAACCCTGGCGAAATTCTAAATTTACTTATTAATTTCGCCACTAAAACCGGAAAAAAAGTTTCAACTTCAAGAAAACAGACTCTAAATAATCCATCCTGCCCATTTGTGGATTTTTTTTGATCCCCACAATCGTAAGAAAACAACTTTGAAAAAAACGGAAGTAGTAAATATTTTTATCGCGATTTCAGCAGTCAGTATATATACCCTTCTCACCATGAGTGTAGTATGCAGTCCTGAAGTTAGCAGACCTTTAACCCTGCCATCCCTTCCGTTCTCACTGTTGTTGTATTTTAGATAAAGATATGATTTTAATTGTTTTGGGTGACAGGAAAAGTGTGTACTGTTATAATTTATTGGTCACAAACTTATAAGCCCAAAGAGCATGTAATGCGAATGCATGGGATGGCAGGGTTAATGGTCTGCATACTTCAGGATTGCATTTTCACTCATGGTGAGAAGGGTGTCAAGGGACATAACTGCAGGCAGCACTCATAGAAACTGGCTTCGACATCATACTGCATCTACACCAAAGAGCATCATAGGAACTTGATTCACCTGACAACCCAAAATAGTAAGCATACATTAAATTGAAATAAATACAAAAGTATCAATACAAAACTATCACTCAATATACAATTTTATAAAAACACATCCACAAAATATAGAAACCATGCAAATCTTCACTGTCCCTCAAACAAAACAATTACTGTTTAAAGAAGATATTGTGTCGGTGTGATAATATAAGATTGCATTTGGTGAGATATGTTTTGTGTTGATATTTTTGTGTTGCTTTGATGGTATGTATGATTATTTTTTCAGGTTGCATGGTGTATTGAATTTCTCTGATGTACCTTCAGTCTACCTGATGTTTAGTGCTGCCTGCAGTTCTGTCCCTAGAAACTCTTCTCAACATGAGTGAAGTAGCAGACCTGAAGTATGCAGGCTTCTACCCTATGATGCCGATGCCGGTCCCATACCCCTTCAACCCAGTGCTCGGGCCCAGGCAGCATCTCCCTGCATTTGTATCGCCCAAGATGCAAAACAAACGAAAATACTGATCAAAATAAAGGGAAAATTACAAAGTTTGTGTTTCTGATGTATTTTTTAACACTATTAGGTATGATAGAAAGATAAAGAAGTTCAAAGAATGGGAATTTTTTTTGAAATTGTTCTAGACTGATATTTAATGTACATTCACAAACTGGCTCTTATAGTTGTATTTCTTGGCACTATTAGGTGTGATAAAAAGATAAAGAAATTCAAAAATAGGGAAGTTTTTTTAAGTGCGGATTTAGATAGAAATCTTATGAAAAGTTTGGAAGATATGTGTTTCAGATGTATTTTTTGGCACTATTAGGTGTGATAAAAAGATAAAGAAGTTCAAATAAAAGGAAATTGTTTTAAATTGCTCCAAACTGATATTAATGTCTATTCACAAACTTGGTTTTTGATTAAAAAGTCTGTAAGTATCATCAGCAGCATTACAAGTGTGTATCAGTCTATTTTAGGTTTAAGTACAAAGTTATTGCATGCATATTGGGTTTCTGGTAGTGCTGGACCTGCTTTAGTGGCGGAAGATCATGGCCAGGGGCATATGTCCCTTAAGGGGCCATATGGTTGATATTTGTGCATGTTTGCATTCAGGCAGTGTTTGGCCATTTTCATGTAAAGGTAAGTCACGGACTAAAGTTCTTCAGGCAGCAGCATGTTAGTTGTGGCAAGCATGCTGCTGGTGGGGTTTTGTTGGCTGTCATTTGCAGTGCTGGTTGTAGGCTTTTCCCATTCATGTTTGGTGATCTACTGGATTAGTGGTGGTGAGTTTGCCATAGTTTCTTGGATAGCTAGGAGTGGGTTATAGTTTTCGAAAATATTTGAGGGAGGGTTTTAGATAGAATTCTTTTGAAAAAATTGAGGGATATGTGTTTCAGTTGTATTTTTTGGCACTATTAGGTATGATAAAAAGATAAAGAATTTCAGTGGAAGGGAAATGTTTTAACTGTCCAGGTTTGGGGGTTTTGGAGCATTTTTCCAGGGAAAAAATTGAATAGTTTGTGTTTCTGATGTATTTTTTAGGTATGATAAAAAGATAAAGAAGTTCAAGAAAGTTGAATTTCTTTTAAAATGTTCTAAGCTGATATTTAATGTCCATTCACAAGCTTGGCTCTTATAGTTCATCATCAGGTAGCAAAATCACATAATCCAGGAACATATGCCCCTTAAGGGACCATAAGGTTGATCCTTGTGCATGTTTGCACTCAGGCAGTGTTTCGTCATTTTCATGTAAAGGTAAGTCACGGACTAATGTTCTTCAGGCAGCAGCAGGTAAGTTGTGGCAAGCATGCTATTGGTGGGGTTTTGTTGACGCTCATTTGCAGTGCAGGATGTGGGCTTTTCCCATTCATGTTTGGTGATCTACTGGATGAGTGATGGTGGGTTTGTCATAGTTTCTTGGATAGCTAGAAGTGGGTTATAATTTTGGGAAATATTTGGGGGAGGGTTTTAGATAGAATTCTTATGAAAAAATTGTAGGATATGTGTTTCAGATGTATTTTTTGGCACTATTAGGTATGATAGAAAGATAAAGAATTTAAGGAAAAAGGAAAATGTTTTAAAATGCTCCAAACATATATTTAATATCCTTTCACAAAGTTGGCTCGTATATTTTTTCATCTGGTTGCAATATCACATGAACCAGGGGCATATGCCCCTAAAGGGTACATAAGGTTGATCCCTGTTCATGTTTGCTTTTAGGCAGTGTTTGGCCATCTTCATGTAAATGTTTTGTGTTACTTTGATGATATGTCAGATGTCAAATTTTTAACCCCGCCCCCCATCGCTCTCTTTTTCTGAAGTATGTGTGTTAAAATGTTCATGTTTATATTTGGCGGATAGGCTTAGTGATTAGTTTAGTTTGTCAAAAGTTGCATTTTATTTATGCGTGCTGAATTTTAGGTTATGATGAAATATTTTATTCGCTGTTTAACTGTTGGTCTTTTTTAATATTTGAGAGCCGGCACTTATTTTAATGCATGGGCTTTGTTGTATATACTTAGCTTATGTGTTAACATTTTGTGTTGTGGGGGAGAGTCACAAGCCTCTGTTAAGGGGGAGTGGATTTTTGGCTGTTGGCAACATGTTTGATTTTGATGTGGTGTTATTTGCAGGCAGCCAGTCAGTTTGTTACATGCATCAGTGATTGACTTTAACATTTTCAGACAGGAGCAGATTTGGCTCCTAGGATTTTAAGTTTAGGGGCTATTAAATTCCTGTGCGGCCACCACGACGGTATGGTTTTGCCAGGGGTGCATTGTCCAGGTTTGGGGATCTTGGGGCATGCTCCCAGGGAAAAGTTTGAAAGGTTTGTGTTTCAGCTGTATTTTTTGGCACTATTAGGTATGATGAAAAGATAAAGAATTTCAAAAAAAGGAAAAGTTTTTAAAATGCTTTAAGCTGATATTTAATGTCCGTTCACAAACTTGGCTCCTATAATTCATCATCTGGTAGCAAAATCACATGGTTCAGGGGCATATGCCCTTTAAGGGACCATAAGGTTGATCCCTGTGCATGTTTGCATTCTGGCAGTGTTTGGCCATTTTCATGTAAGGGTAAGTCACGGACTAAAGTTCTTCGACAGCATTAAGTAAGTTGTGGCAAGCATGCTATTGGTGGGGTTTTGTTGACTGTCATTTGCAGTGCAGGATGTGGGCTTTTCCCGTTCATGTTTGGTGATCTACTGGATAGGTGATGGTGGGTGGTGAGTTTGTCAAAGTTTCTGGATAGCTAGAAGTGGGTTATAGTTTTGGAAAATATTTGAGGGAGGGTTTTAGATAGAAATCTTACGAAAAATTTGAAAGATATGTGTTTCAGATGTATTTTTTGGCACTATTAGGTATGATAAAAAGATAAAGAATTTCATAAAAAAGGAAAATGTTTTATAGTGCTCCAAACTGATATTAATGTCTATTCACAAACTTGTTTTTTGATTAAAAAGTCTGTAAGTATCATCAGCAGCATTACAAGTGTGTATCAGTCTGTAACCACTAACGAAAAAACACAAAAATCAGAAAAATTTCAAAATAGCAAAATATTAAAAAAACAAAAAATTGCAAATGATTAACTACAAAAAGACATACAAGGAATCAACCTCTTGACGCCACTGGCGTCTATCTTGTTCTTGTTGTGAACAGATTCTTCCTTCTCAGAATACTTAGATTTGTAGGCATGACAATCATATATATATATATATATATATATATATATATATATATATATATATATATATATATATATATATATATATATATATTATATATATATATATATATATATATATATATATATATATATATATATATATATATATATATATATATATATATATATATATATATATATGTATATATTGCTGGAATAGTTATGTGCTGTTCTTTGTTGTGAACTTATATATTGCAGGAATAATTTTTATGCTGTTTCTTATTGTGAAAAGATCCTTCATTCTCAGCGTACATGTGATTAGATTTATGCCTGTCCTGAGCCGCTGGCTTTAGCCATGGAGAGACAGCAGCAGTAATATGTGTGGTGTGTGCAGGAGAGTAATTGAGTATTTGTACTGCTCCTACCAATCACCATTAGAGGTAATATATGACCTAACATCTCCAGAGAAGCAAGCAGGAGCATATTAGCTATGTCATCGTGCTATGACGGATCACATGGAATTATGCCTCTAATTAGTGCATGTCCTACCAGTCTGTACCCTCCAAGCAGGGTTGTACTGATTACTGAAGTGATTTAACCCTTCCAATGCTGAGGCTACGATTGTCCAAAGCACAAGGATGCAAAGGCTTTTGAAAAACATCTAAACCCTGTCGTGTTGGTACTCATTGGATCTGCTGGGTACTCTCAGATGAGTACCCATGTGCCAGGGTTTTAGTCAGTTTCAGGCTTTTTGCATCATTTAGCACTGGCCAAATTAGCCACCAGCAGCATAAGGGTTAATCAAACTGTTTGCATTTGCCATAAAGCTGCACTCACAGAGGGAGATCAACTCATGAGCTCCCCACCATATTGACTCATGAGCTCAGGGGCGCGCCGTTTTTTAAATGAATATCTATTATTAATCCCAGCAATTAAAAAATAAATACTTAACTGATGGAGATTTATTAACATTCACATGTTTATTTCATTTTAAAATGTGCCGGCAAGACATGACAGTGATGAGCAGTGATAAGAAGGTGTGAGTTAGGTATTCTCCTGTGTTAGGTTTGTGTTCTCTATTTAGATGAGTCAACGAGTTGACCACTCCAGCTCGAGCTCAGCTCGTCTGGCTTCAGAAATTAAGCCACTGAGTTTGTGAGCACACTACTTCTGCTGCTATTACTTTTATTATAATAACAATACTCTTACAGCTGTTCTTACTAATCATCTGTAATATCTCATTACCATGAATTTGATTTACTAACAATATTAATAATTTTAAAATATGTTAGAAGGTGTTTGTCATTATCCATATTCAGAGTTTCTCAAAATAGTTCAATTCTTTTAAATGCCCATTTAAGATGAACAATGTAGTAGCTGTTAGGTACGTACACACTACACAGTGTGTATTGCTGGTATGTACATGTAGCAGGCTCATAAGTATGCACACAGCATAATTCCTTGAGGCTGGTAACTCTACAATGCTGATAAATGGACACTCCCTGTGATGCGGACCGGTTGGTCGCAGAGGGATCATCATCCTGCGGCCACAGGAATCTTGAGGAGCTTACGCTAACCTTTCATCCTCTCACCCGGCTCAACATGAAAGGGCCGAAACCTGAGACAACTCCTAGCCAAGCCATCTTGTGTACTCACTATCATTCACGCTTATAGGGGTTGGAAAACAAACATATTAATTGATGCATCAGATGTAACTCATTTATTTGATATAAACGATATGTTTCCTGTACGTGTTACCCCTGTAAGTACAAAGTTGAATGATAATTTGCTGTACTTATTTTAAAAGAAATGATATTGATATCATTGCTGATTGTGGAGTTTTAGTCTGAGTTCTGAGAAAAATTTTCTTTTTAACCATTCTGACCATTTAAATGATATCTCTATAACTAAAGTACATTTTGTATCTCAAGGAGAAATGTACATCAGATCTCTACCCAAAACCTTCCTGCAAATGTTTTGTGAATTCATGCTTTATTTGTTATTCAAAAATGTATCATAGGTTTAGTCAAGACTGTCTAGATTTCACTTGTCAAGGAGATAGATGCAGACACAAATGCATTATATATTTTCCAAAAAAAAACCTTTCGTCTGAGATTTATCACCCAAACTGTCTGCCAATGGCTGGTAATGTTGGTTACAGGAATGAATGGGTTAAAGCCTTAAAGTGCTTTCTATTGCTCAGGCCTAAAAAAAGTTGTTTGTTTCCTGTAACCCTACCCTAACAAGTTTTTATTCAAAAAAAAAATCCCTACCCTAATGTTTTTTTTGGCCCTCCCGACTCCCAATCATCAAAAAACATGCATAAAACACACATTTTTGAACGAAAAAATTATCAATTTTTTTTTCCGACCTACCTACCTTATTTTTTCCCGGACCGTTACAGGAAACAAACAATTTCTTTTTCTAGACCTCATTAGGATGGTCAGTAAATTCCTTATGATATGAGTATACCCAGTGTGAAACCCTGCCAGTGCAGACTTAAAGCCTGGATGGTTTATCTGACCAGTCCGGAATCTAGGCAGGAGGGTTGATGGAAGCACTCTAACATACAGGGCACAACAGGAAGCATGCACAGAATGGTTGGTAATTTATCTCTGAAGTGTCGATCAAACAATCCATCACACAGTCGTACCATGCACCTTCTTATCTCCCATGTGGAGACACAGAATCCAGTGAGAAGAGAAATCTGGTATAGTGCATTCCAAGTGGACACTACAAGCAAAGTATTTAACCCTTCAAATGCTATTATAAAGGCTACCTTCGTCCAAAGCACAAGGATGTAAAGATTTTTGTAAACCATCTAAACCTTGTCGTGCTGGTATTCATTAGATAGCTCTCACTGAGTACTCTCTAATGAGTACCCATGTGCCAGTGCTTCAGTCGTTTTCAGCATTTTTGCATCATTTTGTAATGGCAAAATTACCCACCAGCAGCATAAGGGTTAAAGCTCGTCTGATTTTCTTAAGTAAGATACCAGCAACAGCATGCATTTGGCTTCACAGTCAACAGAGAATGATCATTCTCGACTTTCTGCCTCTACCTTATTAGGCTTGGTACAGACAGTGCAGAACTGTCTGGAGTGATTAAAATTTTGAGAGACTTTGACTTATGCAACCTTGGTACTTAAATGTGAAATTACTAATGATTTTCTATGATGTTCTATTTTGTGAAAACTTTCTCTTCTTAAATCCCTGTCCTTAGAAGATATTTTTGGACAGTTTGTAGTTTATTTTTGGGGTTGGATTTTTTTTTGTGTGTGTTTATCACTTGCACCATCCAATCAATGCCACTCATCATGGTTTGTGGCAGCTATGTATTCTCTTACCTCACATGCCTACTGAATCAGTCCTGCTTGGATTTCTTGGTATGTATTTCCCTGTGATATGTGGCTATAGAAATGCTTAGAGCTGGCCTCAGTTGTGGGCCATTGGTAATCTTCAGGAAGGAATGTTGTTGAGTGAGATTGAGGAGGAAATGAGCTTACATAATAATGGTGGTAATAGTGATGTAGATGGATATAATCAGTATCGCTTTCTTAACCATAATTATCATTACTATCATCATCCTCATCATCTCTCTCTCTGTCTCTGTCTCTGTCTCTCTCTCTCTGTCTCTCTCTGTCTCTCTGTGTCTCTCTGTCTCTCTCTGTCTCTCTCTGTCTCTCTCTGTCTCTGTCTCTCTCTCTCTCTGTCTCTCTCTCTCTCTCTCTCTCTCTCTCTCTCTCTCTCTCTCTCTCTCTCTCTCTCTCTCTCTCTTTGACTCTCTTTGACTCTCTCTCTCTCTTTGACTCTCTTTGACTCTCTCTCTCTCTTTGACTCTCTATTTGACTCTCTCTCTCTCTCTCTCTCTCTCTCTCTCTCTCTCTCTCTCTCTCTCTCTCTCTCTCTCTCTCTCTCTCTCTCTCTCTCTCTCTCTCTCTCTCTCTCTCTCTCTCTCTCTCTCTCTCTCTCTCTCTCTCTCTCTCTCTCTCTCTCTCTCTCTCTCTCTCTCTCTCTCTCACACACACACATAAATGGTTAATTCAAAACTATTCAAAAGGTTGTCATCCCAGGTTTTCCAAGTCTGTCCAGTTCTCAGATTTATGTATGTGTGATATACATTTTTTTTTATATGTTCAAAATTATTCAAGAAGTTGTCTTCCTGGGTTTTCCTAGTCTGTCCTATTCCCATATTTCCACATCCATAACACAAGTGGCTTGTGTATGTGTGATATACATTTCTTTTTTATATATGTTCAAACT
>OZ012686.1:31230530-31284011 GCA_963942565.1 Maea johnstoni
TTGACTCATGCAGATTTCTCACTTGAACTCGCGAGTTACTTACCTATTTCCGTCTTATTTATTTCCTGCCATCATATCTTCCAGATACACACCATGTTGGCAGATTATATTGGGCATATAGTGTTTTAAATACCTGAAACAATTTCTATTGTCAATAAGACCAGCAGTGGCTGCTATTTTGAAATCCCCCTGTTGCTATGGTATGCTCAACAACAGTTGCCATGGCACCGCCTGAAATAGCATAATACTTGGATCCTAACAATGAATGTTGTGAAAAAGCATTGCAAGGATGCCAATACAGAATTAATATTGGACTCCTAACATTGACAATTATTAAAAGCTGTACATGATAAAAGACTATTTCAGTCCAGTACAATCAGGGATGTATATTTAGTTGGTCAGCTGCTAGAATCAGAGTGTAGCTGATGATAAAAAACTGTCTTGGAAGTGTTAGATACATATGTTTGCTGCCTGTCCCAGGGGTAGATAACATCATAGGTTTTTGAACTTGTACCTGCTACCCTATATATACAGAAACTGTCCAATGCATTCTGAAGGCATTTGAGAATGTTCACTTTGACTTTTCACCAGGAAAGTTCATTAAAAAAAAAAAGTAAAATAAAAATCTCTGTTTTCACCTTGTATAAGTATGACATGAGGCAGTTTTAGGTGGTTGAAGTGGGGTTAAAGATGATAAACTAGGGCCTCCTGGTGTGAAAGCCATCATAAGTGAAAAGGGCAAGGAGGTATAATAGCCAAACCAGAGTAGGCAAAAAGAGAGTACTTACACCTTACTTGAAGGAGACTTTAAAGGTCAATGGACAAAACAGGAGGGAGGAGCGCAATGTGTTATCGACCACAAGACAATAGATGAGATAAAATAGCAGATTTGTGGTGAGGCAGAAATCCTACTATAATATGATTACCAGCACTACATGCTGTCTGATGCAGTTTCACACAGTTGTTGCTTCTCTGTCCCTTAGGTGTTTTGCTTTTCTAGCATATTCTCTACTACCAGAGACAGTAAACTACCAGGCTTGGAACTTGGAAGGTCAGAGTCATATCACAAATATCACAGAAAACAGGAAGTCAGAAAATCATTGTCAGCATGCACTCAGCCAATAGGAAGCTGGCAGCCAAGTCCAAATGTGTCTGCACTCTTAACCCATTCATACCTGCAACAGTCAAAATTGCCTAACAAAATCTCTATTAACCTAATTCAAAGGACAAGGATGCAAAGATTTCTGAAAACCATCTAAATCCTGTCATGTTGGTATTAATTGGATAGCTCACACTGAGTTTTCTCAGATAAATACCCATGTGCCAGGGTTTTAGCCATTTTTCAGTTTTTTGGTATCATTTTGTATTAGCTGAATTAGCCATCAGCAGCATGAGGGTTAAAAGCAATCTTAAGAAAGCATTCAAAGGAGAGAGGTTCATCAGATCTCTTTCTACCTTGTATTTTGTGAATGTAGTCATTGCATAACTCCAAAGCTATTTTCAAGGGTATCACAGATCAAGAGTACACTCATTAACCCATCAATGCTCACAGCAGCCAAAAGCGCCCGACAATTTTGGTGGAATTTTGCAAGCAAAGGCATAATTAGGAAAATATTTGATGAAGAGATGTTTATCAGGACATAACCAACAACTCTCCTTCAAATATTTTTAAGAATCATTCTCTGTTCCAAAATTACCACAAAAAGTGTCAGAGATCCAGACGACAATTTCTGGGGGAAATCTTGAGCATTAATGGGTTAAGGAGTTCTACAGGCATGAATGGGTTAAGCTGTTCTTGATATTTGCATTATTTATGTCTTTCTTTTGCAACATATATTTCCTTTTGGTGCTGGTTCTAGTCATTTTAATACCAGTTCTCCTGTCTGCACACATTATTATGTCCCAGAGACACCTACATTGACCCTGCCCACACAACAGCAACTGCTCCTGGCAAAAAATGTGTTTGCACTTCTCTAGGAGCTGTTCTTGTGATGTTGCTGGTCTTTCTGTTTTAGTACTTATACTGGCGGTGTCTAATTTTCCAATACAAACTGTTGCAAAAAAGCTGAAAAATGACTGAAACCTTGGCACATGGTTAAGATGGGATAAGATGGTTTTCAAAAATCTTTGTGGAAGGGTTACTATTGGCAACCTTCACATTGTACTTTAACCGATTCTAGCTTTTAGCTGTTTTCTAGTCTACAAACATTATATTGTGTCTCGGAGACATGTGTCCATGTCATTCACACAACAACAAATGCTACTGGTAACAGTGTCAGCACTCAGCAGCAATGTGGTAGTTTAACTTCGCAGACACCTCACAGCTTCTAGCTACTAGTATGCAATATCTCCAACTAGATATTTGGTGAAAAAAATTGGTAGTGTTTATTTTTGTATGCTGTGAGTCAACCTATATTCTATTCGTTAACAAAGTGGGTTGATGAAGGACTGCATGTGAGTCAGTGGCTAGGAATTGAGGGGAATTGTGTACGTGTCTTAACCCTTATGCTGCTGGCGGCTAATTTCGCCTATACAAAATGATGCAAAAAAACTAAAGAATGGATACCAACATGACAGGGTTTAGATGTTTTTCAAAAATTTGAATTTGTGTTTCTTGGACGAAAGTAGCCTCAGCATTGGAAGGGTTAAATAGAGACCATTTCTATAATTAGAGTTTGATACCATTAAGGACAAAAGGGTAATTGGTGAATAGTCATGTTTAGGATCCTAAAAAAATCCCTGATAAATGATGACTTCCCAGTGGTTAGTATTTTTCAGAACTTACCTCTAAGGAATGAAACGATGGTTTACTATAATTCCTTCATTTCCTAAACCTTTTCCTAAAAGATTTCCAGACTAATCTACGAAAATCAATACATGATACAGACGCCAGCACAGAATGCTCAACTAAATATTGATCCCCATCAGAAAAGAGGCATATATTATAATTTCAATCAACCAGTTTTCAAACTATACAAGGTTAGATATTTTCCAATAATACTGAAAATACGCTATAAAATTCCAAACTATGCACATTTAAGGCTAATGTGGATGCTGCCATGGTCACAGTAACAGACTTGCTAACTAGATTATTTCTGAACTGATGGAAAGGAAAGGTTTATCAGTCTACTGCCTCTCTTATCTCAGTTAGGTTACTTGATCCGTTCTTACTTTGAGTTCAGCTGAAAATATTTTTTGCTGTCTGGACGCTAAACCACTTATCAAAAAAACTTGGTTTTAAGCAGAATTCAAATAGAGAAAATATTTGAAGGGGATTTTTTCTTTGGGTGCTCATAGATTTTTTTCCTTCAAAATATTTCAAAATATGTTTTGTTTATGACAGATTTCACCCTGTTGATGAGGTATGAGCATGAATGGGTTTACCCCAGCCTACCTCACAGCAGGGTGTTAGCCAGGATTTCAAAAATGCCTGTCCATAACAGCAATTTCAAAATTTCTGCCCGTCCAGATTTAGCTACTTATCTACTTCAAATCCTTATACCAGCTACAATTAATAGCCTAGTGTGTCATAAAGGGCAATTAACACTTCAGCTATGTCAAAGAAGATGGTTTGTTAGGAAAATATTTGTTTATTACACCTCAAAAATTTGAAAAATTTTCATAGAATTTTTTTCTGTCCAAACAGGAGGTTTTTAGGAAACTACCTGTCCAAAAGACAGACAGGACAGGTCCTGGCTATAAGTCCCTGCCTCACAGGCCATATTTAGATGACATCCTTTTAGATATAGATGAGGAGATATATTCCATCAGTATTTCAAAAGATAACACCTCACATGATAATTCACAACTTCGAGAGACATTTTAAAAATTCACAAAATTCCAAATTTGTGCATATGGTTTGCTATGAGGTCAAGATGTTTTAGTTATATGAAAGGGGGTTAAACTTTCTTGAGATTGGGAGATTGGTGAAAGTACATGTGACATTTTCTTGTCTAGGTTCGGCAGCCTCCCAGACAGTAATCACATCATATTGATGTCACGCCTGATCAAGTGCCTGGCACAGCTAACATCACTTGAAAACATGTCTGCTGAACATTCAACTCTAGGGATTGACATTAACTTCTTCCTCTTGAAAACATGTCTGCTGAGCATTCAACTCTAGGGATGGACATTAACTTCTTCCTCTTGCCCCAAACTTGATACGCAAACATTTTCCAATAGTAAAGACCACTTCCTTCATCAGTTGATTGATTGCCAATTTAACCCATTAATTTCTAATACACCCCTCCCCCCAACCAAACCCTGACTGCTTACTAGGTGATATCTATCTAATATAACACGGCTCGATATTGAGGGCTGCCCTAGTGCCCCAGGCAGGTACAAATTTTCAAAATAAAAAATCAGATTGTGCCTGCCCTAAGGGTCAGATTTCATCATGAAACTTCAGAGATACTTTAACACAAGGGAAATCCAATATTTTTTCAACAGTACAGAGAAAGCTATTGCAGGAAAGCAGATAATTGGTACAAGTATAATACATACAGAAAAGTTGTCATGTTCATTCTATCACACCTTTTGCAGGGCAATGTCAAAAAGGTGTCAGGCTGGTAGAAATTGAAGTTGACCTGCCCTACTTGGCAAGTGCCTTCAAAAGTTAATGTTGAGCCCTGTATAAGCATCTTATGTGAAATATCTTGAGGAGGAATGTTTTATTAATAAAATCCTGCCCTACATGAGGGTTACTTTATGCTTTACAGGGCTCGAAATTAAGTTTTTTTCCAGGGAGCCCAAATGCTACTTCGAGAGCTACCTAAAGATGTTGTGCATAGAAACCAGTACATCTTTGGGCTCCCTGCAGAAATTTAAGGGAGCCACATAAGAAGTCAAGGGAGCCAGCTGCATGCAGTGGGCTCTAGCACTCCCTAATTTTGAGCCCTGCTTTATTTTTTTTTTTGAGTCCAGAGGTAAATTCCCTATTGATACTGTCATCGCATTACTCAAGCACACAGCATTAAACAGTGCTATAAAAAAGAAGGTGGAAGAAGACCTGTTGAGAGGGTAGATTTACAATCATCTGAGATCTTCAATGATGACTGTAATCGTGACCTCAGTAATGGCTTCTCTCAATGAGGTAATGTTGCATTAAATCTAATGACTTCTTGTGACAACACACCTGAGGCAATTCCATGGCAATGCATTCCTGAAACTTAACCACCTTACCCCCAGAACAACCAGGCCGTCTGACAGTTTGGAGCATATCTTTATACAAATAATAGCAAGTTTGGGAAATATTTGAATGAAAAAGGTTTCATGGGTAGTGAAACCAAATATTCATTAAGTTAATGTGCAAAAATTATATCTTTTACAAATTATTTGCAGTTCTGTCGGATCACCAAATTAACTTTATCAAACAATGTACAAAGTGGGTGTCACCTTGATGCAAACTGATGAAGAGAAGGTTAAACCTTTTGCTGCTGGTTGTTGATTTGGCCATTACAACATGATTCAAGAAACCTGAAAAATGATTGAAACCCTGGGACATGGGTACTCATCTGAGAGTACTTCTGAAGCAAGAGCTATCCAATGAATACCATCCTGACAGGGCTTAGATAGTTTTCAAAAGAATTTGTCCCCTTGTGCTTTGGACGAAAGTAGTCAGTAGTCAGCACTTGAAGGGTTATGAAAATGAGATAAGAAAGACCTAGCTGAGAGTCAATTTAGTAGGTAGATGAAGGGAGGATATCAGCCCAGACATAAGCCTGCCTCCCAGGCCATATTTAAACGTCATCCCTTGTAGGTAGATGGCACTGCAGTATACTAGGAGGGTAGTTGGAAATACTATCATTACATCCCCCTTGTGTGGAAATTGTGTGAACTAAAGGTCCAACAATAGGCCACAAGTCCCTTTGTAATATAGGTACATGCATAGATTGATGATAAAAAAGTAAAACACAGTAAAGCCTAGTAGCTCAAGGCTTAACCCAGACATCTGAGATCTTCACTCAGGCGTGACCTCAGTGATGACCCCAATGATGACTTTTCTCAATCAGATAATGTTGCATTAAATCTAATCTCAGCTTGCAACAACACACCTGAGGTAACCATGATGAAACTTAACCCAGTCATACCCAAAACAGCTTGCTGCTCTGCAAACCAAATATAAACGGCTTTAATTTCGAGTGCTAAAGATTTCGCTTTAAAATCCCTTCTGGAGGGTATTTGTGCTACTTTAAATTTGTGCATTTAAGCACTCAACTATATATTTATTACTTTATGAATATATTTGAAAGATGTACACAGTATCTTACAAACAATGGCAAGTCCTCAAGAATATGTGATGGAAAATTATGCCTCAGATGATGATATGCAACTTTCATTGAAATTCCTTTTGTCTCAAGTTCATTTTATTGAAATTATTTGCATTTGAGTAAGATCACAAAGGCAATTACACAATATATATTAAGCCATTTGTATGCCTGTAGCGACCTGAAATGACCTCACCATCTTGGTGATCCTTGTGATATTTCACTTACAAGGGCATCTTTTGGACAATAATTTAAGATGAAACATAAATCAGATAACTAATGATGTTTTCCTTGATATGCTTTGTGAAGTTACGCATTATTTTTAAGTATCATAGTATTTAATAGGACACTTTTCAAGAGGCTCCTGCATGCTTGACTAGCTCCTAGTCTATGATTTCATTAGATTCTGCTTTTCTCTGTTCGGTTTTGACGGTTTTCTATCATTTGCTTAATGTCCAGGTGTTAGTTCCTGTGGCTGGTGATAGATGGCACCAAGGGTGGTCATGCTGGTCAGTCAGAATAAAAAAACTGGAATTATCTCACTATAGTGGTGAGCAATTTAAGAACTAAATCAGGGTATGCATAGTTCAGAGTTGGTAAGGTTTTCATGTAAATTATAGAGAGATAAAAAATATTGGCCTAGGACTAGGCTATTTTCAAGAGGCTCCTGCATGCCTGAATGGGTGAAGGGTGCATGGCTACACACTGGTATGCTGTGAGATGTGCTTGGCTAAGCCTGTGTACAGAGGATGAGCACCCTCAAAGGTGCTGAGCAAATATGACTACATAACACTGACACTTCCACAATACCTTACTGCTTCCACTACTGAGCACATACACACATACTTGATGGCTCTAGCTGCTCTACCACCCACAGGGTCTACAGGCGAGAAATAGCACTTATGTAATTGCAATTTGCACTCCCAGGATAATGTATTCAAACCAGCATTTCAAACAGGGTTCAATGACATTTGCTACCTGATCACAGTTCAAGCTGAGATGGTAAGGGTAATAAAGAAAGCAGGATCAATTTTGTGCATCTCTGATATTCAGACTGCCTTTTTTTCAGAAGTTAATGCTTTATTTTTTTTCAAATATTTCGAAATACCAGTTCCTTATTTTGTGAATTGTTATTTGTTCCTCTAACAGTATTTTAATAGTAATCTAATGTGTGGCAAAAAACACATATTTTGAACTACTAGAGATGAGAAATTCCACTAGTATTGTAAGGATTCGTGTATGTGCCAAATAAAGTTTTTTTTCATTTGGTGAGGGAGAAAGTAGAAACTTGAAACTAGAAAAAGGTACCTTGTTTCCCATTGTTTTCTGGTCATTACTTACTTATACCATTGACCAGCATTATTTTACAGAGCCAGCCTATTTATCTGGCCGCCCCAGATCTAAATTGCAAAGAGAAGTGTACCTTTTTACTACTGGAAATTTGTTTTTAGAGGAGAGATAAATCTTAATGTTTCTGCTTTTATGACTTATGAATTATGTTTTACTATGGGATAGAAACTATTTGATATGACATCCTAGGCGATACCTTGATATGTGAAGTATTCCTTGGCTTCAGAATATTGTTAAATAGCCTGTTGATGTTGTTTCTTTGATGTTGCTTCCTTCCAGCCAAATTAAAAGTCACTTATTCCCAGAAAGTCTGGGTGGTCTACACACTATTGACTACTTTTAAAAAAGGAAATGTACCCAGGGCTCAACATTGGTGCTTGCCCCATTGCCCCGGGCAAGTAAAATTTGTAAATTATAGCTGTGGGGCAAGTGAAAACTGCACCTTGCTTGCCCCACTGGGAAAGTACGATTTGTATATTTCAGGTTTACTTTTGAGAATGTGTGCAAGTTTCGTGGTCTGGCATCGAAGCTTGTCCTAGAAAATATGCTTTCACATGCCAGAACCATGTTCTACTTGGTTTTAAATGAAATATTATAAAACATACAATTTTTCAAGGGCAAGTGAAAGTTGGAGTAGGGCAAGTGAAAATTGAACCTCACTTGCCCTACGGGGCAAGTCGCTGCAAAAGTTAATGTCATGCCCTGGTACGTCATGAATGCAAAATATCTGCATGGAAGCCCCCTCTTGAAAAACATGTATAGATCAATTATTTCAATGATATTGTTGCCATTGTTAAGATTTAGAACTGATCAAGTTAGCAGATCAGTCAGGGTATAGGACGGTTAACCCATTTATGTCTGTATCCAACAGAAGTTCCCTTACTTTTGGGTGATAACCTTTTGACCAGATAATAGTTTAGAAAATATTTCAAAGAAAAGTTTAGATCAGTCAGCTAAACAAACTACTCTTTCAAATATTTTGTGAATTTAGGATTTATTTATGTTTTTATTTATTTATTTAATTTTTATTTAATTATTTATTTATCTATTGAATTTAAGTTATTTTCATGATTGTCATGAATCCAGCTAGAAGACACATGAAGAAGATCTCCCACTATGAATGGGTTACAATGAAACCGTAAGTGTTCTATCCGGCCCTAGGCTATTTATTATTCTACAAGGTTTACTGCCTCCCTTTTTATGGCGCTGCAGAAAAACCTGATGCATGTCGTGCTTGAGGATCGTCATTTTGTGGTTGGCTGAATTTGATATCATGTTTGGTTGTGCTGCTTTCAGAGCTGAGCAGAGCTGGCGCTAGTTGCGGGTCCCAGGAGTGCTAATTGGATTAAGGGATCTATGAGAGGAGGCTGCTGCTGTGTCCAGTGAGTGGTGATTGCAGTGTCTAGGTGAGTACCTTACTCTTGCAACTCTCTGCATACATATCTTCACATTAACCCAATAGATCTCAGCATAAAACCAGACACAGCCCTGTACATCAACAGTGGTTGAGTTTCCCAGGACCCCAGGGGCATATGTCCCTAGATTTTGCTGTGGCCCCCTAGATTTTGACCCTCAACATGTACAGGTTCTGCTCTACAAGCATTGTCAGAGAAGTACATATCTACACATTAACCCAATATTTATAGATCTCAGCATAAACCCAGACACAGTGGTGTATATCATTGTGCACACAGGGTCTGCGTCTATCCACTACAAGCATTGTCAGAGAAGTACATTTCTACACTGTAACCCAATAGATCTCTGTGTAAACCTATACCCAGCCCTGTACATCATTGCATGCACAGGATCTGTGTCCATCCACTACAAGCATTGTCAGAGATATACATATGTACATATTACATGCCTTTTACAGCATTAGAGGCGTTTATGGGTTAATATTTGCCTGATCCTCATTGCCTTAGTAACTTGGGGTATTAGGTATAGTCCAGCCATTTGCTGCAATAGAGGCATATATGGGTCAATGTTTGCCTGTTTCTAGTTGTCGTAATATCTCAGGGTATTAGGGATAGTCTGGCTTTTGAGGCATAAGAGGCATATGTCGATCACTGTTTGCCTGTTTCTTGATGGCATAGTATCTTGGGGAATTGGGATAGTCTGGACTTTTGCCTTTTGTGGCATTAGAGGCCGGTTAATGTTTGCCTAACCCTTGTTTTTGTATTAGTATCTCAGGTTATTAGGGAGAGTTTGGCCTTTTTAGGCAATAGAGGCATATATGGGTAAATGTTTGTATGTTTCTAGTTGTCGTAATATCTCAGGGTATAGTGATAGTCCAGCATTAGAGGCCTATATGGGTTAATGATTGCCTGCTCCTTTTCTGTATCTCAGAGAATTAGGGATAGTCCGGCCTTTAATTTGTGGCATTAGAGGCATACATGGGTTAATGTTTGCCTGCTCCTAGTTATTGTCGTAGTATCTTGTGTATTAGGGGTAGTCGGCCTTCTGCAGCATTAGAGGCATATATAGGTTAATTTTTGCCTAACCCTTGTTGTTTTAGTATCTCGGGTATTAGGGGTAGGGGTAGTCTGCATTTTGCAGCATTAGAGGCATATATAGGTTGATGTTTGCCTAACCCTTGTTGTTGACCTATTAGTATCTCAGGGTATTAGGGATAGTCTGGCATTTTGAGGCATTAGAGGCATTTATGGGTTTATATTTGCCTGCTCCTAGTTGTTGTCGTAGTATCTCAGGGTATTATGGATAGTCAGCTATTTAGGGCATTAGAGGCATATATGGGTTAAGATTTGCCTGTTCCTTGTTGGCATATATATCTTGGGGATAGACTCTGGCCTCATGCCTTTTGTGGCATAAGAGGCATATATGGGTTAATGTTTGCCTGCTCCTAGTTGTTGTCGTAGTATCTCAGCCTTTTACGGCCTTAGAGGCATATATAGTTAATTCTTGCCTGCTTCTTCTCTGTATCTCAGGGTATTAGGGATAGTCCGGCCTTATGTGGCATAAGAGGCATATATGGGTTAATGTTTGCCTGTTCCTAGTTGTTGTCGTAGTATCTCAGCCTTTTACGGCCTTAGAGGCATATATAGTTAATTCTTGCCTGCTTCTTCTCCTAACTCAGGGTATTAGGGATAGTCCGGCCTTTAATTTGAGGCATAAGAGGCCTATATAGGTTAATGTTTGCCTGCTCCTAGTCGTTGTTGTGGTAGTATCTGGGGGTATCAGGGATGGCATGCATGCTGTACGTGATCCTGTGGACCACACGGCTCTACAAGCCTTCTGCAGGAAACATGAGACAAACTGCCATGGTTTTGTTTCCAAACACATTGCCCTCAACCCGGGCTATTTTTGGCTGGTTTTGGCTTACTCGGAGCAAGCTGTAGAGATCGGCCTGTGAACAACATCCTCCTCCTCCTCCTCCTACTCTGCAAACGCAGACTGCAGCCATTCTGGCACTGGGAGTCAATGCCTGAACATATAGTCAAGTTGCATGAATACTGAATGTATTATCATACTGGTAGTGAGAGGATGCTTTTACATCTGAAACATACACATAGTTGGATGCGTATGAAAATATTCTGATATACAAAACCAGCATTTTGAAATATTTCTGACTATAAGTTGTTTCTGTTTTGTTAAGCAATCCCTCTTCAAATATATTCATATGTAATTTAATTTTGCGAGTCATGTTCACAGTTGTCGGACCATGTGCGCATCTATGTATAGATGGGTTAAATAGCATTTACTTGATACCTTCCCATTCTGGTACAGTGAAAGGATGCCTTTGCCTTTGGATAGAACTTATTCAAGTTGCATGAACATTTGATGTATTCCCATTCTAGTATCCAAAGACTGCTTTAGCAATGTATTCATGTCTCAGCCATACTTGTTATTGACCCGTTCTGGTACTGTGAGATTTCATGCTTTAGCATAATTATCCTGGTTTTATGAATATCTGTATTCAACATTTGGCTGCTAGTGATACTACACTGTGCATATTTATGTTTCTTCAGCAATGTATTTAATTTCCATGAGTACTGGTATGTACTCTTTTCATTAACAAAAAATATGCAGCTGCATATATTGAGGTGGTTTGTGGGGAACCTTATTAATTTCAGTTCTAAAAACTAAAGGGTTTCAATAATAAAATGTTCCTAACCTTGGTCTGGTCACAATGAAAATACCTGAAAAATCAGAATGTTTTGGCACTGCCGGCATGAAGAGCTTCATGAAAAAAAAAATGAATTTGTTTATATCATATATTGTGAAATAGACGAGAAGATGTACACAAATTCTATAGACCCCCTTCCAACCTAAGTATGAAAATCTGTGTCCTAAATAGCATGCATGTCCATGGAATGTAATGAATTCCCTCCTTCAGGCTATTCTTAATGATTAGAAAACAACAGGCCTGAGCACCATGAAGACTGCATGTACTAGCAAACATGATGATATGTACGTCATATTGGAACCTATCCAAGCCTCCAGTTGGGTGAGAGTCGCAATTACATGTGCATATTACTAGCGCATCCAAAGTGTTGGTCCGTGTTATCTGTTGATGGATGTAGATAATTTATTACCCTGTTGGGACATGATTTTCATACCGGAGCCAGGGCTCGACCTTGCGTCCTAATTGCTGATATTCTACTATTGTCACTCTCAATTTCCAGCTCCAGAATTCCAGGACCCAGCTAATCCAATATCGCCCGCTTGTGTGATAGGGTGAATAATCAATGATAGATCTCCCGTGATTCACACTGGCCTCAAGATTGCATGTGTCTGCACAGAATATGTCACTAAAATATTGGGTTTTCACTGAAATTGACATTTTATGAAGTGAGATGATGCAAAACATTTTTCACAGCGATCGAAGATCAAAATATATGTGTATGATACTGATATATTATAAGTTCATATCATTGTTTTCTTGTTCATTCAAAGTATAACCACCTCATTCAGTATGAGATATACATGTACATGTATGTCTTGTATACTTCAAGCTGCAATGCAATATGGGTTTGTAACTCTGAAAATCTGCCTTAAATGTAGGGTTTGAAACAAACGTTAACTCTTTCTTGATTCTTTGGTGTCCCCATAAGATGAGTGCAAGATGGTGATGGTGTACGTAAAGGTAAAGGTAAAGGTATTCGGTTTATATCCTTGTATCCATCAAAGTGCTCACACAACATTCCTCCCCTAGCAGGCCTGTACACACGGAAACCATTTCTATACCCCGAGGGATATTCCAGAGCAGTTGGCAGCATATAGCGGATAAGTTCTAAGCACTGCATATTAATGCTAGGTACCCATTCTGCAGCTGGGTAGACTGAGGCAATATGGAATAAACAGTCTTGCCCAAGGACAGACCAAAGTGCCCCGACTGGGATTTGAACCAGTGACCTACTGATTACTAGTCCGACACCTAACCAACTGAGCTACTTGTCCCCTACGTGACTTTTTCCTTCCAAGTGTATGATGGGCTTCCAGCACTCAAGCCTCTTTCATATGTGCAGAGTTGTGAATTGAATGAACTTCTACACATAAGGGATTGAAATTAACCCTTATACTGCTGGTGGCTACTTTGGCCAATACAAAATTATGCAGAAATCCTGAAAAATGATGTGAACCCTGGCACATGGGTACTCATCTGAGATAACTCAATGAGAGCTTTCCAATGAATACTAACATATGACAGGGTTTAGATGGTTTTCAAAAATCTTTACGTCTTTGTGCTATGGATGAAAGTAGCCGGAACATTGGAAGGGTTACGACTTTTCATCATGTCATCCAGGGCAAATAAACCAATCATTCCAGAGACTACACAGTCTTTCTATAGCCATATTAGATTTTTCCAGCCATGTTTTTGTGTTGTCATCACACTGTTGAAAGCTTAGTATGGCATAACAATATTTATGAATCATTATTACCTAGAGCTTAACTCTATTGAAGCCACCAATGATGTGCAGGAAAAGGGATAACTTGTACCAACAAACATTTTCTCCATTTGCATATCCTAGCCAGGATCTAGAAATTGGGTGCCCAAAATTGGCAATTGTAATACAATGTACAATGCCATGGGAATTATTTGGAGATGAAAAAAAATCAATTATATGCTTGAGATTGACATTTTTAGAAATTCCTATCAAGTAAAATTTGGGTGTCCTGAGAGGTGCTTTTTAATAGTGTCCAAAAGACGCCCAGACGTCATGCTGGCTAAGACTATGGTGCTAAGGGCCACTATGATGTCAAGCCCTGTTGATGTGTTTGATTTTGTTTTGTTCTTTTTGTCATGATTGATCGCAAAGGCGTGACAGCCAGGAAAGTAGGTCTCTATTGCAGATGTCATTTCAAGAGAGTGGGCTAACCCCTTCTTTAAGGCTACGGTGAAGCACAATTTGTCGGAGAATTTAATTCTATATTTTCTAGCCACTATCAGAATATCCCATAAAGCCTCAATTTCCTTGCAATCCTCCTGACCTTTACCAAGTGGACTGGCTGCCTGATCTTTGGAAGTTAACCCCTTCCAGCGCTGAGACTTATACTTTCGTCTGAAGCACAAGGACGCAAAGATTTTAAAAAACCATTTAAACCCTGTTATGTTGGTTTTCGTTGGATAGCTCGCGCTCAGTAATCTTATATGAGTACCATATGCCAGGGTTTGTCATTTTTCAGTTTTTTTTTGCATCATTCTGTATTGGTCAAATTAGCCACTATACTAGCAACATAATTAGGGTTAAGGAGAGTTGTCATGTGAAACTTTATGTCACCTTTGATTGTTGCACAAATGAAACATTTGTGAAAATTCCTTTTACCACTACTGCCAAGTATTTGGGGGCTTGCAAGGTATAAATGGGTTAAAATCTAAGGATTTAACTGTAGTTTGTTATGTGAGAGGGGGGATGGAAATGAAAGCCTCCACATCATCAGCTGCAGCTAAGAATGTTGCTGGTAATAAAAATTGGTTGAACATTTTGTGTCAGGTGTTAGTGGAGTCCAACTGTGGCATTATCATCACCCAGCATGTTATAGAGACTGCTGAATATGCAACTTGGTAGCACATTTCTATGTATATTACATTGAGGTAAAAAAACAGAGGACATGTGACAAATCTGAAATTAAAAATATAAAAAACAGCTTTTTTGTAAAAAATGCTTGGAACTGTAATTTGAAACCCATTTACAAAGAACATGTGACAAATCTGAAATTGGAAATATAAAAATCAGCTTCTTTTGAAAAAAAATGCTAGGAACTGTAATTGTAAAGCCATTTACTTCTGGAGTGCACACATGGTCTGACAACTTAACCCTTTTAATGCTAAGGCTACTTTAGTCCACGGCACAAGGACACAAAGATTTTTGAAAACCATCTAAACCCTATCATGTTGGTATTTATTGGATAGCTCCCGCTGAGTACTCTTATATGAGTACCCAATTGGGCCACTGGGCTTTAATCATTTTTGAGGGTTTTTGCATCATTTTGTAATGGCCAGATTAGCCAGCAAGCAGCATAAAGGTTAACCTTAGGATGCAAAGATTTTTGAGAGCCTCCTAAACCCTGTCATGTTGGTACTCATTGTATAGCTCTAGCAGTTTTCTCAAATGAGTACCCATGTGACAGGTTTTCAATAATTTTTCAGGGTTTTTGAATCATTTTGTATAGGCCAAATAAGCCAGCAAGCAGTGTAAGGGTTAAACCATACCTAGCCAAATAGAGCAATAGATAAGAGGATTATGAAGAGGTGTTATTGAACTCACTTGGAACAACAACCTTCAGTCTAGTCAACTATTTCTCAAAATATTGCTTTGTTTTCAGACCAGGTTTACACTACAGGTATTAAGGGCTCTTAGAACTCATAATTGCAGAGTAACAAAACTGCCATTACAGCTCATTTATTAACTTCTTAGTATATTTGCAATACCTGCACCCCCCCCCCCCATACTATGTTTGCTTATCACTTGTTGAGTTTGGTGAGGCCTGCCTATGCCAAGAGTATGCATATTGTTGGTCTAGCTCCAGATCTATCAGGTACTCAAGGGGGAGGGTCAGTGAGCGGTCAGTCTATATGTGGTGATCACCTATTCTATCATTTGCTTGCTATATTACAATCGCACACCACTGTTGCCAAGGTTGAAGATTTATATTATCTGCTCCTTACTTTACACATGAATCTCCTCTGGCAGCTGTCCATTACATATCACAGCATTTTACAGTATTCAAAATATGATTCTTAAAATACACTTAATTTTTTTTTACAATAGTCAAACTTGTTAAGGAAGACAGCTGAGAAGACAGTTGGGTAATAAAGGTGGTCTTTGGAGGTAGATCAAATGCACTAACGTGTAAAATAAGTTGAATCTATATCTAGCAAAATTTAGAAAGTTGTCTTTTTTGGCCTAATTTAGGTCTCTCCATGTGCAGATTTTCTCTGTAACAGGTTTGTCTTATTATCCTTTTTACCGTGGTTTTCAGGCCAATGTTCCTGTAAGTAAACTTAGTTTTAGGCCAAATAAAATGTAGTTTCTTCTTTATCAGTGTTGCAAGGGTTAAGTCATTATTGAGCTGACTAGAAAAGATTCCAATTGAAATTGAATTGAAATAATTGAAAACATGAGATAAGAGTTGATTAAAATCTCTCAAGGAATGCCCACTGAGTGATTGTTGCTGAACCCTTCCTTAATTAGAGGGAAGTTGATGTAACTGATGACATGTTAATTTAAGATGGCATTTGGGTTGCTTGTCCTTTAGGGCAGTCTTATTTAAATGTGGATTCAGAGGGTTTCAGATGGGAGGACTTAATGATACAGGTGTGTAATTTTGTTTTGATGGCAATCCAGCTATGTCTAGAAATACCCTCAGCAAAGGGTTTTAAATGCTTGAGCACTCTATTGCTCCAAGGCATGCGGCAATATCTTTATAACAAACGATCATTTGAAGAAATACTTGACTTAGAGATATTGTTCTTGTTAGGTTTAACAATCTCTCTTTAATTTATTTTTCAAATATTATTTTATTTGAAGAATCATTTCCAAATTTGTCAGACCACTTTTACACACAGGAGAAAACGTGATCGTCAATGACAGGTTCCACAGCCAAGTGGTCGGCAAAGTATACAATCTCTACTTCCTGTCACCACTGCAAAAGGTCCACTATAAGGTTCAGGTTCCTTGAGTAATTTAAGATATTTGCCAGTGACTTGGGGTTAGGCGGTGGTTTTCGCCGGGTACTCCGGTTTTCCCCACCAGTTACAACTGGATAGTCATGACTGCAATATGGCAGAAAGAGTGAAGAAAATCAATATTCAAAATTCACACATTCTCTAATCCCTGCCTCACCACTGCACATTAGGTCCACTATAAGGTTCAAGTTCCTTGAGGAATTTAAGAGAGTTGCCAGTGAATTGTTATAAGGTAATGTTTTTCCCCTGGTATTACCATTCCTAACTTGTCGAAAGGTGGTGTTTGACAAAATTGTAATTTCAATGAAATTGATCATCTCTAGCTACTTTTGAATACATTTATTTCTTGAAAAGAACCATGGTTTTATAAAGTAGAGTAAGAGAAATGATTATCCTTTATATACCTACAATAATTACCTGTCCTGATCACATTTATTACAAGTTGCTCACATTTCAGATTTGACAGGTATGTTTTAGATAAATAAAATCAGCATTTGGCAGATTTTACTTCTCAAAGTATGCTCAAAATGAATGAATGGAAGAATGAAATAGATGCTTTTGGTGAATCATAATGCCTTCTGTCATTGCATGAATTATTATTCCAACATTAGTGCACTATTACCTGCTGCTAAAGATCAACAAGTCTGTTTTGACGGGTGTGAGCTTGGATGTTGGAACCTGGAGATAAAGGTTTATTGACCCAGACAAGGGCTGGGCTCTGGTGGCCTGAGAGCTCGCTTATAAAGACCAGCACTTGTACAGTTCCCTCTACAAAAGACCGGTCAAAGTCAACCTTCATTAGGACCGAGCAAATATACTGGAAGACGCACTGTCAGAGGGCAGAAAAAAGACTGGTCAAAGTCAACCATCATCACAACGGAGCAAAAATACTGGTAGGCGTACTGTCAGGGGGCAGAAAAATAACACCACTCAATTCTCCATACACTGACACTGGTTGAATTGATTGGTATGATGAGAGTGCCAGATATCCATTTTCCGTGGTTGTTAATGTTTTCACCTCTTAATGGAATTGGAAGTATTACATCATTCCAGGTTTAAACTTGATAACGTCTGTCTTAAGAACTTAAGTAAAATATGATTGTTTTCCATGAATACATTATAGCAGGAACATAATGTGTGACTTACCACAAGGGGTGATACAGGATTGTAATTCAGGTGGATTTTTGATAAAGATGGAAATTTGATAAAGGAGAGAGTTAAATTGTACACTCTCATCTAAATTGTAGTGTAAAGAAGGCTTTTTGAACCCAATGAAACCCATTCATTATCATTAGTCACCTTCTGGTCAGTCTAATCTAGCACTGGTAATAGAAGTATATAGAGCTTCTCTCGCCAAATTAAGCCTAGAATACCAAGGGATTTCTTAGGAAGTCTGAGCTACATTTGATAAATGTTACCAGTGTTTGGCATGGTTCCTTTTCGTTGCATGGTGCGTTTGGCCTAAACAGGGACATAACTTGACTCTCTGCATCCCATTGGCTGAGCCCTGACTCCAGTATTCTTCAGATTACCTGAAACAAGCAGGTTCTTAAAATCAGTCCCCTGCTATTTTTGAGAACTTTCTTAATCCTACTCGGCTTGAGTTTCAAATCCATGATACTAATCTTTCTGTGGTATCTGTAAGAAGCATACTTCTTGAGAAGTCATGGTGAGTGTAGTTGTCCATTTATTGTCTCTAACTGCCCACATGATGAGATGGTCCCCAATCACAGCTAGTCTGTGCAATTGGTCACGAGTCCCACGTGTGTTCAGGTCCACATGGTAATACTCCATATCTGTGTCTTATAACTGATTGACAGCAGTGACTCTAATTAGGAGCTGTTGGGTTTAACGTGTGAAATATCTTAGATATAGAGGTTCCATCACTCGTGGATGGAAAGAGGAGGAATCTTGCACGAGTGAGTGATTTTGTGTCTTGGGACGAGGCTTGCCGAGTCCCAAGACATAAAATCACTCACGAGTGCAAAATTCCTCCTCTTTCCATCCACGAGTGATAGAACCTGTTTCTCCCACGATAAAAAGGAGAAATTTACACGTTTTACCGTGAAGTTAGCTAGCTAAACTAGGTCAGCCAAAGGTCACCCGCGCACTAGTTCAACAATGGTAATACGCGTTTGTTGTGACGTGCACCATTTGTTTCCCCAGAAACTGGCGCCAGATCACGTACGTGACGCTTGTTCAAATCCACGCGCGCTATTGTTGGATCTACCTTTGACCCAGCAGCAGTGACCTCTTGATTGAAATTGAGGGATCTGATTGGACAATTACATTAGTTTGACCTTTTGACCCCGTTGAAGAACACACATTGGAGACCACAAATCCTTAACTGTAAAACACACCTCAGAGTGGGAGAAAAGATGTTCTTAGAAAACAACTGAACTGTTTTACAAAATTTCAACCACAAACTATGTACTAAATTTATTGATTTTATATCTACAATTCCCATAGACTTATTATGTGGTCCTATGGTTCTATTATCCCATTCATACTCAAACAAACAAACTAGACAGCTGATATATATATATATATATATATATATATATATATATATATATATATATATATGTATATATATATATATATATATATATATATATATATATATATATATATATATCAATATATATATATATATATATATATATATATATATATAGATATATATATATATATATATATATATATATATATATATATATATACTAGTATATATATGTTTATGTATTATTGATGTTAGATTTGTGTCCCTCATGTATAGAGCAGTCGTCCCTTTTGTGTGGGTGTTGAGATGGTCCCTGGTAGTGAGTGAAGAGTGAGTCGCTGGCTGGGCAGTTTTCTGTGGTCTGGTCGTCCTATGGCATCATGCACTGCCTCGTGATGAGTACATGAGCAGCAGCTACCCCAGCCAGCCAGCCAGCCAGCCAGCCAGCCAGTGAGCGCTACTCAACTCAAACTTCCTCTACTACCACTACTACCACTAGCACTACTAGTGCACGCTCATCTGCCAACGAGCAACAGGAGGAGCTTATACACGCAGCAGCATTGCTCGACCACGCGCCAACAGCCACCACGGTAAGTCAATGTTCTCTCTACAAACCCTGGAATAAGGACTACACACCTCTGGCAGGCTAGCCAAATGGATGTGAGGACATCCCAGGTAGGGGATGGTTGTCCGGTGCAGTGATTTATCGAGGAGAAATTGGGTTAGTGGGGAGTGACTTGTGGGTTGATGATAACTGGGTTAGGGATAGGAGGAGTGGAGGAAGGGGAGGCTTCTTGGTAGTGTGTGTGTGAGCGGGTCTGCTGCATGTGCTTGCTGCTGGTCACTGCTCCAGGAGTGGGGGAGTGTTAGATGAGGGCGGGAGGGAGACAATATTAATGGAGGAAAAATTCTGGTCAACAGAGCTTAGTCTGTTTGTACTGTTGGAGCTGTCAACATAGCCTTGTGCACCATCAACTGATCCAGCAGGGTTGAATTGTACTATATAGGGATTAATAAGCCACTATGGGTTAAGGATTAAAGGTTTATCCCCTCAACTTCCCTCCTATTAGATATCCTCTTCATGTGCACGCCTGTCTTTCCAGCCATGTTCTAGCAGTAAGAATGTGTAAGCATGACTCTGTTCTACTTGTGGTTAGTAGTTCACATATGTCTTACCAGTGTATTGGTAAGCATGTATAGGAGTCATATTATGTTAACCCATATGAGCCCTCAGTGCCCCTAAAAACTGTGACCATTTTCATATCTTTCTGATCAAAGTAAAATGTGTAGGAAAATACTTAGTGGGAAATGTTGGTGAGAAACCTACCAACAACCATCCTACTCACATTTTGCCAAAATTGTGCTTTATTTCCTAGTCATTGTCAAAGTTATGACATTTTCAAGGGGAAGTGTGAATGTGATAACCTATTCATGCCCAGAGGCCTCCTGTTGGTCAGCTCTATAAATAGATCACAGGGCAAGACATTTGAAGTTGATGAAATCTCTGCTGGTAAATGATGACGTCCATATCTTCATTGAGCCTTTCAAAAAATACATAATCATGTACTTCATTTTCTTTAAAATCCAAAAATTTTCTTTTTAAGAAAAATATTTGCATACAACCATCCATGACCTAGTTTCTGTTATGGTTAATGGGTAAAATCTTTAAATCATTTTCGACGAAAAAAAACTTATATTTGGAGTTCATGATTTTAACAAATTCGCTCATGATAATTGAGGTGATTTATTTCGGCCCTACAGTTCCTATAAGAGTGCCTGTTTGTGGTAACTTTAGCCCCTTGAACTCTCATATTTACACTGGTGATTTCCTTCTGTGTGCCCTACATTGGCTGTACCCAGAGCAATCAGGAATGCTGGGGACCTGTTGGTTGGAGACCCAGTGAACTATATCTCTGTATCTCTATCAATCATTAGCTTTAGGAACATGTGGTGTTATGTTATTTCAATCCTAGTTGTCATCACAACAATTTTAATGCCGAGCAAAATCTACCCATTTGTACCGAATGGTATATATATAAATTCAATTATATTTTTGATATGGAAAAGTTCTTGGTAAGATTTGCTCTCTAGATTAATTGAATTCATATTTGCTAAGGATGCAGAATACCTCTTTATATTCATTAGAAAATCTGGGCAGCATGAGAAAAAGGCTAAAAGGTCACTAGTCACTAGCCTAGTGACTCTAGAAATGTGCTGATGTAGCACAGCTGTAGCCGGTTTGTTGTATTTTAACTTTTCTGCTTGTAAAGAGGACCGGTGCCATGTGTCAATGTCATTCACTTCTCCTTGACAAAAGTTCTCACCGGAATTACGAGTCCTGTGACACTAACCCACTTGTAAGCATTTAGTTCACCATTTTGTCAAACATCTCTTTTATGGTACAGGAGGTCATTGTTTTACAATTGAGGGTGTTTTAAAAACTCTGTAGAAGATGTGGGCAAGATAGAATGTAAAATGGTTTAAAGGTGGAAGGGTTAATTTATACATGGAATTGAGAGATTGAGAGGTTTTGAAAGATTGAGGGGTTTGAAGTATATAAAAGCTAGTCTTATTCATTAGGGGTGTATGGGAGATGCACATATTTGGAGATCAAAGGTCAAAGTGTATCCATTATGTACAATAAAATTCATCTTGTGATTTTATCATATTTAAACCCATTCACAACTACAGCATAAGCATGGTCTGATGCATTTATCAAAATATTATGGGTATACAATTATTGTTTCAGAACCATTTGATGTTCCCTCATCAAGTCCCTCACATAAATGTTATACGGTACTCTTTGTGATGAGTATTGATATTTGTTATCAGATCATATATACAGTACATTCTTAATGCAAATTGGTTAACAACACATGTTCGGGTTAATGTGTAAGATACTTAGAGGGAGGAAAAAGTTATCTTTTATGATATTTCCTCCATGTATAATTACAGCTGACGTCATTGTATGTCTCAATTACATTGTCTGTACAGTGAGATAACTTAGTAGTAGTAGGCGCTAGAACCAATACTTGAAGGATAAGGAGGTTGTCTGTAGTTTCTTCAGTGCTGCCTACACTTAATTGGCTGAGTGCTGACACTGGTCTTCCTGATAGCATCACCTGTAAGCAGGCTCTTGGTCATTACCCTTGCTCTCTGTGATGCCTATATAATTCAGAGATGTGGATGTTCTAATCCCTTGTAGTATAGTTTTGTGGTAAGAGCCTGAGTGTACACATACACATGCAGCATGCAATGGGGGCACTTGCCACGTTCCAAGTTGCAAGTGAAATCGGCAAAAAAACGACAATCGGTCCAACTGAAAAAGACCATAACTTGCCCCAATTGGCAAGTAATACTTTGGGCAGAGTCATCGCAATGTAAATCACCTTTGTGTAACAGAATGGTGGGGCAAGTGAAAGTTCTGGTGGGGCAAGTAAATTTTAGGGGCAGCTTGCCCCGCTTGGCAAGTAATGTTTTAAAATCCAAGTTGCACACTGAAATGCCTATAATTCTGAGAGATACGGACGTTCCAATCCCTAGTAGTGTAGTATCAGTGGTAGGAGGAGCCTGGGTGTACACATGGTTTCCCTCATAATTCTCCCCCAGAGCTGACCCACTTCCTACAAGCTTTAGGAGACCCAAACCATTTGGTTCTCATTTGCCAGGGTGTTGTTCGGGTTTCCAAACTTACCTACTACCAGCTACCAGCGCTGGTCTACACAAAATTAAGACGTATTAGTTAGAGCACAGAATGGGGGCAGAGGGTGATCAATGTTTCTAATAGAATTAGTTGGATGTATTAATCATTTTGGAGCTCATTCCAAAGAGGTTCAGGACTTTGGAGAAGAAGTTTACACATGAGAAAATGGTATTCTTTTTCAGCTAACATCGAAGGAAGAATAGATGTATTCTGACTATAAGATCATTAGCTTTACCCAAAATAGTATATGTTTCTACCTTTCAGTCAGTGTTTAGGGCTTATAAGCATGTGTGTAGCAGTATGCTTTACTGACCACTGGGATTAAAGGTGGCTTCCTCATCCATAAACAACTGAATAGTCATGAGTTAGCCTTAATATGGCAGAAAAAGCAACTATACAAAATTCCAATGTAAATTCTGCCTGTTGTAGCGACCCTTCGTTAGAATCAATTCCCGACCCAATTCCCTCACATGTGTTTTATTCAGGAGCTATCAATATGATCTGTAACTTTTGACTGTGACTGAGTGATATGTAGAGCAGTGCAATGTAGAGCAGACACACCTGATCTATATAGACTTCTCATCATAACACCCTTATCTTTAACCTCTCACCCTTTCTCTCACTTCTGCTGCAAAACCCAACAGGTCTTCCAACAGAGGTATCCATCTGTTGCATATGCGACAGAGGCTTTAAAATGTGCGACATGCCAAGTTCAACTAGCACTGTTAAACTCGACAAATTCTTGAAAGCATGGCAGTCTGAGCCCTTCAAATACTTCCACATACCTGTTATATCCGATACAGACATGTCAACTTCATGAAATCGTATGTCTGTTCATTGGTCCTGTGCTTTGTTAATGATATGAAGGCATACATATAAGTGCCACCTAGTGACAGCTTTTAAGTCAATTGGCCGCTAAAATGCTGTGCTCCAGGACTGGTTCTGTATGAAATAGACTGGTTGTCTATGCTCCAGGGTTTATTTACTTGGACAACCCTGTTTCAACAAAGCACTTTGCACTGAAGTGTCTTTTCTGCCTGATAAACCTGATCTGGTGACCATTCTGCTAACTCTCCCTATACCAAGTCCCTCAACCAACCCCTCCACCCCCCTCATATACAATCTGGTTCTCCCCAATCTGCACATACTAGTATATATAAGACCCTTAACTAAATCATGCTCCTAGTCTACCTGGTGATGGTAGGTAGAGTCTGTTATAGACTAGGCTCCTAGTCCCTAAAGAGTTGACATTTCCTCCTGTGTTGACCAAGCTATTTGGCGCCAGGTAAAATAAAAACATCACAGAAAAAATACAAATGACAGCCTAGAAATCTAGGCTAAGTCAGTCAGTGAAGTGTAGTATTTACATTGTCCACCTGACCTGGTGACCGGTCTGCAGTACCATTGAGATGAGTGATGTGTCTCTGTTTATATGTCAAGGGACCATGGTCTCGGCCAGTAGGGCGTCTGGGTGTCATTTGGATGCCCAAATCCTCAAAACTCACTCCTCAGGACATGCTAATTGTTTTGTGAGTAATTTCTTATAGTGTCAATTTCAAGCATATAATCAACTTTTTTCACCTCAACATTATTCCCGTGACATTGTATGAGGATGTTACGCCTTATTGAAATAAGTAAATACATAATCATGTGTGTAACCTGAGGAATTGTGGTCACCATGAAAAATAAAATGACGAAAAATTTGCAATTGCCAATTTTAGGCACCCAGTTTCTAAATCCTGGCTGAGACCCTGCAAGGGACAATAGGATATGGAGGTAGCCTGCATGAGGTCATCCCAGGCCACCTGTCTCCAGCCAGCCCTACTGACCACTTGACCATACCCCAGTTATATAGCATTGCAGTGCTTGATAAACATACAGGAACGCTACAAAGATCAATTTAGTGTAATCCCTGGTATGATTATTTCTTAATCCTACAGAGGATTTCTAATGCCTAATATTCCATATGCATATGACTGCAATTTGTTTCTAATTCCTGAATCCTGATATTTCATAATTCTATGACAGACAACGATTCTAATTTCATCTATTCCATAATCCTACAGACGATTCTTATTCCATCTATTTCATAATCCTACCACAGGCACTTGGAGTTTCTGATTTCTGATATTTCATAATCCTATGACAGATACTCAGTTTCCTAGCATTGAATAATCTATGGACATGTGAAGTGTTAATGCACGTTCTTAGGCGCATAAGCTGTATAGTCCACATCGCTATCAGTAGAGTACACCCTGAAGATATGTTATCTCCAACATCTTATCTCTCCAAGTCACATATTATGTGTAGTTCAAATACCCAGCTGATGATTAACAGGCTAGATAAATAGATCTTTTTTCAGTCAGTTTAACCCATTCATGACTATAGCAGCTTAGGAAAGGCCAGACTGCTTTTGTATGTTTCTCTAACAAAATGATTTACAAAATACAGAATCATGCCATTCAGAATTTATCTGACTTACACCTTTTAATAGGTTGAATTTCTGTACTTAATTCCTTGAGACTTTCAAAATATTGTGTGTATTTTATTTTCCCTTGCTATTCATTATCATCAAATTGCAAGTTTTTGTGAGTAATCACACAGCTGACCTGGACGCACTCTGAACTCATCTATATACGGATGCCTCCTTTTTGCATCTAGAAGGCACAGAGTCTGACAACTTTAACCACATCTTAGCAAATAAATTAGTATTTGAATAATATTGGAAGAGAGCTTAAATATATAGTTCACTGGAACAACAACTTTCATCCTAATGTTACTCTGAATATTGCTTTGTTTTTAGGATATTTTCACTTGTAATACATACATATGTATACTCCATGAGATCCAGAGTAAGAAGAAGTTGTAAGGGGCCTGGGATGTGTTTTTGGCATTTAGAGTAATGTGTCTATATGGATGCCACCTACATGATTGCCATTATATCTTTTTTACCATCTATTAACCCTTATGTTACTTGTGGCCAATTTGCCAATACCAAATGATGCAAAAAGCCTGAAAAATGACTGAAACCCTTGCACATGGGTACTCATTTGAGAGTACTCAGTGAGAGCTATCCAATAAATACCAACATAACATTCTTTAGATGGTTTTTCAAAAATCTTTGCGTTTTTGTGCTTCGGACCAATGTAGCCTTAGCATCAGAAGGGTTATCCAAAATCCTGTAAAGTTTGCGACCAATGTCATACCAGTCTAATTAAATGACCCTCAGAAGGTGTTATGGGAAATACGAAAAAAGCTACATTTTAGGTCAGGTTTACTGATATAGATGGGAAAAATGAAATATTCATATTTTTTATTTCTGTTGGTTGTTCAACCAGATATTGATAGGTTGATAGCCCAATTCAATGCTTGAAGTTGCATTTTGTGGGTTCACAGCTGCATACAATATAAGTTAAACTTGGTTATGGATGAGTTCGCACACTACCCAGTACTAAACAATGTGTTCTACCACTTACTGCCTTTGTACAATACACATTCTGCTTAGTATGAATGGGTTACCAGAATATCAAGAGTGTTTTGCTTAGGGTAGCTTGCTGAATGCTGACTACAATAGATAGGATCTGCTTGAGTGCTTCAACACTTAGTGAAAGGAGTAACCAATAGAACTAACCACTACAGACAGCACCTGCAGGCAGAATCTTTAATCATCTCTCCACTTGACTGACTCTGCTGTGTGCTGTAATAACGCAGCCAACGAAGTGCGTAACTAGTGAATGGTACACCTAGTCTTAGCCAGCAGGGCATCTGGGTGTCTTTTTGGACACCCAAACCATTAAAAATACCCCTCAGGACTCCCAAAACATTTTGTGATGAATTTCTAAAATGTCAATCTCTTGAAAGCATATAATGCATTTTTTTCATCTCCAGATAAGTCCCATGACATTGTATAAATATATCATTCATAATTTTGATAATTTTACACATGTTTACGATTGAAATCTGAGTATATTGTGGTTCCCCTTTGGATGCCCCAAAATTTTACAATTACCAATTTTGGGCACCCAGTTTCTAAATCCTGGCTAAGACCCTGCACCTAGGCTCTATGTATTGTACAAGGGAATCATATTATCCCACAATATTTAGATTCTGTGAAGCAATTTGCAGAGTGCAGTGGTTGTTTACTTCTGGCAGTCATTATACTAGCTGTGTCCTCTTCATCTCTATTTTACTATCATTATCATAACCTTCATCATCATTATCATCATCTTCAACAATATTTATAATTGCGCAATATTCACATTCCTAGTGCCACCTTAAATACTATCTGTGAGTCCTTCCATTGTCTGATTATAGTAAGCATAGCATATACATGTATGCATATGTGGACCACAGGGAGCTCTCTGAAAATTCCTTCAACTGTAAGCCCTCTCATACCATCATCATCATCATCATCATCATCATCATCATCATCATCATCATCATCCCCCACCAGCCCCATTATTATTGGTTGTGCCAACAGATTTAAAGGCGTACTTTCTCATGGCCTTATCGAATGGAAATTTCAATGGAGACATCTTGAGCTAACTCAAACCAAGGTTACCAATACAGATTAGGAAATTCTTCATGCTTATCAGAGATCCTCTTGAGATTTTCAGACTGCTGGAGGGGTCAAGCAGTTCCCTGCCCCTTGTTGCCAGCCCTGGGTAGAGTGGACAGCATGCTTAGGGAGGTCAAGCTGGGGTCACTAGACCAGAATGAGGCACAGGGCAATGAACTTTGAAATGAGAAAAATATGTGCCCTATGCTTTTGATTTAGCACCTTATCTTAAAGTATAAGAGATAAGAAGCAGATAGGGGATTGAGTGGCAGTAGGTTTTAGGCTGGTATTCATGGCCACATTGATAAATTGCTTTTTGCCTTAGAAACATAGCCATTTATTATTTCATCATCTACAGTAGAGTAGGTCAAGATACATGTATTACGCAACAGTCTCTGATTTTGATATAATTAATTGTTAAAAACCTTACACAATGACAAAATTCCTATTAGTCTAGCAGACTTGGTATGAACCTCACATCAATGGTCTTATGAGGACATATATGTCAGCTTGGTACAAGATTTCTTCAGAGGTAGAAATTTTGGCATAGGCACTATTCTATGAGTACGTAGTGAATATGGTGTAATACAAATAGTGGTAATCTGCAACGGTTTGGGGCCTGAGGGGTCAGTGGTTATGCTAACCAGCCCCTCTTTATATGGGGGCTGCCGGGGGTAGATTTCTAAGCTGATGACGTGTTCTTTGATATCTAAGTAGTGTTGATGAATGCTTGTTTCAGCATCTGCTGCTGGCAAGTGATAGCTAATAGCTATGTGGTGTACTAGCAGACATTCTCTCCCCGCCTCCCCTCCTCTTGATCAGGCTGCTGTAATACCACATCACTCATATCATGTTGAACACGCTTCCCCCATCCCTGCCCACGGCAGCCTGTCTTCCCTTACACTGAGAGAGAGAGAGAGAGAGAGAGAGAGAGAGAGAGAGAGAGAGAGAGAGAGAGAGAGAGAGAGAGAGAGAGAGAGAGAGAGAGAGAGGGAGAAAGGGAGAGAGAGACAGAGAGAGAGAGACAGAGAGAGACAGAGAGGGAGACTGAGAGGGAGACTGAGAGAAAGGGAGAGAGAGACCTAATAGCTGCTGTAATACCACATCACTCATATCATGTCGCACACGCTTCCCCCATCCCTGCCCACGTCAGCGATTCTCTATCAGAGAGAGAGAGTCCTAACGTACTCCCAGCTAGTGCACCCACAATCCCTGCCTTGGGCAACTGGTTTCCAATGCGTGGCGTAGGTAGCGTGCAGGAAAATGAGAATTTCTTTCTCCATTATTGCCAGTGGTACTTGCAGGGTCTGTCATAGCCTTCTGCTATGATGGAAATCCATCTGTATGGCATTGATGGTCTTGTCATCTATTGCTATGTGTGAACACACTCAGAGCACAATATACAGAATTAGGAAAGCAAAATGCATGCTTTCTATAAAAAGGATGTGCTGCCTGAAAATATCTTGCAAAAATGAAAGTGGTTTATATGAGGTGTCCTTGGTAGGTCAGCTTTATTTTTAAGCTACGTACAGTTTAACCCTTTCATACTTGGAGTTCAATTAAATGTGTAATAGGGATCTATGATACTTGTGAAAATGACTTTTGAATAGATAAAGAATTCGCTAAATATTTAAAACTATTTAAAGGGAGTTGTACATTGAGCTGTGATCAACATTTCTCTTACAAACATTTTCCTCTAGATGCCTTAGTTTGAAAAATGTTGCCAGAACAGGCAGACCTCATTTTGGCAGCTTCAGGCATTAATGGGTTAATCTGATGAATTTGTTATTCTAATTGTTATGTTTACTGGTTAACCAAGAGATCTAACATAGATACTATCTCTCCAGAGTCAGAACATCTAGGTGCAATTTGTGTGATAACAACATAAAGTTTTTCATGACAACAACAATTGCAAGAGAATGGAATAGGATGGTTCCTTTGAAGGATGAGGTAAAAAGAAATTCATTTCATTTTGTTGCAATATAGTCTAAATATCATTGACTCATTGAGTCAATAAACTCTGAATGAATGTTGTAACCTATCAGTATCAGGAGTGCCTGAGAAGTAAAAGTGATGTATTTACCTTTTATGATATGAGAATGAACAATTCTCAAAAATTGGAAAAAAATTAAATTGGAAAATAATAAAAAAATTACGTACTTACATTACATAACAATATTTATATCAAAATACATCAATCTATATCAGATTGTGTTTCCTGAGGGTGAATGGGTTAATAGATTAGAGACACACTCTTCAGTTAAAGGTCCCAAAAGTTCATACTGCTTCCTGCACACATGTGGAGGAAAAATGGGGCAGGCTCAGATATAGGGCACCAGTGTCTGTGACTGGCATTCTCCTCAGAGTCTGCTAGGCCCACAGTCCCACTCCAAGAATTCAATCAGTCATTTCTGCTCTCCTTGCAAGTGAGGAGAGAAAGGCGCTCAGCTCTCTATGTCAGTGAGGGGAGAAAGAGGCTTGTTACCATTAGAGGTTTCCAGAGCTCCGGCAGCAACTCCCAGACTATGTATACTAAGCAGTTGTTACAATGTCTAGCTCATTAGCTGCCAGAAAATAAGTCAGGGTTCAACGACTGGTGCTTAAGAAGCTTCTAGAAATGACAGAATTGTTGTAACTATAAGGAAGTTTTTAATCTGGATTTAAAAATTTAAAGAGAATATAGATGTAGATTGATGAAGAAGTAAATAATAAAACAAGGTAGATGCTTATGATGAAGCTTCCCTTATTTCTTGGTGTCTGTAAAACAGTATATAGAGTTAATCATGTCAAAGCCATTACCACAACTGTTTTGAAGGATAGGAAATATGTTAGTAGGGATAAGTTAGAAATTTTACCGAGGAGTAATCAATCAAAATAAACAATTGACATAAAAGTCTTCCAATTAGACTTGCTGACCTAACAATTTGGTTATTCTTAAATGAAAGAAGCCATATTAAGGTTAAGAAAACAAGCAAAATTCAGAGCCCTCTTGTCCAAAAGGGCAAACAAACTAAAACACTTGTTTAACCCTGATGCGATTGTGGTGGATAGAAGCGTTTCAGTCACCCCTCCCTCCCTGATCCTCTTTGATCCTTAATCCTACCAATGCTGAGGATAATTTTATCCAAAGCATTAGGACACAAAGATTTTTGAAAACCATCTAAACCCTGTCATGTTGGTATTCATTGGATAGCTCTTGCTGAGAACTCTCCGATGAGTACCCATGTGCCAGGGTTTTGATTCGTTTTTCAGATTTTTTGCATCATTTTGTATTGGCCAAATAAGCCACCAGCAGCATAAAGGTTGAAGACCCTCTCATGCTCCATACTGCCCCGCACAAACTGCTGCTGTTGTAAATTGGTTCTCATGGCCTTGTGCCTGACTTCAGTGGCATCGTAAATCACCATAAGGGCTGGTGTACCCTGCAAGCGGAGGAGGAGGCTTCCTTGTGGGGCGCAGGGTGGGAGTAACATCCTAACCTTAGAATTAATGAGCCTCATGCTTCTAAATAGGGTAAGAAGCTCTCAT
Source organism: Maea johnstoni (assembly GCA_963942565.1). NCBI lineage: Eukaryota > Metazoa > Annelida > Polychaeta > Spionida > Magelonidae > Maea > Maea johnstoni. The sequence goes on from OZ012686.1 coordinate 31,261,587, forward strand.
ACACTGTCTCACACATTAATGGGAATAAATTAATTGGTTGGTCAAGGGCCATGGATAAATGGTCATGTTTTCCTCACTCCTTAGCGACAGGCTGTTGTCCTCACTCCTTAGCAACAGCTATGGACTAATTGATTAGTACATAGCAACAGCTATGTACCAATTGATTAGTTACTGCTAGCCCGAAGAATACCCATGAACACCGACAGAGTTTGCCAAGTGACCTACCGGTGAAACTATAGTTCAACAAGGCAGAGGACAAGTATTTATCCAAAATCTCTGTTTGTAATTTTTTCCCCTTTTGTGTTTTGCATTTTGTTTGGTATAATAAAACAAATATGACACCCCACAGGCATGTCATATTTGTATAACATAATATATATATATATATATGATATATTATATATATATGATGATATCATAGTATGTTTTATATAATATAGTTTATATAATGTATTATGTATTATGCATAATGTATTATTATACAAGACTATAAACCGAATACCTTTTATTGTGTATCATAATGGGAAATATTGAAGCTCAAATAACAACTCCAAGGAACAGCTGTCAATATTACAGTGTGCTTTACATCATTAGATTGTGCTTTGCATGTATCATGCTAAGAGCTAGAAATTCTGTACTTGGTTACAACATGCTTGGCACTTAGAAAATTGCTGCCATATACCATGTTGATTTATGTATTGAATTGTCTGATAATGTATACAGCTCCTAGAGAGGAGGATACTATCAAGAAAGAAGAAGAAGAGGGCTAGATGGAACAACCATATTGTTAGATTGTGTTCTTCCATGTTCCTTGTTATTTGGGCTAAAGAGTTTGATTACACTATTCAGGGTTCGACATAGGTACTAGGCCGCTTGCCCCGGCAAGTGAATTTAAAAAAAAAGGACTTTTGGGCAAGTACATTTTAGTTTTCACTAGACCAAATGGGCAAGCTGATTTTCTGAGTACTGCACATTTTTCATGTAGAAGACTGACACAAATACCCAGAAATATGCTAACAATGCAACAAAATTTTAAAGAAAATGGTTTTACAATCATTAAATCCATGAGAAATAATACATGACATTCTGGCATATGTTATAACTTATTTCGGGCAAGTCAGAAATTATGTCGGGCAAGTTAAAATCATAAACTACTTGCCCCGCATTGTAAGTTAGTTCTGAAACTTATGTTGGTGCCTGACTTTATATATAATGCCTTGGATGAAGAAAAGAATGGATATGTAGCGAGAGATCAATTACTATATGCGCTATAATGAGGTGCTGGATTCATGCTAGGAGTCACTGACTGGCAGCAGCGCGAGGTCACGTGGGAACAAGGACCAATCAGGGCTCTGGTATCGATTACATTACAGAGAAACCTGATCTTCACCATCAGCTGGGCACCAATTTTGGGCTATTAGGGGACTATTAGTTGACACTGGTTGAGGCTAGCATGTTCAGGTTGACCAGCTGGTTTCGAATCCACTTGTTTCTCACAGTCATCTAAGATAATGCTTTGCTGAGAGTTGCTGCTGTGCCTCTGGAGCTATCCCTGAGTCTCTCATTTCAGCTGCAGCCAGGCAGCGTATCAATTATGAATCAGTCCACACCGTGATGACTGGGAAATTACCACATCCATCTCAAGCTGAGCTGTGAGGAGCAGTGGCTGTTACATAGACACTGCTAGAGAAGACATGAGACTCGTACAGTAAAAATTACACTAATTAATTAAGGCACACACTATGGAATTATATGTTTTCTGTCCACAATTTTTAAAAATTCAAGGTGTAAATAGACACAATAAGTACAGACGCGTGGACACTACAGTCTTGTGTCCTTATTTGCTTTGATATGAATCACACATACTGCTATAAAAGATTTGAAACACTGGAGCAATAACACTGTTAAATGATATATTACATATCTGTCCACTGTTTATGTTATGTGGGTGAGCACTCATTTTGTACATGCATTTATTGAGGAAAAATTGTTTTTATTTTGTGCATCAAACACAATCTTATGATAAGTATAATTTTGCTAAAAAACACTTTTAAACTTCCTCAAAATGAATCTTAGATGTTTACTCTCAAAAGTGTCAGTTATAGTCAGTCTGTATGAAACAAATTGTCACTGAATATTGTTTCAGAAATAATGCACATACTTGAATCATTGAAAGCAATAGATGCACACTATATTGTTACCCTGTATCTTAAAATGTTTCACATTAATTTATGATGACAAAGGAAGAACAAAGATCTTTTAGAACCTAATACACACACACACACACATAGCATGTGTATGTGTGTATATATATATAGATGAAGATGTGGATATATAGATACCTAGATACACTCACAAAGTTTAAAACATCAGCGATTGGCTTAGATCATCAGAGGTTACCTCCCATGCCTCTTTTCGACCAACTTTCTGAATCAGTTGTGCCAAAAGTGCAGGAGTTAAGTGTAATATGATACTGCTATGTTCATCCTGTCCAATATATCTCAAACCTGACCAGAATGAGAACCACTAGTTATAGCATCCGAGACAGCTTTTATTGCCAACCACACAAAAGACAGGGCGCGGAACCATGAATCATTCTTAAAGCTGGTGATTTCATCTGAAACAAGATGTCTCCCCTGGCTTACTAATGTACCATTCCAGGGGAACCCCAACCACCCTGGTATGGGGTATGGGATAGACATGTCATCTGAAACAAGATGTCTCCCCTGGCTTACTAATGTATCATTCCAGGGAAACCCCAGCCACCCTGGTATGGGGTATGGGATAGACATGTCATCTGAAACAAGATGTCTCCCCTGGATTACCAATGTGCCATTCCAGGGAAACCCCAACTACCCTGGTATCGGGTATGGGATAGACATGTCATCTGAAACAAGATGTCTCCCCTGGATTACCAATGTGCCATTCCAGGGAAACCCCAACTACCCCGGTATCGGGTATGGGATAGACATGTTATCTGAAACAAGATGTCTCCCCTGGCTTACTAATGTATCATTCCAGGGAAACCCCAGCCACCCTGGTATGGGGTATGGGATAGACATGTCATCTGAAACAAGATGTCTCCCCTGGCTTACTAATGTATCATTCCAGGGAAACCCCAGCCACCCTGGTATGGGGTATGGGATAGACATGTCATCTGAAACAAGATGTCTCCCCTGGCTTACTAATGTACCATTCCAGGGAAACCCCAACTACCCTGGTATGGGGTATGGGATAGACATGTCATCTGAAACAAGATGTCTCCCCTGGCTTACTAATGTACCATTCCAGGGAAACCCCAACCACCCTGGTATGGGGTATGGGATAGACATGTTATCTGGTAGATATCTTCATAGCTTTTCAATGTGCTATTCAAAAGAAACCCCAACCACCCTGGTATGGGGTATAGGATAGAGATGTCATCTGGTAGATACCTCCCTAACTATCCAATGTGCTATTCAAAAGAAACCCCAACCACCCTGGTAATGGGATATGGGATAGACATGTTATCTGGTAGATATCTCCTTAACTATCCAATGTGCTATTCAAAAGAAACCCCAACCACCCCTATTATTATATATATATAGGGGATGACCGGATCTTGATTTCACTACTAATAGGACGACAGCCTACCATTGTGCTAGTCAAAGTAAACCCATCCATTCTTCTAGAGAATATGGGGTATGTCTTATGTACGTAGCTTACTTAAAATATGCTATTCAAAGGAAACCCAATCCACCCTCCTTTAAAGGGGATATTAGTTAACAGTAGTTAAATGGTCTACCTTAATGTACATGTAGTAAAACAGAATGGGACTGTCCTTGATATTGGATATTGAACATCAAAATTGTCCTCTCCTTTAAGCTTTTATAACTTTAGTGTGAATGATGTTTAGACCACCTTGGCAGCCAAAGGATAATGGAGGAAACTATATAGAAAAGGAATCCCTATAACTGGCATGTTCTATCTTTAGATATGTTCAGGGTATTCCCATCAACTGCTATGTGGGTATGTCAGCATAAACAAGAAATCTCATGATTTGCTACAAGTCTGTGTTATCTTGCTCTTTCCTTTAAGTCTCGCTGATCTTACCTAACCAGGTTCTGTTCTTAGTTTCAAACTGCAACTTCTGAAAAATGTGCTGCCATCTATTGGTTGAGAGAGAGACCACACTTATCCTGTAGTGGTGGCGGCATGGCATTAAACCTAACTCAGCCTGAGAACCAGGCTAGAGTGGCAAGTGCATGCCCTGTCCTAATAATTAGGGTTTAACCCATTTGTCGCTGACCCTGGTATTGGTTGCTTGTAGGCCTGAATGGGTTTAGGGTAGTTCCCTGGTCAACTGCTGTGTGGTCTGGGATGATTCCAAGTTTTGAAGATAAGCAGGTGAAAGAGGCAGTGGACTGGCTGGTTTCATATCCACTTGTTTTTATTCATCTAGGTTTGTACGAAAGTAGCCTCAGCATTGGAAGGGTTAAGCTGCACTAGGCCTCATGTGGGAGGAGGGGAATCTCCCCCCGACTGGCCGACTGCTCTGTGCTCTACCCTGTGCTCCTCATGGTCGGCTGGCTGGCTGGCTCAGGCGGGGCAGTCAGGACTGGTGGAGGATTCCTGCCTGTCTGCTGAGAACAGCAGCTGCAGTTTTGTGACACATTCATACATCATTTGCGTCTGGCTGCAGACAGACTGCTGTCAGACCTCAATGAGGTTAACTGCCTTATTGTTGGCTCCTCTCAATTACTAGACAAATTATTTCCTCATTTCTTTGCCCAGATTACCTGTTCCTCATGGAAATGTATTTAAAGAATGAACAATGAAACTTTATTCTTTTGTGATAAACCTGAACTGAGTAATAGTGATGACTACTGCGGTTAGATAGGTGTTTCAGAACTCTTGATGAAATTGACATATACGTGTACTTACATGAATGTATATATATATATATATATATATATATATATATATATATATATATATATATATTATATATATATATATATATATATATATATATATATATATATATATATATATGTATATATATATATATATATATATATATATATGTATATATATCTATATGCATGCTTGTTAAGATAAAAATGTAGGACCTGCAACTTATAGTTTCTAGTTTTTGTCTATATAGACAGCAAAGGAACAGCTCTGTGTAACCTCTTTTGCACTTATTAGGATGAAGATAACCAATGCACAAGGTATTATAGTTTAAGCGTAGTATTTGGGCTCAGCCACTAGTCTTGATATATGCTATATACGTGATTGCTGTATTTATAAGAGTGTTCTGGCAGCCTCTTGAATATGTATCGATTCTTATTACTCTTCGATTAAGGAGATCAGGCCAAGTAGACATGCTGACCATTGCAATCTGCATATCCAATACCAGCAGTGTAGTTATAATGGTCATGATATCAGTGTGCCAAGAACCACCTCCTCCCTGGGGATCTACAGCCATCAGTTACAATACTGACTGCGAGAACAGCTGATATGTGATGGATTACATTGGTCATCCTTGCTGACCACTGAATGACCAGAGGCCAAATCAAGGGCTGGACATTATATCACTTTTCCTGGTTTCTCATTACTTGTTGCTGGTCACTGCTGAGGATCAGAGAAGCTTGACCGCTACACACTAACTATACGCTCAATACTATGGTCAGCTGAGAAATGACCTGTGTTATAGGCATGGAGCTTGGAAACCCCAATGATTCCGTAACGTAATTAACATGCTATCTCTTAGCTGAATGGGACAGGAGACTTCAATTAAGGGCTGGTTGCAGGAACTGTGGTAAGATAATGTAATTGTCCGTTAATGTAAACTAGTGGTACTACCATGTCTGGCCTGGTGGCTAGAAATAACATAAATACTTACATAGATCTAACAGTTTCAGTATTTTCACAAGATCAACAGTAGGGCACTAATGGGCATAAATTAATCAAGCCCATACATGCCCAGTGATATTGCCAAGTGTTGTTTGGATATGTGATACTTTAACCCTTCCAAAGCTGAGGTTACTTTCGTCCAAAGCACAAGAATGCAAAGATTTTTGAAAAGCATCTTAACCCTCTCATGTTGGTATCCATTGGATAGCTCTCGCAGAGTCCTCTCAGACGAATACCCATTTGCCAGGGTTTTGGTCATTTTTCAGGTTTTTGCATCTTTTTATATTGGCCAAATTAGCCACCAGCAGCATAAGGGTTAATGGAAATAAATCTAGAATTATTCGTCAGTTTGCAAAATATTTGAAGGTGAGTTGAGAGTTGGGTTCTGAACAAAATTTCTTCTTTAATTTTATCCTGGAATGAAAAGCTCTTGTGTCTCAAAAATGTTATTAAATAATTTGAGCCTTCTGGGGTGGATGGCCTTCGTCTTAAGAATGATACTGATTGCCACTTTATACTAACACTTATGAACTTAGTTTTTCAGTTTCAGTCCTATGCAGGTGTTCAGGATCTGTGATTTCTGAACAGAAATTGATTTATTGATAATACATGTATATAGGCAGATATGCTAGCCCCAGTTTATTTGAACACGAATTGCCTTATGAATGATACAATATTATTGATATACAACTCATCCTTTTAACCCATTCCTACCCAAAAAAAATGCTGTGAATATTTTCATGACCAAAGCATTTGTAAGAGACTATTTGAAGAAAAAATGTTTATAACACGCCAAATCACATCACCTCTTTAAATATTTGGTGTATTATTGCGTTAAATTTTAAAGTTGATTTTAATAGTATTATAGGTGTAGGCGACACTTATCAAGGAGGACTTAACCCTTCCAATGCTAAGGCTACTTTAGCCCAAAGCACAAGGATGTAAAGATTTTTGAAAACCATCTCAACCCTGTCATGTTGGTATTCATTGGATAGCTCTTGCTGAATACTCTCAGTTGAGTACCCATGTGCCAGGGTTTCAGTTAATTTTTCATGTTTTTGCATGATTTTGTATTGGCCAAATTAGCCACCAGCAGCATAAGGGTTAAGCCATGAATGAGTTAACCCTTCAAATGTTAAGGCTTCTTCTGTCCAAAGCACAAGGATGCAAAATGTTTTGAAATCCATTTTAACTTTATCATGTTGGTATTCATTAGATAGCTCTCACTGAATACTCTCAAATAAGTACCCATATGCCAGTGTTTCAGACATTTTAAAGCATAATTTGCATCATTTTGTAATGGCAAATTTAGCCACCAACAGCATAAGGGTTAATGAAGCTGACTATTCGGTCCACGTGCTGTCGCCACGCACACATGCACGGAAAGGGAGAGTTTGATGAATGAAGAATTGAAACAATCTGTAGATTATTTCCCCAGGAATCGCCCGAATTCTCTCCATGCCTACTCCACAGTGAGAAGATAGGCATCTCTCTTTTCCAGCAGTAAAGGCCCCTATTATGTGCTCAGTGAGTCAGTTTTCTGAAGCAGGATCGGCATACCGCAGAGATAGGCTTTCTAACTGCCACATCTGACAGCTGGATCAGATTTTCTGAGTCATCCTAGCTTTTTGCTGTGAGATAATGGCACCTATAGGGAGAAGTGTTGATTCAAGGCTTAACCCCTTCACATCATGCGGCAGGGTCTGAGCACTGGCTGCCAGAAGTCTTATAATGGCCCTCGGCTACTGGCCCTGGTGGTCCAGAGGAAATGTCTCATTTTAACCCTTATGCTGCTGGTGGCTAATTTGGCCAATGGAAATAATGCTAAAACGAAGAAATGACTGAAACCCTAGCACATGGGTACTCATCTGAGAGTACTCAGCGAAAGCTTTCCAATGAACACCAACATGACAGGGTTTAGATGGTTTTCACAAAAATCTCTGCATCCTATTCCTTTGGATGAAAGTAGCCTTAGCATGGGTTGGGTATTAACCCAGTCAACTGGAAAGTGCAGACTCCCTCCATCACAAGGAAAATATGCTATGCTGACATACACAATTTTAAGGAAATATTCTTATGATTTTTTTTTCTGATTCCACATGGATATAATAATGTAGGGAAAAGGAATATTTTACAACTAATATCCCTGAAATAAAATCTTATTTTTGTTTGCTTAGAGAGTTCCCAACACAATGCCATCTGGATGCTCTGATACTTTTACAAGACAAAAATCTGAAGATAAAAATCGGATCTGATTGACATGCATGTTGCCAAATATTTTTTTGAAATTTATTGCATTTGGAAACAGGTCAGGTTTGAGGGGTTTTACAAAAGGGAATGACTGGTCATTTCTTAGTGGTTATTTGGATGTATCAGATGGGGGTTTGGCAGTGCTACTGTTCAGAAAGTTCCCAATATATATATATTGATGTTTCTGAGTTGAGATGTGGTCCAAAATACTATTTAGAAATGGCAGATGGGGGTTTGGCAATGTAACTATTCTGAACAGCTTTCCTTTTCTATGTGAGTTGAGATGTGTTCAGCAATGATGGCTAAGGCTGAGGAATGACTGGTCAAATTCCAGTGGTCAGTTGGATCTGGCAGATGGGGTTTGGCAGGGCTACTTTTAAGAAAGTTCCTTTTATAATAGATACCCTAGCTGTTCTATCTGTGCTGCACTACTAGTTAACCCTTCCAATGCTGAGGCTACTTTCGTCCAAATCACAAGGACGCAAAGATTTTTGAAAAACATCTAAACCCTGTCATGTTGGTGTTCATTTGATAACTCATGCTAAGATGAGTACCCATATGCCAGGGTTTCAGTCATTATTTAGGTTATTTGCATCAAATTATCCAAATTAGCCACCAGCAGCATAAAGGGTTATGAATGAGTAGTGAATGGGCAGTTTTCAGTTGTGGTCAGTTGTTTTGCTGGCAGATTGAGTGAGACCTGTGCAGTGTGGGTCCTATGTCCAGTGAGCTGGACTGAGATCAACTCCTTCCATGAATATAAACACAGCCATACCCAGGAGGTCAGATTAGAGCCCAGTTTAAATATATCCCAGAGTTTTGGAGGCTAACCATTCCAAGATACACAGATTATGGATTGGGATCACAGCTAGGCATGGCGGTGCCTGAGGGAGTTGGTCTTCACCCACCATGCTTGTTCCGTCTGTTAGGGCTGGAATGACTACCTTATTATTCATCTCTACTACTTCCCAAGGCCAAAAATGTAAGGTTTCTCATCGCCATGGTTACAAAGGAAACTCAGAGCCATTTTGACTAAGTTCATGGGGATTTTGAGTGTGGCTGAAGAGTAACTCTATAAAGGGAGTGAAAACTTCAGATGGTCAATATTTAAAGCAACTGATGAAGGCAAAATATGCAATGATAAAGAGCAAATAGCAAATAACAGCAAATAGCTAGGGATTGCATTACATTTGATTCATAAGCCACACATATAAGATCATAATGTTTTAAGCTGAGAGAAAAGCAACAATACCATATTTAATTTTCTATATGGTACCTTAGATTACTTTAGACATCCTTTATTTTAGATGTTAAGTTCAACTATCTAAGAGAGTCACAATCAACCCTACTGTATATTGCCTACTATTTAGTGTGACTATATAATGATTGGTTGAAAATGGCACTGTCCTAAAAACCTGCACTTCAGGATATGAGTAAATTCACACAACATCCTTTCTTCATTTTCCTCCTCATCTGTGGTGCAATAGACACACATACCGTAAATGCTCAGACATTTAGACCACCCTAAGAATTTAGGACACTGATTATTGTGCAAAATAATGTAAGGGAAATCTGGGCCAGTCCCTATATCTATGGCTGGTCATCATTAAGGGACATTTAAGGGAAATCTGTGACACTATTACCCTGCTTTGTCTGTATTTTCAGAAAACATGGGCCACCCTCAACCAATAGAATTCATAATTATTAAAAAGTGTCCCAAATTACAGAGAATTTACGGTAACCTGTTGATAAATTTCTCCATTTTCCTCATAATAATTAAAAAGTGTCCCTAACTCCCGAGAATTTACAGTAACCTGTTGGTAAATTTCTCCATTTTCTTCGTAATTATTAAAAATTGTCTCAAATTACAGAGAATTTACGGTAACCTGTTGGTAAATTTTCTCCATTTCCTGTGTTGAGCCCCGGAAGTTCTGAGCACCTCTGAGAGCTCTTCCCACACACAAAGATGAGATGTTATTGCATTCACAATTTCCTCTCCTGCTCATGACCACTCAAGTGTTTGCCCCGCTCATGTTACCCTCTTGACCTCCCCTCACTGTATCTGTAAAGGGCTTTTATTGCTGTAGGGTAAATAATCCAACCTTATCTCTTGTTTGTATACACGCTATCTCTAGTGTGTAAAAGATAATCACCTACAACATTGCCATATAGGATGAATTACCTGCAGGGGATGGACCTGATGCTATATGTCATGTTAATAATAATAATAATAATAATAATAATAATAATAATAATGATAATAATAATAATGATAATAATAATAATTGATATTTGATATAGCGCCCTTTTCACCTATAATGTTCAAAAGCGCTTCAGAGAAAGTCAGTGGACAGTTGTCATGGTCCATATAGTCAAATAAACTCCTTTCGAAATAGCAATATTTTCAGCTGTTTCTTGAAGTTTTGCACACTATCAGTAGCCTTGATATTGTCAGGGAGCTCATTCCAAAGGCGTGGTGCATAGGCATGTTGATTTCATAATTATTCATGTAACTGTAATTTTTAGGAAATCGTTCTATTGGAACACTTTGAAATTCCTGCTATAAACACCTGTACGTGTGGTGTCTGTTTGTATTCATGCAGGGCTCGACATTGGTGCTTGCCCCATTGCCCCGGGCAAGTAAAATGTGTAAATTATAGCCGTGGGGCAAGTGAAAACTGCATCTTGCTTGCCCCACTGGGAAAGTGCATTTTGCATATTTCAGGTTTACTTTCAAGAATGTGTGCAAGTTTAGTGGTCTGCCATCCAAGCTTGTCCTAGAAAATATGCTTTCACATGCCAGAATCATGTTCTATTTGGTTTTAAATGAAATATCATAAAATTATCATTATACAATTTTTCAAGGGCAAGTGAAAGTTGGAGTAGGGCAAGTGAAAATTGAATCTCACTTGCCCTATGGGGCAAGTCGCTGCAAAAGTTAACGTCGTGCCCTGTCATGTAATACATTCTGCATGACAATTAATTAATTAATTGAATTTCAAGGGTAAAAGTATAATGTACCATATCTGTTACAGTCAGCAGTGTGTTGTGTATCACGTTACTTAGAGATAACTATCAACAGGATAAGATACTTGTCTGACTGGTGGTTTCGTCAAATGTTAATTAAATGTTGTACTTGATTATTATGAATTTCCAAGAAAATATGACAGCAATTTCCATTCAACCACATGGTTTGCTCTGTGTAATATGCAAATTTGCTCGCATACTGGCATAGCCAGGCAGACAATACCCTCTGTGATCAATGGAGGTGATTTGATGACTGCTGATAGCAGGTTAATAGATATACCACAGATTATGTACAGTATTCCATATACATTCTTTGACTGGTACAAAAGGAATATCACGGTCTTTCAGATACCTAACTTGGCATCAGCAAGTTTTGCCATTGCAAGGATATGCATCGCAAGGAACCATTTACATACAATTCTCTTCTTATGGGGGAGGGGGGTGCAGTTGTTCATCTTGCCCTTTACTGCAGTCGTTTTTGAGGAAAGGTTTTATTTACGAGGAGCTTTTGGGGCGCTGTTGTTTGTTTGAGGTACAATTTAAGTGAGGAAACCAGCACCTTTTGAAATGTTTATGGATGTTAAATGTCACAGGTTCACAGATCACTAGACGTGTTTGGGTTTGTCTGCAGCCCAGGCTCTCTGTCTCCACCTACATCTGACCTGCTGCCATCTGCAGCCGCAGCGCCGGGAATGTCTGTCACTGGGAGCATAGTCTTAGCCAGCAGGGCGTCTGGGTGTCTTTCTGGACACCCAAACCCTTAAAAAGCACTCCTCAGGAAACCCAATTTTTGTGAGGAATTTCTTAAAATGTCAATCTCAAGCATATAGTTGAATTTTTTCATCTCCATATAATTCCCATGACATTGTATAAGGATATCATGCCTTATTTTGATAAATGTATACATGTTTATGGTTAATATCTGAGTATATTCCTTAGGCAAGACAGTTTATTCCTTATTGCCTCAGTCTACCCAGCTGCAAAATGGGTACCTAGCATTGATAAGGCAGTGCTTAGAGCTTGTGCGCTATATGCTGCCAGCTGCTCTGGAATATCCCTTGGGGGATTGAAATGGTTTCCGTGTGTATAGGCCTGCTAGGGGAGGAAGGTCATGTGAACATTTCAGTGGATACAAGACTTTAAACCGAATACCTTTATATTGTGGTCTCCCTTAAAAATTTAGATGCCCAAAAATTTTACAATTGCCAATTTTAGGCACCCAGTTTCTAAATCCTGGCTAAGACCGGGCTGACTGGGAGCATGTGTTGGTCGGACTACAGCAGAGGAGGGTCTAGATGACCACCTTATCAAAACAGGGGGCGACAGTAGGTGCGGTGATGGCAGTGATGGCGGTATCCATGGGACTGGAAAGACAAACACGATGCTGCTGCTGATAAGGTCAAGACTCCTCCTCCCGCCTGTGTGGAAAGATCACTGGCCACAGCTGCTAGACCACATACAGTAGAGGAAGTCGCTTCTATCTACATGGAATAGGAGATGATGGGCTTTAGTGCTTAGGCAGATTTATTAACCCTTTCACACACAGAGTTGCACTTGACCGGAGTCTTCTAAATCTTATATGAATAAAAGTTACGGTCTGCGCATGTTGGTGCACAGCCTCCTCTGTAATATAAACGATAGAAGAGCCCTCTTTGGTCTTTGTCTCCCTGTGATGTCACACCTAGAAGAGGTTCAAGACCCTGGAATAGTTTTATTCATCTAAGGCTTAGGAGAGGATGGGGTTTTGTGCTTAGGCAGATTTTTAACCCTTTCAGACACAGAGTTGCATTCGAAAAGATTTGTCTAAATGCTATGATGATTTTGAAAGTAAAGTAATGTAAAACAAGTATTTCTTTGTGAAATATTTGCTGAACCAAAAGAATAAGCTGAATAAAAAAATTGAACCCACTAAGTTTCTTTAAATATCTTGTATGGGTCCAGGTTTTCAGCAAGTGTGGCGGCTTCTGGTCAGAAGTCATTTTCGGTTTGTGTAAAGAAAAATGTAACTCTGGCTGTGAGTGAATGATGGAATTTCACTTGTCCTTGTTCCAAATGGAATGGGAACAGCGTTTACTGGAAGTGCTATTTTTCCTCCTCTAAGCAGGGCCGGAGGGAGGCATCATTCTTGTGCATGAGGTTCATGGCTGGGCACTTCAGGGGCATGTAGTTATTGCAGGTAGTGGCAGGGTTCGACTTTCCCAGGGGCCCAGGGGCATATGCTCCTAGATTTTGCTGTGGGCCCCTAGACTAGGGGCCCGAAATAGTACATATTATAATACAGAAATCCTGTTTTTGACCACTTAACTTATCAAAAGACCCTTGGAGCCCCTAGTCTGAAATCTAAGTGTCAGACCCTGAGTGGAGGAGTCTAATAGATGTGGATCTACCACTGTGCATCTAAAAAAACAATTATTCTGCAAGATTTGGTAGTGGCTATAGCTCTGGTGGTAACCTCAAAAAAAGTTTAAGACTTGTTCAAAAAATAAGTAGAGTTTAAAAGTCAATTACTATCGCTGTTGAAGCTAATGCTCAATGAAATTCTCTGGTCTGCTGGACGAGCAAATATCTACATTTAATTGCCTATATTATGATAGTCATACTTTTCCTGGAGGATCTAACGATTATGCCTCAGTGTCCGCTTTATAAATGCAAGCCCTGTGATCACAGATGGATCCAAAGTCAACCCTTCATGTTAACCCTCATGCTGCTGGTGGCTAATTTGTACATTACAAAATGACTGAAACCCTGAAAAATGACTGAAACCCTGGCACATGGGTACTCATCTGAGAGTACTCAGTGAGAGCTATTCAATGAATACCAATATGATGGTTTTCAAGAATCTCTGCATCCTTGTCCTTTGGACGAAAGTAGCCTCAGCAGTGGAAGGGTTAAGACCATGCTTGTGCTTAGCTCCTGCATGTGTAATGTGGCCTTGTTGGATGTGGAGATCACATGTAAATGATGCAATACTCTCTCGAGGCTCAAGGATCATCACTTCCACCTGATTTATTGATACTCACTTCTTTAAGAGGGACAGGATTCCTTGGAAGTCTGCCAAATGTCACGAGCACATTCAGGCCAGTTCTGCTTTAACTCATTCAAGCCAGTACCATACCAAATAAGTGTGAATATAATTGTTGATAGCTTTTTTGCTATTGAGATCCTAAGTAACTACTTTCCTCCAAATATTTTGGAAATCTAGTTTATTGGTTAGTTTATTATAAGTTATTTTCTTAAGTATAACATAGATCCAGATGGCATTTTTAGTGAGTTCTTCCCAAAGAAATACTAAGCCACTCATGTCCACTAATACCTTGTTTTCCACAAACATGTAAATATTTATTAAATCGAGAACTTTTGTAAAAAAATTAGATACTTTATTCCTCTTCCATTAGAATCAATAAAATTTTTCCAATGTTTTTTTTCTCACTTTTATATTTTCTTATGATATCTTCAGCTTTGTAAGAATTTACAGCCCAACTGATTTTGATTGTCAATATCAGTGCCACTCTCAGATTCCTGGCCACAAATACAGATGTGCAGGGAGGTCAGTGTGTCCAAATGGTCAAGCGGTCAGCCAACTGCCTAAGGGTCTGCAGTCACCCAAGTTCAAGACCACTCAATAACTTCTTGGTTTGCATCATTGGGAGTGTTATATAAGAAAAACACATTCAATTGACCTTTTTGCCATGGTCTTCAACTGCTTCTAAGTCATTGGTGATCTGGATTTATTCCCGAAATTTAAGGTATTGCAAGGATGGAGCATTTAAAGGACCAATGTTTAGTCTTTGGATTGCACTCTAGACTAGTCACCTCCTTAACCCTTCCAATGCTGAGGCTACCTTAGTCCAAAGCACAAGGATGCAAAGATTTTTTAAACCCATCTAAAAACCCTGTCATGTTGGTATCTATTGAATATTCTGAGTATTCTCAGATAAGTACCCAAGTCACAAATATACGGTTCCAAGAGAGCTATAGTTCTTAGATATGATAAATATTGTGTTCGACCAAAGGAGTGTTACTGTGCCTGCACTGATTGCTTTAACATGTTTTGATTTGAATATGTTAAATCACTATTAAAAGCTTACGAGGCTTGGTGGAGAGGAATGACTTTGAGAAGGACTGTGCTCTATAGGTTGGCATGAGTGTTTATATATGTGTGGGTGGTAGGCTGATGGAATATGTTAGTAACGCTTGTGTTTACAACTTCAGAACTGTTTGTGTAAAAAAACAGGATATAGCGATTGACCTGAATATTGTGTTATGTCCATAGAGTATTTATCAGTATCAGTTAACTATCCTATCTAACAATAAAAATATTCAACAGCTGGCTTTTAGTATGAATGGCTTCAGATATAATGATTATAAAATGTGTTTGTGGATTTAAGTAGGATTATTAGTAGGATGCAGAAAAGGGGTCAACTCATTGACCTACTCCTGACCTACTGGTGGAAGAACTTTTTGTCAAATTCCCTAGTTTTTTCATCCTAACTGCCTCAAAGCAGGCATGCACCTAGATGGAACTTGTCCTGAAAGCTGAGGGATCTCAGCCATAGCATCTTACTGTTTACTGTCTCTCACCACAGCCCTGGTGAAATTCTGCTCCAGGTATGTAAGGAAGTTGCAGGTGACTGGGTTAGGAATTAGTTATTCAGGGGTTTCCCTCATTAACTACAACTGGCTTCAATATGGCAGAAAATGTGATATTAACACAATTTAGAAAATATTTTAAGAAGGATAGGAACATCATTTCGCTTTTTTCTGGGTTTTAAAAGTAGCTATTTACAAATACTAATAATTAGTGACTCTTTCAGTATTCAAGTTGTCCAGAATATAGTCTGACCGAAGGCGTGAAAGTCATCTTTTTATGTAAATATAGGGGAAATAGCTGGGGAGATTGACAGGAAGATAAATATAAACTAATCATCTCAATGATAATCAAAAATATGCAATATAAACAAGCAAAACTAATTGCAATACACTTTATGAAAAAGGTGAGATCATGGGGTGATACTTATATATACTTATACTCATTAGAGTGGCCTGTTACCACTTAATACATTAATTTGCAGCAGCCCAAGAAACCTCAGTATTTTGGTATGTCTTTATGAGTAGGAATATATTGGGACTTTTTTTGGTCCAGAAATGTTGATCAGAACTTAATTTGTTGCAGTAAAGGGTTAAAGGGTATTTATAAATGAAAACAGCTTGGCAGAAATAATTGAAGGATAATATTACCTGGCAGAACATGCCAATATTTTCCCATATGGATTTCTTCACTTACAAAATACTTGCAGATGTGCCAGACCATCCCAGCTCTCTGTGTCTGGTACTACTGCACCAAGTATCTCCCAGTATTCCTCAATAGAACTGGAGTTGATGACCAATATGCATCAGTATTAGGGAACCTCTACACTTGTCCTGTACAGAGGAACAACTTGCTTTAAACCTACCACATCCTGTGAAAATCACACACACCATTAAAGAGTATATCTTTTTTGCTAAACTATTTTCAGAAAATATTTAGAGAAGTGCCTAGTATATCCCAACACACAACCCCCATTCTAATGTTTTGTGAATTCAAGCGTATTTCTAAAATGTCCTAGGAGTGATACAGAAACAAGAAAGCCTGGAGAACTTCTATTAGGCCATAGCCTTAGCCAGCAGGGCATTTGGGTATCTTTTGGAACCCAAACCCTCAAAAATCACCCCTCAGGACATCCAAAAAATGTTGGGAGGTTTTTCTGAAAATATAACTTTTAAGCATAATATTGAAGTTTTTCCACCTCAATATAATTTCCATGACATTGTGTAAGGACTTGATGAATATTGTTAATGAGTAAGTACATGTTGTGGTTATAATATCAATATATTGTGGTCTCCCTTGAAAAAGTGGATGCCCCAAAAATGTTACAATTGCCAATTTAGCGCACCCAGTCTCTAAATCCTGGCTATAAGACCCTGCATTGTTGGTCCCTTCCCCAAGAGTGCCTGTGAGCCTCCTAATTGACTGTGGAACAATCTATTAGAGTTGGAAGTAGAGATCCTTGGTTATAATCTACAGCAAATATAGAGGGTTCCCCAAAACTGCAGACCCTGACCTCCTTTCTTTGTTATTTGAGTTGTGGTATGTGGCCTACTGGACATGGGTATGCAAGATGATTAATAGAGCAGTTGAACTAGCTGTATTATCAGTCACCCTGACATTAAGGAAAAGCATGAACCATAGGAGGTTGGTGGTAGCTGGAGGGGACAAGTGTCAAAGATTGCACATATATTAGTGCTGCTTAGGGTGGGGGCTTAGACTAGCTCCTAGTCTATGATTTCATTGAATTATGCTTTTCTCTGTTCTGGTCTCTATCATTTGCTTGATATCTAGGCGTTAGTTCCTGTGGCTGGTGATAGATGGCACTAAGGGTGGTTACACTGGTCAGTCAGAATCAAGAAATTGGAAAAATCTTACTGAGGGCCAACTGGTGAGCAATTTAAGAACTAAATCAGGGTAGACACAGTTTAGGGTTGGTTAAGTTTTTATGCAAAATATATAGAGATAAACAAAATCTTGACCTAGGACTAGGCTAGGTAGGGGCTGAGAACTTGTCCATGCATTTATTTTACTTGCACACATAAGTTGTATGTTAGGGTGTCATGTGTGTTAGCTTAATGTAGGGCAGGGTCAAGATATCGGGTATCTGGTACGAGCAGGCTATTGGCTCCTCTGTTTGTCCATTGACCTATCTGTCATCATGCATGCATTTAACCAAGCCCATCCCATAGCATTCACAAGCTACCAAAGCACTCTAGAAATATAAAGAATATAAAATGAACAATTCATGAGTTTTGAGAGGAAGATTGCTACACAAAACATTTCTCACAATTTGCAAAATTCACCTAAATAATGTAAAGTTTTTGAAAGATATTTCCATTTATTTTAAGCCTCTTTAAAAGGGATGTAGGAAGTCATAGGTTAAGGCAGATCTGGATCCCAGAGCACCAACAGTCTCCTGCTATCTCCAACTGTTTGTTTGTGATGATAAATACTTGATAGGCCAGCACTGACGCTGCCCGCCCAGCTGGACTCTTGCAGCAGGGCACCCCTGGCCCCCTGAAAGACCTTGGCGGGGTGGGCAGGCGGCCGCTTGGGTTCAATGACCTTATGACAGAGGACCTAGACTAGCCACAAGCCTGCCAATGATAGTAATGATAGTTCTCACCTTTCCCTCAAGAGGGAGCTTCTGAACCTAGACTAGCCGCTATCCTTACGGTAATAGCCTGTGGCAGTTCTCACTTAACACTTTAGATGGACCTAAGAGACCTAGACTGGCCACTATCCTTTCGGCAATAGCTTCTGGCAGTTCTCACTTTATCGTAGATGGACCTTTGAGATTTCTCACTAGCCACTATCCTTCCAATAATATATTTTGATGGTTCTCACATTATCCCCTAGATGGACCTGTGAGACTTAAATATACTGATGGGATTGAGATGGGCAGACTGCTAGCTGGATGGTTAGGTGATTGCAGTGCCATCTATTGTTTGCTAGTGGCATCATTGCAAGTGGGCTTGAGCACTAGGCCAGCGGAGCCTGCCTCCCTGGCAATATTTAGATGTCATTCCTTGTGGATTAAGGTGGCACTGTGGTATACTAGGAGGGTAGTTGGAAATCACTATCAATACAACCCCTCGTGTGGCAATAGTGTGTGAACTAAATGGCCAACAGTAGGCTACAAGTCTCTATGTAGTTAGTATAGGTGCAGGCATTTATATATATGAAGTAAATTCAGAACAGAGCCTTGTAGCTAGGCTATAGGCCAGTGCAGATCATGCCCACATCACCAGGGTGTAAAAACTCACTCTAAATGACCTGTAAATATTTGTATCAACATACCAGGGCTGACTGGCCAAGGTTAGCACAGACTGCTAGCTTGATGGTCAGGTGATTGCAGTGCCACCTATTAGAGGCTAGTGGCATCATTACAAGTGGGCCTGAGCACTAGGTCAGTGCAGATTATGCCCACATCACCATGGGGCAAAACTCACTCCAAATGACCTGTAAATATTTGTATCAACACAACAGGGTCGGCTGGCCAAGGTTAGCACACTTAGGGCTTAGGAGGCATTCCTGGTGTATGTGGTTAGGTGTACTATTTATAGTGGTGAGCTTGAATGAGTTGTGTGGTTCTCCCTATCATTCTTTGAGTTCCTAGTGAGTACTTCCCTGCTGCATTCAAGAAATAGTTTATGTATGTAGTGCTGAGACCTTGGCCGAATTTTGAAAGTGTGTGTCGTAACCACTCTTATGGAATAACATATCCTGATTCAGCTTTCTTCCTATATTGTCAGATATGAGAAATTGATAGAATTGATAAAAGTCATTCCTATAAAAAATGGTTATTACAATTCTTTCTTACTAATTTTGCCTTTCATTAACAAACTACACTTCTTTAATGATGTTATGTGGAATGGAAGTTATGCTAAATGAGTTATTCCTTCCAATGCAAAACTATGATGAAGAAGTGTCGGACCCTCCAATCCCTGGAAGGAGAGTTTCTATATCAGTAGGAGTTACTGAAGGATATGCAACTGCCCTGTTTATCTGTTTGTTTGGCTAGTCAGACCTGTGCTGCTAGATGCACCCGTAGGATGCAAACAAACTTGGTTGCTTACAACCAAGCGAAACCGAAACCGTAACATCCTATTTGTTCTCATCTCACTTTTAAAAGTATTAAAAAAAATGAGTCAAAAAAACGGACCCACATGATCTGTTATAAAGTAGCTCTTAGTTTATGGAAATGGTAGATTCTGCTTTTTGCTGCTCTAGTCAAATACCTTTTACTCTATGGTTAAGTTTCTAACATTCAACACAGATGGAGCCTGATGGTAGTCACTGCCATTAGCTAAAACCAAAATTGCCTTATGAGGAGCACTTTTAGAACTAAATTGAGATAGACTTAGTTAAATGAGTTATTGTACACTGCAGGTAAAATATTAAGTAGGAAAAAAATGCTTAGCCTAGGCATGTAGTGTATATTAGAGTTTAATGTATGTCTCTGGCCTAGGTCAAGGCTAAATAGATGTTGTCTGGGAGAAGGAACTTTAGATCCTTGATATTGCATAACCTGTGATTAAGGTCACTGGTGTTGATGCGTAGGGATTTCTGATTTCTAATGGCGTAGTATAAATCTTTCAGGGGACATAGATTACATAGGTATTTAAATGTCTTACTTCCTGGCATGCTGCTATCTTGAACTAGCAGTCACCAGTCCACTATGGGCAGCTCTACCCCACAGTCATGCCTCACTCCCTATCATCACTAACACCATCTTTATTCAGTTCTGATGGGCAGTCTGGGACTTCAGCATCTACATGCATCTCTGGTGTCAATCCCACATGCACACACACACACACACACACATACACACACACACACACACACACACACACACACACACATACACACACACACACACACACACACACACACACACACACACACACACACACACACACACACACACTGGTATCTTAAGTACTGAAGCAGCCCTTATTCTCAAATGGACCAATATTGAGCCGTTAAGGCAATATTATCCATATCACTCTCCCCAACACCGTCTATAATCAGAAGTTATAGATTTTGGTATGTTTGGGATCCCAGCACACACACACACACACACACACACACACACACACACACACACACACACACACACACACACACACACACACACACAGACCCATGCATGCACACGAAAAACATATTCTTCCCCTCCCCACAAACCCACTAGTACCCTATAGAAGCAGCCCTGGGCCTCTTTGGACCCTGATCCACAAAGACATATATCATATCAATTCCTGCCATCCGGGACAACATCCCTATTCAAGTCTTGTAGCCAATCCACAATAAGCAGTCAATTGGCATGGTTGTGTGGATGATCAGGTTTGTAAGGCTGCAGATATTGGCATGTTTGTGGGCCTGGGGAGGCCTGGTGTCTTTAGTGGGATTACCAGCGGCCTGGAATGGTGTTTATAGAGGTGGCCGGACCAAGAGGTAATCAGCCCTGAAGAACCTTTCTCATTCACTGAGGGAAATTAGAAAGCATCAAAGGGGCCTCATCCTTTCTTCTTCCAATATTCACCGATTTATGTAGGCACCAGAGGGATATAGTAGTCTGTGCAGGGTCCAATGGGGAGGGAGGGAGGGAGGGGGAGGGGAGAGAGAGAGAGAGAGAGAGAGAGAGAGAGAGAGAGAGAGAGAGAGAGAGAGAGAGAGAGAGAGAGAGAGAGAGAGATAGAGAGAGAGAGAGACACACCGGAGACACAGAGACAGAGACAGATGGTAGTCTATGTAGGTCTAGGGTCTAACAGAGAGAGAGAGAGAGAGAGAGAGAGAGAGAGAGAGAGAGAGAGAGAGAGAGAGAGAGAGAGAGAGAGAGAGAGAGAGAGGAGAGAGGAGAGAGAGAGAGGGGGGAGAGAGAGAGAGAGAGAGAGGGAGAGAGAGAGAGAGAGAGAGGGAGAGAGAGAGAGAGAGAGAGAGAGAGAGAGAGAGAGAGAGAGAGAGAGAGAGAGAGAGAGAGAGAGAGAGAGAGAGAGAGAGAGAGAGATTATTCAAGTGATTATTTCCTTATTTTCTAAGCTGAAATTTATAGATATCCAGAGGCTATCTTCTATCTTCCTATTGCATGCCAAATGGTCATATAAAAAAATAGATCTACTATTGATGATGATGCAAGCGTGTATTTTATAACCCCAGCGTATTACTTCCATGTGCTTTGACAGCTTTATGTTTGGAAATACCCCGTTAAGGAACATGGATAATATCTGTGATTAACCTACTTTATGAAGATCTCCTCTGACATTTGAGTGTATCACATCCAATTCCATTTTTTCCAGATTCAGATTATTTTTACCGACTGCTCCCAGTGCAATTTCAAAATATTATCTCTTCAACCAATTTTTCTTGATAAAAATGTCACAATTGACTTATGGAAAGAAAGTTTTGGCATGTCCATGTCAGTGTTTAATTCTACTGCATTAAGCTTGATATATGGTCAGTTACAGTTGTTTATCCAGTTACGTTCCCTGGCAACCATCTAATTATTGCTTTTTAAAATGAGACAGAAACAATGTTTGAGGGATGAAAAGTTTGCTTTTTAATTGATTGCAAAGATACATGTATTACTTAAAGGTACTGGGTATTTTCCAGATAAGTTAGTGAGACATTTTAACAATTGATTTCTGAATATCTTGTTG
>OZ012686.1:31284211-31366711 GCA_963942565.1 Maea johnstoni
TTCTCCATTATTGTCAGTGGTACTTGCAGGGTCTGTCATAGGCTTCTGCTATGATGGAAATCCATGAGTCCATCTGTATGGCATTGATGGTCTTGTCATCTATTGCTATGTGTGAACTCACTCAGAGCACAATATACAGAATTAGGAAAGCAAAATGCATGTTTTTTATAAGAAGGATGTGCTGGAAATTATCTTGCAAAATCATTTTTAAGAATGAAACTGTTTTATATGAGGTGTCCTTGTTAGGTCAGCTTTATTTTCAAGCTACATACAGTTTAACCCTTTTATACTTGAAGTTCAATTAAATGTCTCGTGGGGATCTATGATACTTGTGAAAATGACTTTTGAATAGATAAAGAATTCGCTAAATATTTAAAACTATTTAAAGGGAGTTGTAGGTTGAGCTGTGATCAACATTTCTCTTACAAACATTTTCCTCTAGATGCCAAAACAGGCAGGCCTCATTTTGGCAGCTTCCAACATTAATGGGTTAATCAGATGAATTTGTTATTCTGATTGTTATGTTTACTGGTTAACCCAAGAGATCTAACATAGATACTATCTCTCCAGAGTCAGAACATCTAGGTGCAATTTGTGTGATAACAACATAAAGTTTTTGATGACAACAACAATTGCAAGAGAATGGAATAGGATGGTTCCTTTGAAGGATGAGGTAAAAAGAAATTCATTTCGTTTTGTTGCAACATAGTCTAAATATCATTGACTCATTGAGTCAATAAACTCTGAATGAATGTTTTAACCTATCAGAATCAAGAGTGCCTGATAAGTAAAAGTGATGTATTTACCTTTTATGATATGAGAATGAACAATTCTCAAAAATTGGAAAAAATTTTAAATTGGAAAATATTTTTTCAAAAATTACGTACTTACATTACATAACAATATTTATATCAAAATACATCAATCTATATCAGATTGTGTTTCCTGAGGGTGAATGGGTTAATAGATTAGGAGACACACTCTTCAGTTAAAGGTCCCAAAAGTTCATACCGCTTTCTCTGCACACATGTGGAGGAAAAATGGGGCAGGCTCAGATATAGGGCACCAGTGTCTGTGACTGGCATTCTCCTAGACTGCTGGGCCCACAGCCCCACTCCAAGAATTCAATCAGTCATTTCTGCTCTCCTTGCAAGTGAGGAGAGAAGACGCTCAGCTCTCTATGTCAGTGAGAGGAGAAAGAGGCTTGATACCATTAGAGGTTTCCAGAGCTCCGGCGGCAACTCTGAGACTATGTATACTAAGCAGTTGTTACAATGTCTAGCTCATCGGCTGCCAGGAACTAAGTCAGGGTTCAACGACTGGTGCTTAAGAAGCTCCTAGAAAAGACAAAATTGTTGTAACTATAAGGAAGTTTTTAATCTGGATTTAAAGAGAGGATAGATGAAGATTAATGAATAAGTAAATAATAAAACAAGGTAGATGCTTTTGATGAAGCTTCCCTTATTTCTAGGTGTCTGTAAAACAGTACATAGAGTTAATCATGTCAAAGCCATTACCACAACTGTTTTGAAGGATAGGAAATATGTTAGTATGGATAAGTTAGAAATTTTACTGAGGAGTAATCAATCAAAATAAATAATTGACATAAAAGTCTTCCAATTAGACCTGCTGACCTAACAATTTGGTTATTCTGAAATGAAAAAAGCCAGATTAACTTTAAGAAAACAAGCACAATTTAGAGCCCTCTTGCCCAAAAGGGCAAACAAACTAAAACACTTGTTTAACCCTGATGCGATTGTGGTGGATAGAGGCGTTTCAGTCACCCCTCCCTCCCTGATCCTCTTTGATCCTTAATCTTTCCAATGCTGAGGATAATTTCATCCAAAGCATAAGGACACAAAGATTTTTGAAAACCGTCTAAACCCTGTCATGTTGGTATTCATTGGATAGCTCTTGCTAAGAACTCTCTAATGAGTACCCATGCGCCAGGGTTTCTTTTTTTTTCAGTTTTTTTGCATCATTTTGTATTGGCTAAATAAGCCACCAGCAGCATAAAGGTTGAAGACCCTCTCATGCTCCATTCTGCCCTGCACACACTGCTGCTGTGGTAAATTGGTTCTCATGGCCTTGTGCCTGACTTCAGTAGCATCGTAAATCACCATAAGGGCTGCTGCTGTACCCTGCAAGCAGAGGAGGAGGCTTCCTTGTGGGGCGCAGGGTGGGACTAACATCCTAACCTTAGAATTAATGAGCCTCATGCTTCTAAATAGGGTAAAGAAGCTCTAATACACTGTCTCACACATTAATGGGAATACATTAATTGGTTGGTCAAGGGCCATGGATAAATGGTCATGTTTTCCTCACTCCTTAGCGACAGGCTGTTGTCCTCACTCCTTAGCAACAGCTATGGACTAATTGATTAGTAAATAGCAACAGCTATGTACTAATTAATTAGTTACCACTAGCATTTTGTTGGGTATAATAAAGCAAATGACACCCCACAAGGATGTCATATTTGTATAATATAATATATATAAGATATATTATATATATATGATAATATTATAGTATGTTTTATATGATATAGTTTATATAATGTATTATGTATTATGCATAATGTATTATTGTGTATCATAATGGGCAATATTGAAGATCAAATAACAACTCCAAGGAACAGCTGTCATTATTACAGTGTGCTTTACATCGTTAGATTGTGCTTTGCATGTACCATGTTAAGGGCTAGAATTTCTGTACTTGGTTACACCATGCTTGGCACTTAGAAAATTGCTGCCATATACCATGTCGATATATGTATTGAATTGTCTGAAAATGTATACAGCTCCTAGAGAGGAGGATACTATCAAGAAAGAAGAAGAAGAGAGTTAGATGGAACAACCCTATTGTTAGATTGTGTTCTTCCATGTTCCCTGTTAAGGGCTTATAAGAGCTTGGTTTCACTATTCAGGGTTCGACGTAAGTACTAGCCCACTTGCCCCGGCAAGTGAATTTTTGAAAAAAGGGCTTTTGGGCAAGTACATTTTAGTTTTCACTTGACCGAATGAGCAAGCTAATTTTCTGAGCACTACACATATTTTATGTAGAAGAATGACACAAATACCCAGAAATATGCTAACAATGCAACACAATTTTAAAGAAAATGGTTTTACAATCATTACATCCATGAGAAATAATACATGACATTCTGGCATATGTTATAACTTATTTCGGGCAAGTCAGAAATTATGTCGGGCAAGTTAAAATCATAAACTACTTGCCCCGCATTGTAAGTTAGTTCTGAAACTTATGTTGGTGCCTGACTATATATATAATGCCTTGGATGAAGAAAAGAATGGATATGTAGCGAGAGATCAATTACTATATGCGCTATAGTAAGGTGCTGGATTCATGCTAGGAGTTACTGACTGGCAGCAGCGCGAGGTCACGTGGGAACAAGGCCCAATCAGGGCTCTGGTATCGATTACATTACAGAGAAACCTGATCTTCACCATCAGCTGGGCACCAATTTTGGGCTATTAGGGGACTATTAGTTGACACTGGTTGAGGCTAGCATGTTCAGGTTGACCGGCTGGTTTCGAATCCACTTGTGTCTGGTCATCTAAGATAATGCTTGGCTGAAATTTGCTGCTGTGCCTCTGGAGCGATCCCTGAGTCTATCATTTCAGCTGCAGCCAGGCAGCATATCAATTATGAATCAGTCCACACCGTGATGACTGGGAAATTACCACATCCATCTCAAGCTGAGCTGTGAGGAGCAGTGGCTGTTACATAGACACTGCTAGAGAAGACATGAGACTCGTACAGTAAAAATTACACTAATTAATTAAGGCACACACTATGGAATTATATGTTTTCTGTCCACAATTTTTAGAAATTCAAGGTGTAAATTTTTAGAAATTCAAGGTGTAAATAGACAAAATAAGTACAGACGCGTGGACACTACAGTCTTGTGTCCTTATTTGCTTTGATATGAATCACACATACTGCTATAGAAGATTTGAAACACTGGAGCAATAACACTGTTAAATGATATATTACATATCTGTCCACTGTTTATTTTCTGTGGGTGAGCACTCATTTTGTACATGCATTTATTGAGGAAAAATCGTTTTTTATTTTGTGCATCAAACACAATCTTATGATAAGTATAATCTTGCTAAAAACCACTTTTAAACTTCCTCAAAATGAATCTTAAATGTTTACTCTCAAAAGTGACATTTATAGTCAGTCTGTATCAAACAAATTGTCACTGAATATTGTTTCAAAAATAATGCACATACTTGAATCATTGAACATAGTAGATGCACACTATATTGTTACCCTGTATCTTAAAATGTTTCACATTGATTTATGATGACAAAGGAAGAACGGAGATCTTTTAGACACACACACACACACACATAGCATGTGTATGTGTGTATATATATATGGATGAAGATGTGGATAATTATATAGATACCTAGACACACTCACTTAAGTTTAAAACATCAGCAAATGGCTTAGATCATCAGAGCTTACCTCCCATACCTCTTTTTGACCAACTTTCTGAATCAGTTGTGCCAAAAGTGCAGGAGTTAAGTGTAATATGATACTGCTATGTTCATCCTGTCCAATATATCTCAAACCTGACCAGAATGAGAACCACTAGTTATAGCATCCGAGACAGCTTTTATTGCCAACCACACAAAAGACAGGGCGCCGAACCATGAATCATTCTTAAAGCTGGTGATTTCATCTGAAACAAGATGTCTCCCCTGGCTTACTAATGTACCATTCCAGGGAAACCCCAACCACCCTGGTATGGGGTATGGGATAGACATGTCATCTGAAACAAGATGTCTCCCCTGGCTTACTAATGTATCATTCCAGGGAAACCCCAACCACCCTGGTATGGGGTATGGGATAGACATGTCATCTGAAACAAGATGTCTCCCCTGGCTTACTAATGTATCATTCCAGGGAAACCCCAACCACCCTGGTATGGGGTATGGGATAGACATGTTATCTGAAACAAGATGTCTCCCCTGGCTTTCTAATGTATCATTCCAGGGAAATCCCAACCACCCTGGTATGGGGTATGGGATAGACATGTTATCTGAAACAAGATGTCTCCCCTGGCTTTCTAATGTATCATTCCAGGGAAACCCCAACCACCCTGGTATGGGGTATGGGATAGACATGTCATCTGAAACAAGATGTCTCCCCTGGCTTACTCAAATGTATCATTCCAGGGAAACCCCACCCACCCTGGTATGGGGTATGGGATTAACATGTCATCTGGTAGATATCTCCCTAACTTTTCAATGTGCTATTCAAAAGAAACCCCAACCACCCTGGTATGGGGTATAGGATAGAGATGTCATCTGGTAGATATCTCCCTAACTATCCAATATGCTATTCAAAAGAAACCCCAACCACCCTGGTAATGGGATATGGGATAGACATGTTATCTGGTAGATATCTCCCTAACTATCCAATGTGAGATTCAAAAAAAAAACCAACCACCCCTATTATCATATAGGGGATCTTGATTTCAATACTAAATAGATGACAGCCTACCATTGTGTTAGTCAAAGTAAACCCATCCATTCATCTAGAGAATATGGGATATGTCTTATGTAGCTTGCTTAAAATATGCTATTCAAAGGAAACCACACCCACCCTCCTTTAAGGGGGATACTAGTTAACAGTACTAGTTTAATGGCCCACCATAATGTATGTGTAGTAAAACAGAATGGAACTGTCTGTGAGATTGAATATTGATCATCGAAATTATCCTCTCATTTAATTAAGCCATTATAACTTTAGCGTGATTGATGTTTAGACCACCTTGGCAGCCAAAGGATAGTGGAGGAAACTATATAGAAAAGGAATCCCTATAACTGGCACGTTCTATCTTTAGACAGGTTCGGGGAATTCCCATCAACTGTTGTGTGGACCTGTCAGCAAATAACATGAAGTCTCATCACTGGCAAGTGCATGCCCTGTCCTTATAATTAGGGGTTAACCCATGTATTGCTTGAGTTCTTGTGGTATACTTTTGAAAATACCTTGGGATCAAAGGATGCATTCTTAAAACATTTGAGAGAGATTTGTAGTTTGAGGTTAGACTTACATCTCTCCTTACGTTTAGAGAAGTTACGGTCAGGCATGTATGGGCTGCTTATAGGCCTGAGTGGGTTAAGGCTGGTAGTTCCCTGTTGAACTACTGTGTGGTCTTGGATGATGCCAAGTTTTAGAGATAAGCAGGTTAAAGAGGCAGTGTTAAGAGCTTGGATCAGAGAAGGAGCAGCTGCCCAGGTATAGCTTAACCCTTACGCTGCTGGTGGCTAATTTGGCCAATACAAAATGATGCCAAAAACCTGAAAAATGACTGAAACCCTTTCACATGGGTACTCATCTGAGAGCACTCAGCAAGAGCTGTCGATTGAATATCAATATGACAGGGGGCCTGCCTTAATGGCTGTGTGGTCTAAGGCATAATGCTACTGACTGCTAACTGTCGCTCACCACTGCCTAGGCTCGAATCCTGGCCGGGCATGTGAGAAAGTTGCCAGTGACTTGGGGTTAGGCAATGGTTTTCGCTTGGTACGTCAGTTTCCTCCACCGGTTACAACTGGCTAGTCACAAATTAGCTGCAATATGGCAGAAAAAGTGACAAAAAATCTAAATTCCAATATGACAGGGTTAAGATAATCTTAAAAAAAATATTTTGTCCTTGTGCTTTGGATGAATTAAGTAGCCTCAGCATCGGAAGGGTTAAGCTGCACTAGGCCTCATGTGGGTGGAGGGGAATCTCCCCCTGACTGGCCGACTGCTCTGTGCTCTACCCTGTGCTCCTCATGGTCGGCTGGCTGGCTGGCTCAGGCGGGGCAGGCAGGACTGGTGGAGGGATTCCTGCCTGTCTGGTGAGAACAGCAGCTGCAGTTTTGTGACACATTCATACATCATTTGCGTCTGGCTGCAGACAGACTGCTGTCAGACCTCAATGAGGTTAACTGCCTTATTGTTGGCTCCTCTCAATTACTAGACAAATCATCTCCTCATTTCTTTGCCCAGCTTACCTATTTGTCATGGAAATATTTTTAAAGAATGAACAATGAAACTTTATCATTTTGTGATATACTTGTATACTTTGTGATATATATGTATATATACATATGTATATATATATGCATGCTTGTTAAGATAAAAATGTAGGACCTGCAACTTATAGTTTCTAGCTTTTGTCTATATAGACAGCAAAATAACAGTTATGTGTAACCTCTTTTGCATTTTTGAGGATGAAGGTAATCAATGCACACAGACTTATAGTGTAAGTGTATAGTATTAGGGCTCAGCCACTAGTCTTGATATATGCTATATACGTGATTGCTGTATTTATAAGAGTGTTCTGGCAGCCTCTTGAATATGTATCGATTCCTATTACTCTTCGGTTAAGGAGATCAAGCTAATGTAGACATGCTGAACATTGCAATCTGCATATCCAATACCAGCAGTGTAGTTATAATGGTCATGATATCAGTGTGCCAAGAACCACCTCCTCCCTGGGGATCTACAGCCATCAGTTACAATACTGACTGCGAGAACAGCTGATATGTGATGGATTACATTGGTCATCCTTGCTGACCACTGAATGACCAGTGGCCAAATCAAGGGCTGGACATTATATCACTTTTCCTGGTTTCTCATTACTTGTTGCTGGTCACTGCTGAGGATCAGAGAAGCTTGACCGCTACACACTAACTATACGCTCAATACCATGGTCAGCTGAGAAATGACCTGTGTTATAGGCATGGAGCTTGGGAACCCCAATGATTCCGTAACGTAATTAACATGCTATCTCTTAGCTGAATGGGACAGGAGACTTCAATTAAGGATTGGTTGCAGGAACTGTGGTAAGATAATGTAATTGTCCGTTAATGTAAACTAGTGGTGCTACCATGTCTGGCCTGGTGGCTAGAAATAACATAAATACTTACATAGATCTAACAGTTTCAGTATTTTCACAAGATCAACAGTAGGGCATGAATGGGCATGAATTAATCAAACCCATCTATGCCCTGTGATATTTCCAAGTGTTGTTTGATATGTGATACTTCAATGGAAATAAATCTAGAATTATTCATCAGTTTGCAAAATATTTGAAGGTGACTTGAGAGTTGAGTTCTGTACAACATTTCTTCTTTAATTGTATACTGGAATGAAAAGTTCTTGTGTCTCAAAAATGTTATTAGATAATTTGAGCCTTTTGGGGTGGATGGCATTCGTCTGAAGAATGATACTGATTGCCACTTTATACTAACACTTATGAAATTAATTTTTCAGTTTCAGTCCAATGCAGGTGTTCAAGATCTGTGATATCTGAACCCAAATTGATTTATTAACAATACATGTGTATAGGCAGATATGCTTGCCCCAGTTTATTTGAACACGAATTGCCTTATGAATGACACAATATTATTGATATACAACTCATCCTTTTAACCCATTCCTACCCAAAAAATTGCTGTGAATATTTTAGAAATATTTCTATGACCAGAGCATTTGTAAGAGACTATTTGAAGAAAAAATGTTTATAACAAGCCAAATCACATCACTTCTTTAAATATTTGGTGTATTATTGCGTTAGATTTTAAAGTTGATTTTAATAGTATTATATAGGTGTAGGCGACACTTATCAAAGAGGTCTTAAGGCATGAATAAGTTGACCCTTCTAATAATATTAAGGCTAATTTTGTCCTAAGCTCAGTGATGCAAAATGTTTTGAAAACCATCTTAACCCTATCATGTTGGTATTCATTGGATAGCTCACACTGAATACTCTCAAATAGGTACCATATGCCAGTGTTTCAGACATTTTTAAGCATAATTTGCATCATTTTGTATTGGCAAATTTAGCCACCAACAGCATAAGGGTTAATGAAGCTGACTATTCGGTCCATGTGCTGTCACCACGCACACATGCACGGAAAGGGAGAGTTTGATGAATGAAGAATTGAAACAATCTGTAGATTATTTCCCCAGGAATCGCCCGAATTCTCCCCGTGCCTACTCCACAGTGAGAAGATAGGCATCTCTCTTTTCCAGCAGTAAAGGCCCCTATTATGTGCTCAGTGAGTCAGTTTTCTGAAGCAGGATCGGCATACCGCAGAGATAGGCTTTCTAACTGCCACATCTGACAGCTGGATCAGATTTTCTGAGTCATCCTAGCTTTTTGCTGTGAGATAATGGCACCTATAGGGAGAAGTGTTGATTCAAGGCTTAACCCCTTCATGCGGCAGGGTTTGAGCACTGGCTGCCAGAAGTCTTATAATGGCCCTCGGCTACTGGCCCTGGTGGTCCAGGGGAAATGTCTCATTTTAACCCAGTTGACTGGAAAGTGCAGACTCCCTCATCACAAGGCAAATATGCTATGCTGACATACACAATTTTAAGGAAATATTCTGATGAACTTTTTTTTTTTCAGATTCCACATGGGTATATTAATGTAGGGAAAAGTAATTATTTTACAACTAATATCCCTGAAATAAAATCTTATTTTTGTTCGCTCCTTGACCCATTCATACTTTAAGAGAGTTCCAAACACAATGCCATCTGGATGCTCTTATACTTTTACAAGACAAAAATCTAAAGATAAAAACCTTTAAGAGGTCCATAGAGTCGTATCTGATTGGCATGCATGTTGCCAAATATTTTTCGAAATTTATTGCATTTGGAAACAGGTCAGGTTTTAGGGTGACTGGTCATTTCTCAGTGGTTATTTGGGTGGAAGTGATGGGGGTATGGCAGTGCTACTGTTCAGAAAGTTCCCAATAGATATATTGATGTTTCTGAGTTTAGAGGTGGTCCACAATGCTATTTGAAAATAAGAGAAGACTGATCGGATTTAAGTGGTCAGTGAGGTCTGGCAGATGGGGGTTTGGCAATGTAACTATTCTGAACAGCTTTCCTTTTTTATGTGAGTTGAGATGTGGTCAGCAATGATGGCTAAGGCTGAGGAATGACCGGTCAGATTCCAGTGGTCATTTGGGTCTGGCAGATGGGGTTTGGCAGGGCTACTTTTAAGAAAGTTCCTTATATAATAGATATTCTATCTGTTCTATCAATGCTGTGATGTGGTCTGAAATGCTAATTAACCCTTATGCTGCTTGTAACTAATTTGACTAATACAAAATGATGCAAAAACATGAAAAATCACCAAATCCCTGGTATGTGTGTTCTCATCTGAAAGTACTCAATGAGCGCTATGCAATGAATACTGAAATAACCGTGTTTAGATGGGTTTCAAAATTCTTTTAGTCCTTGTGCTTTGGATGAAAGTAGCCATAGCATTGGAAGGGTTAGGATATGAGGAGTGAATGGTCCGTTTTCAGTTGTGGTCAGTTGTTTTGCTGGCAGATTGAGGCCTGTGCAGTATGGGTCCTGTGTCCAGTGAGCTGGACTGAGATCAGCTCCTTCCATGAATATAAACACAGCCATACCCAGGAGGTCAGATTAGAGCCCAGTTTAAATATATCCCAGAGTTTTGGAGGCTAACCATTCCAAGATACACAGATTATGGATTGGGATCACAGCTAGGCATGGAGGTGCCTGAGGGAGTTGGTCTTCACCCACCATGCTTGTTCCGTCTGTTAGGGCTGGAATGACTACCTTATTATTCATCTTTACTACTTCCCAAGGCCAAAATGTAAGGTTTCTCATCGCCATGGTTACAAAGGAAACTCAGAGCCATTTTGACTAAATTCATGGGAATTTTGAGCGTGGCTGAAGAGTTACTCTAAAGGGAGTGAAAATTTCAGATGGTCAATATTCAAAGCAACTGATTAAGACAAAACATGCAATGATAAAGAGCAAAAAGCAAATAACAGCAAATATCTAGGGATTGCATTACACTTGATTCATAAGCCACAAATATAAGATCATAATGTTTTAAGCTGAGAGAAAAGCAACAATACCATTTTTAATTTTCGATATGGTACCTTAGATTATTTTAGACATCCTTTATCACAATCAACCCCTACTGTATATTGCCTACTATTTAGTGTGACTTTATAATGATTGGTTGAAAATGGCACTGGCCTAAAAACCTACACTTCAGGATATGAGTAAATTCACACAACATCCTTGCTTCATTTTCCTCCTCATCTGTGGTGCAATAGACACACACACCGTAAATGATCAGACATTCAGACCTCCATAAGGATTTAGCACACTGATTATTGTGCAAAATAATGTAAGGGAAATCTGGGCCACCCTTGTGGTCATCATTAAGGGACATTTAAGGGAAATCTGTGACACTATTACCCTGCTTTGTCTGTATTTTCAGAAAACCTTGGCCACGCTCAACTGATAGAATTCATAATTATTAAAAAGTGTCCCAAATTACGGAGAATTTAAGGTAACCAGGGCTCTACGCTAAGGGTGAACCTAAGGTCCCAGGCCAGTAAAAATTCCCAAAAACAGCTTCGGGCCAGTAAAAAAATACCTCAACTGGTCCTACAGTCCAAGTAAACATTTGGAGACATTCTTGTTAAAAAGTTTTCCAACGAGAATGTCCCCAAATGTTTTTGAAATATATGAAGATAAAATCTATAAAGATAAATGTTGTGGTGAATTTTATGCAATGTTCTTTCTTGTTATGTTAAAGAAAAAATGTAGGACCAGTAAAGATTTTGCAGGACCAGCAGATGCTAGGTGTTACTGGTCCTATGGGGCCAGTATCATTTTGAGTTAGCATTGAGGCCTGGTAACCTGTTGGTAAATTTCTCCATTTTCTTCCTAATTATTAAAAATTGTCTCAAATTACAGAGAATTTATGGTAACCTGTTGGTAAATTTTTCCATTTCCTCTGTT
The DNA here is from genome assembly GCA_963942565.1 of Maea johnstoni. NCBI lineage: Eukaryota > Metazoa > Annelida > Polychaeta > Spionida > Magelonidae > Maea > Maea johnstoni. The sequence continues at coordinate 31,296,047 of OZ012686.1, forward strand.
GGGCCTCCGGAAGCTCTGAGCACCTCTGAGAGCTCTTCCCACACACAAAGATGAGATGTTATTGCATTCACAATTTCCTCTCTCGCTCAGGTCCACTCAAGTGTTTGCCCCGCTCATGTTACCCTCTTGACCTCCCCTCACTGTATCTGTAAAGGGCTTTTATTGCTGTAGGGTAAATAATCCAACCTCATCTCTAGCATGTAAGAGATAATCACCTACAACATAGCCCTATAGGATGAATTACCTGCAGGGGATGGACCTGATGCTATATGTCATGTTGATTTCATAATTATTCATGTAACTGTAATTTTTAGGAAATCGTTCTATTGGAACACATTGAAATTCCTGCTATTAACACCTTTACGTGTGGTGTCTGTTTGTATTCATGTAATACATTCTGCATGGCATTTAATTAATTAATTGAATTTCAAGGGTAAAAGTATAATGTACCCTATATGTTACAGTCAGCAGTGTGTTGTGTATCACGTTACTTAGAGATATCTATCAACAGGTTAAGATACTTGTCTGACTGGTGGTTTCGTCAAATGTTAATTAAATGTTTTACTTGATTATTATGAATTTCCAAGAAAATATGACAGCAATTTTCCATTCAACCACATGGTTTGCTCGCATATTCAGTGTAATATGCAAATTTGCTCGCATACTGGCCTAGCCAGGCAGACAATCCCCTCTGTGATCAATGGAGGTGATTTGATGACTGCTAAGGCCTAAAAAAAAGTTGTTTGTTTCCTGTAACCCTACCCTAACAAGTTTTTATTCAAAAAGATACCTACCCTAAAGTTTTTATCGCCTTCCCAAGTCCCAATCATCGTAAAACATGCATAAAACACACATCTTTGACCAAAAAAATAATGCAAAAAAATCTTTTTACCGACCTACCTACCCTTTTTTTTTCGAGCCGTTACAGGAAACAAATAATTAATGTTTTTAGGCCTAACCTGGTAGGCATCAGCAAGCTTTGCCATTGCAAGGATATGCATCGCAAGCAAACATTTACATACAATTCTCTTCTTACGAGGGAGGGGGGTTCAGTTGTACATCTTGCCCTTTACTGCAGTCGTTTTTGAGGAAAGGTTTTATTTATGAGAAGCTTTTGGGGTGCTGTTGTTTGTTTGAGGTACAATTTAAGTGAGGAAACCAGCGCCTTTTGAGATGTTTATGGATGTTAAATGTCACAGGTTCACAGATCACTAGACATGTTTGGGTTTGTCTGCAGCCCCGGCTCTCTGTCTACACCTTCATCTGACCTGCTGCCATCTGCAGCCGCAGCGCCGGCAATGTCTGTCACTGGGAGCATAGTCTTTTAAGCCAGCAGGGCGTCTGGGTGTCTTTCTGGACACCCAAACCCTTAAAAAGCACTCCTCAGGAATCCCAAATTTTTTTTGTGAGGAATTTCTTAAAATGTCAATCTCAAGCATATAATTGAATTTTTTCATCTCCATAAAAATCCAATGACATTGCATAAGGATATCATGCCTTATATTGATAGATTTATACATGTTTATGTTTGAAATCTGAGTATAAATATGTGGTCTCCCTAAAGTATTTGGACAACCCAAAATGTTACAATTGCCAATTTGAGGCACACCTAGTTTCTAAATCCTGGCTAAGACCTGGCTGTTTGGGAGCATGTGTTGGTCGGACTACAGCAGAGGAGGGTCTAGATGACCACCTTATCAAAACAGGGGGAGACAGTAGGTGCGGTGATGGCGGTATCCATGGACTGGAAAGACAGACACGATGCTGCTGCTGATAAGGTCAAGACTCCTCCTCCTGCCTGTGTGGAAAGATCACTGGCCACAGCTGCTAGACCACATAGAGTAGACTAGAGGAAGTCGCTTCTATCTCCATGGAATGGGAGAGGATGGTGTTTATCATTCAGGTTTTTTTAACCCTTTCACACACAGAGTTAAATTCGAAAAGAGTTGTCTAAATGCTATGATGATTTTGAAAGTAAAGTAATGTAAGAAAAAATATTGCTTTGTGAAATATTTGCTCAACCAAAAGAATAAGCTGAATAAAAATAATTGAACCCACTAAGCTTCTTTGAATATCTTGCCTGGGACCAGGTTTTCAGCATGTGTGGGTTTGTGTGGGTTCTTCTGGTCAGAAGTCATTTTCGGTTTGTGTAAAGAAAAATGTAACTCTGGCTGTGAGTGAATAATGGAATTTCACTTGTCCTTGTTCCAAATGGAGGAATGGGAACAGCATTTACTGGAAGTGCTATTTTTCCTCCTCTATGCAGGGCCGCCGGAGGGAGGCATCATTCTTGTGCATGAGGTTCATGGCTGGGCACTTCAGGGGCATGTAGTTATTGCAGGTAGTGGCAGGGTTTGACTTTTCCAGGGGCCCAGGGGCATATGCTCCTAGATTTTGCTGTGGGCCCCTAGATTCTTCAGACTAGGGGCCCGAAATAGTATATATTATAATACAGAAATCCTGTTTTTGACCACTTAACTTATCAAAAGAACCTTCGAGCCCCTAGTCTGAAATCTAAGTGTCAGACCCTGAGTGGAGGAGTCTAATAGATGTGGATCTACCACTGTACGTCTAAAAAAACAATTATTCTGCAAGATTTGGTAGTGGCTAAAGCTCTGATGGTAACCTCAAAAAAAATTTAAGACTTGTTCAAAAAATAAGTAGAGCTTAAAAGTCAATTATTATCGCTGTTGAAGCTAATGGTCAATGAAATTCTCTGGTCTGCTGGACGAGCAAATATCTACATTTAATTGCCTATATTATGATGATAAGTTATACTTTTCCTGGAGGATCTAACGATTATGCCTCAGTGTCCGCTTTATAAATGCAAGCCCTGTGATCACAGATGGATCCAAAGTCAACCCTTCATGTTAACCCTCATGCTGCTGGTGGCTAATTTGTACATTACAAAATGACTGAAACCCTGAAAAATGACTGAAACCCTGGCACATGGGTACTCATCTGAGAGTACTCAGTGAGAGCTATTCAATGAATACCAATATGACAGGGTTAGATGGTTTTCAAGCATCTTTGGGTCCTTGTCCTTTGGACGAAAGTAGCTTCAGCATTGGAAGGGTTAAGACCATGTTTGTGCATAGCTCCTGCTAGCCTAGTCCTAAGGCCAAGAAATTTATTTATTTGTCTTTAATAACTTACCTAATGTTTATATAACATTATAAGATATCTACCCATATTTAGTTCTATATTAGCTCACCAGGTGGCCAGCATGGGTTCATTTAGATTTCTTGTGCCCACCCATGGTGCCATCTATCACAAGCCACAGGAACGAACACCAAGGCATTAGCAAATGATAGAGATTAGAACAGAGAAAAGCATAATCTAATGAAATCATAGACTAGGAGCTAGTCTAAGCTCCTGCATGTGTACTGTGGCCTTGTTGGATGTGGAGATCACATGTAAATGATGCAATACTGTCTCGAGGCTCAAGGATCATCACTTCCACCTGATTTATTGATACTCACTTCTTTAAGAGGGACAGGATTCCTTGGAAGTCTGCCAAATGTCACTAGCACATTCAGGCCAGTTCTGCTTTAAGCCAGTAGCATACCAAATAAGTCAGAATATAATTGTTGATAGCTTTTTTGTAAATCCGATGCTGAAAATTTTTTGAATGAGAAGTGCTATTCAGATCTTAAGTGACTACTTTCCTCCAAATATTTTGGAAATCTAGTTTATTGGTTAGTTTATTATGAGTTATTTTCTTATATATAAAATAACATAGATCCAGATAAATTTTTTATTGAGTTCTTCCCAAAGAAATACTAAGCCACTCATTTCCACTAATACCTTGTTTTCCACAAACATGTAAATATTTATTAAATTGAGAACTTTTGTAAAAAAATTAAATATTTTATTCCTCTTCCATTAGAACCAATACAATTTGTCCAATGTTTTTTTCTCACTTATATATTTTCTGATGATATCTTCAGCTTTGTAAGAATTTACAGCCCAACTGATTTTGATTGTCAATATCAGTGCTACTCTCAGATTCCTGGCCACAAATACAGATGTCTCGGGAGGTCAGTGTGTCCAAATGGTCAAGTGGTCAGCCAACTGCCTAAGGGTCTGCGGTCACCCAAGTTCAAGACATCTCTAAAACTTCTTGGTTTGCATCATTGGGAGTGTTTTATAAGAAAAACACATTCAATTGACCTATTTGCCATGGTCTTCAACTGCTTCTGGATGTATTCCCCAAGTTAGGGTATTGTAAGAATGGAGCATTTAATGGACCAATGTTTAGTCTTTGGATTGCACCATAGACTAGTTACCTCCTTAACCCTTCCAATGCTGAGACTACCTTAGTTCAAAACACAAGGGTGCAAAGATTTTTTAAACCCATCTAAAAACCCTAACATGTTGGTATCCATTGAATAGCTCTTGCGGAGTATTCTCAGATAAGTACCCAAGTCACGAATATACGGTTCCAATAGAGCTATAGTTCCTAGATATGATAAATATAATGTTTGACCAAAGGAGTGTTACTGCGCCTGCACTGATTGCTTTAACCTGTTTTGATTTGAATTTGTTAAATCACTGTTAAAAGCTTACGAGGCTTGGTGGAGAGGAATGGTTTGAGAAGGACTGTCCTCTGTAGGTTGGCATGAGTGTTTATGTATGTGTGGGTGGTAGGCTGATGGAATATGTTAGTAACGCTTGTGTTTACGACTTCAGAACTGTTTGTGTGAAAAAAACAGGATATAGCGATTGACCTGAATATTGTGTTATGTCCATGGAGTATTTATCAGTTTCAGTTAACTATCCTATCGAACACTAAAAAATATTCAACAGCTGGCTTTTAGTATGAATGGCTTCAGATATAAAAATAAAATGTGTTTGTGGATTTAAGTAGGATTATTAGTAGGATGCAGAAAAGGGGTCAACTCATTAATCTTCTCCTGACCTACTGGTGGAATAACTCAGTATTCAAATTGTCCAGAATATAATCTGACCAAAGGCGTGAAAGTCATCTTTTTATGTAAATATAGGGGAAATAGCTGGGGAGATTGACAGGAAGATGAATATAAACTAATCATCCCAATGATTATCAAAAATATACAATATAAACAAGCAAAACTAATTGCAATACACTTTATGAAAAAGGTGAGATCATAGGGTGATACTTAAATATACTTATACTCATTTGAGTGGCCTGTTACCACTTAATACATTAATTTGCAGCAGCCCAAGAAACCTCAGTATTTTGGTATGTCTTTATGAATAGGAATATATTGGGACTTTTTTTGGTCCAGAAATGTTGATCAGAACTTAATTACCACTCTCCTTCAAATGTTGGAAGCTGATTGATTGTAGCAATTTTCAAAGAGAATTTGTTGCAGTAAAGGGTTAAAGGGTATTTATAAATGAAAACAGCTTGGCAGAAATAATTGAAGGATAATATTACCTGGCAGAACATGCCAATATTTTCCCATATGGATTTCTTCACTTACAAAATACTTGCAGATGTGCCAAACCATCCCAGCTCTCTGGGTCTGGTACACCAAGTACCGTATTCTTCCGATTAAGCGCACAGTGCGGATAGAGGTTGGGAAATTTCTCTGAAGTAGGGGTATTGACGATCTTCACACCTCAATGATTGCCGATCGGAGAGCATTGGCCGTTATTGCGCCTTTGCGCTCTCACTGTTCAGTTAGCTTAGACGTGAGATCGTGCACGTGAGATCGCTAAATGGTCAAAAGTACGACCATGCGGCGAATATGAACAGTGAGAGCGTGAAGGAACTGCTGAAATTGCGTAATTCAGCGCTGGTTTGCAGACACGGCAAGAGGAAAGGTATGTTATTTTGCTTTTCTTACTTCTGGGGGGAAGTTTTACAAGTTTTTTCCTGAAATTTGCGCTGGTCATTCACCCTCTAACCGTGAAAAATAGGCCCTGTGCGCTAATTTGGGCATGTGCGCTTAAGCGGAAGAATACGGTATCTCCCAGTATCACTGGAGTTGATGACCAATATGCATCAGTATTAGGGAACCTCTACACTTGCCCTGTACAGAGGCATAACTTGCTTAACCTACCCCATCCTGTGAAAATCACCCACACCATTAAAGAGTATATCTTTTTTGCTAAACTATATTTTCAGAAAATATTTAGAGGAGAAGTGCCTAGTAGATCCCAACACACAACCCCCATTCAAATGTTTTGTGAATTCAAGCGTATTTCTAAAATGTCCTAGGAGTGATACAGAAACAAGAAAGCCTGGAGAACTTCTATTAGGCCATAGCCTTAGCCAGCAGGGCATTTAGGTATCTTTTGGCATCCAAACCCTCAAAAATCACCCCTCAGGACATCCAAAAAATGTTGGGAGGTGATTCTGAAAATGTCAATTTTAAGCATAATATTGAAGTTTTTCCACCTCAATATAATTCCCATGACATTGTGTAAGGACTTGATGCATATTGTTAATGATTAGATACATGTTTGTGGTTATAATCTCAATATATTGTGGTCTCCCTTGAAAAATTGAATGCCCCAAAATATTACAATTGCCAAATTCTGGCACCCAGTCTCTAAGTCTCTAAGACCCTGTGTTAGGCCCTTCCCCAATGAGTGCCTATATGAACCAAATGATTGCATGACTGTGGAACAATCTAAGAGTTGGAACTTGATGTCCTTGGTTATAATCTACAGCAAATATAGAGGGTTCCCCAAAACTGCAGACCCTGACCTCCTTTCTTTGTTATTTGAGTTGTGGTATGTGGCCTACTGGACATGGGTATGCAAGATGATTAATAGAGTAGTTGAACTAGCTGTATTATCAGTCAGCCTGACATTAAGGAAAAGCATGAACCATAGGAGGTTGGTGGTAGCTGGAGGGGACAAGTGTCAAAGATTGCACATATATTAGTGCTCCTTAGGGTGGGGGCTTAGACTAGCTCCTAGTCTATGATTTCATTGAATTATGCTTTTCTCTGTTCTGGTCTCTATCATTTGCTTGATATCTAGGCGTTAGTTCCTGTGGCTGGTGATAGATGGCACTAAGGGTGGTCACACTGGTCAGTCAGAATCAAGAAATTGGAAATATCTTACTGAGGGCCAACTGGGGAGCAATTTAAGAACTAAATCAGGGTACATACAGTTTAGGGTTGGTTAAGTTTTCATGTAAAATATATAGAGATAATCAAAATCTTGGCCTAGGACTAGGCTAGGTAGGGGCTGAGAACTTGTCCATGCATTTATTTTACTTGCACACATAAGTTGTATGTTAGGGTGTCATGTGTGTTAGCTTAATGTAGGGCAGGGTCAAGATATCGGGTATCTGGTACGAGCAGGCTATTGGTTCCTCTGTTTGTTCACTGACCTATCTGTCATCATGCATGCATTTAACCAAGCCCAACCCATAGCATCCACAAACTACCCAAGTACTTTAGAAATATAAAGAATAGGAAATTAATAATTCATGAGTTTTGAGAGGAAGATTGCTACACAAAAAAATTCTCAGAATTTGCGCAATTTACCTAAATAACGTAATGTTTTTAAAGATATTTCCATTTATTTTAAGACTCTTTAAAAAGGGATCTAGGAAGTTATAGGTTAAGGCAGATCTGGATCCCAGAACCCCAACAGTCTCCTGCTATCTCCAACTGTTTGTTTGTGATGATAAATACTTGATAGGCCAGCCCTGACGCTGCCCGCCCCAGCTGGACTCTTGCAGCAGGGCACCCCCTGAAAGACCAGGGCGGGCGGGGCGCTTGGGTTCAATGACCTTACGACAGAGGACCAAGACTAGCCACAAGCCTGCCAATGATAGTAATGAAAGTTCTTACCTTTTCCTTAAGAGGGAGCTTCTGAATCTATACTAGCCGCTATCCTTACGATAATAGCTTCTGGCAGTTCTCACTTTAGATGGACCTATGAGACCTAGACTGGCCACTATCCTTTCGGCATTAGCTTCTGGAAGTTCTCACTTTATCTCGTAGATGGACCTTTGAGACTTCTCACTAGCCACTATCCTTCCAATAATATATTTTGATGGTTCTCACATTATCCCCTTGATGGCCCTGTGAGACTAAAATATACTGGTGGGATTGAGATGAGCAGACTGCTAGCTGGATGGTAAGGTGATTGCAGTGCCATCTATTGTAGGCTAGTGGCATCATTACAAGTGGGCCTGAGCACTAGGCCAGCGGAGCCTGCCTCCAAGGCAATATTTAGATGTCATTCCTTGTGGATTAAGGTGGCACTGTGGTATACTAGGAGGGTAGTTAGAAATCACTATCAATACAACCCCTCGAGTGGCAATATTGTGTGAACTAAATGGCCAACAGTAGGCTACAAGTCTCTATGAAGTTAGTATAGGTGCAGGCATTTATATATATAATAAAGTAAAATCAGAACAGAGCCTTGTAGCTAGGCTATAGGCCAGTGCAGATCATGCCCAGTCATCACCAGGATGGTAAAACTCACTCCAAATGACCTGTAAATATTTGTATCAACACAACAGGGCTGACTGGCCAAGGTTAGCACAGACTGCTAGCTTGATGGTCAGGTGATTGCAGTGCCATCTATTGGAGGCTAGTGGCATCATTACAAGTGGGCCTGAGCACTAGGTCAGTGCAGATTATGCCCACATCACCATGGTGCAAAACTCACTCCAAATGACCTGTAAATATTTGTATCAACACAACAGGGCTGGCTGGCCAAGGTTAGCACAGGGCTTAGAAGGCATTCCTAGTGTATGTGGTTAGATGCACTATTTATAGTGGTGAGCTTGAATGGGTTGTGTGGTTCTCCCTATCATTCTTTAAGTTCCTACAGTAGTGAGTATTTCCCTGCTGCATTGCTGCATTCAAGAAATAGTTTATGTATGTAGTGCTGAGACCTTGGCCGAATTTTAAAGTGTGTGTCGCAACCATGGGATCCAATTGTGCTATTGAGAAAAGAGAAAGAACATTACAGTACTACAATGGAATATCAGAGCATGATTCAGCTTTTTTCTAATATACTCATAATTCCAATGCAAAACTATGATCAAAAATAATACTTGTTGAATGATAGTTTGTTATTGAATATGCAACTGCCCTGTTTATCTGAGGTTCTGTTTGTTTGGCCAGTCAGGCCTGTGTGGCTAGGTGCGCTCCTAGTATGCAAACAAACTTGGCTGCTTACATCCAAACAATGTGGTAACATCCTATGGGTGTGGACACTGCAAGTTCTCATCTCACTTTTAAAAGTACATGTATTTCAGAAAAAAAGAGTCAGAAAAAAAGAGTCAGAAAAAAACAGACCCACATTGATCTGTTATAGACTAGCTCCTTGTTAATGGAAATGTTACGTCCTGCATGCTTTTCTCTGCTTTAGTCAATCTCTCATACTCTATGGGTAAGTTTTAGTTTCTTAGAGTCAACATAGATGGAGCCAGAGGTGGTCACTGCCATTAATTAGCTAAAACCAAAATTACCTCATGCTGGGCACTTGGGGAGCACTTGTAGAACTAAATTGAGATTTTTACACTGCAGGTAAGATATTTATGAGAGAAAAAATGCTTAGCCTAGGCATGTAGTGTACATTAGAGTTTAATGTATTTCTCTGGCCTAGGTCAAGGCTAAGTAGATGTTGTCTGGGAGTAGAAACTTTAGATCCCTGATATTGCATAATCTGTGATTAAGGTCACTGGTGTTGATGCGTTGGGATTTCTGATTTCTAATGGCATAGTATAAATCTTTCAGGGGACATAGATTACATAGGTATTTAAATGTCTTACTTCCTGGCATGCTGCTATCTTGAACTAGCAGTCACCAGTCCACTATGGGCAGCTCTACCTCACAGTCATGCCTCACTCCCTATCATCACTAACACCATCTTTATTCAGTACTGATGGGCAGGCAGTCTGGGACTTTAGCATCTACACGTATCTCTGGTGTCCATCCCACATGCACACAAACACATGCACATTGGTATCTTAAGTACTAAAGCAGCCCTTATTCTCAATGGACCAATATTGAGCCATTAAGGCAATATTATCCATATCACTCCCCAACACCGTCTATAATCAGAAGTTATAGATTTAGGTATGTTTGGGATCCCAGCACACACACACACACACACACACACACACACACACACACACACACACACAGGCATTAACGCGAAACACACATTCTTCCCCTCCCCACACACCCACTAATACCCTAAAGAAGCAGCCCCGGGCCTCTTTGGACCCTGATCCACTAAGACATATATCATATCAATTCCTGCCATCCGGGACAACATCCCTATTCAAGTCTTGTAGCCAATCCACAATAAGCAGTCAATTGGCATGGTTGTGTGGATGATCAGGTTTGTAAGGCTGCAGATATTGGCATGTTTGTGGGCCTGGGGAGGCCTGGTGTCTTTAGTGGGATTACCAGCGGCCTGGAATGGTGTTTATAGAGGTGGCCGGACCAATAGGTAATCAGCCCTGAAGAACCTTTCTCATTCACTGAGGGAAATTAGAAAGCATCAAAGGGCCTCATCCTTTCTTCTTCCAATATTCAGCGATTTTATGTAGGCACCAGAGGGATATAGTAGTCTGTGCAGGGTCCAATGGGGAGGGAGGGAGGGAGAGAGAGAGAGAGAGAGAGAGAGAGAGAGAGAGAGAGAGAGAGAGAGAGAGAGAGAGAGAGAGAGAGAGAGAGAGAGAGAGAGAGAGAGAGAGAGACAGACAGACAGACAGACAGACAGACAGACAGACAGACAGACAGACAGACAGACAGACAGAGACAGAGAGAGAGACAGATGGTAGTCTATGTAGGTCTAGGGTCTAACAGAGAGAGAGAGAGAGAGAGAGAGAGAGAGAGAGAGAGAGAGAGAGAGAGAGAGAGAGAGAGAGAGAGAGAGAGAGAGAGAGAGAGAGAGAGAGATTATTCAAGTGATTATTTCCTTATTTTCTAAGCTGAAATTTATAGATATCCAGAGGCTATCTTCTATCTTCCTATTGCATGCCAAATGGTCATAGAAAAAAATAGATCTACTATTGATGATGATGCAAGCATGCATTTTATAACCCCAGCGTATTACTTCCATGTGCTTTGACAGCTTTATGTTTGGAAATACCCCCTCAAGGAACATGGATAATATCTGTGATTAACCTACTTTATGAAGATCTCCTCTGACATTTGAGTGTATCACATCCAATTCCATTTTTCCAAGATTCGGATTATTTTTACCAACTGCTCCCAGTGCAATTTCAAAATATCATCTCTTCAACCAATTATTCTTGATAAAAATGTCACAATTGATTTATGGAAAGAAAGTTTTGGCATGTCCATGTCAGTGTTTAATTCTACTGCATTAAGCTTGATATATGGTCAGTTACAGTTGTTTATCCAGTTACGTTCCCTGGCAACCATCTAATTATTGCTTTTTAAAATGAGACAGAAACAATGTTGGAGGATGAAAAGTTTGCTTTTTAATTCATTGCAAAGATACATGTATTACTTAGAGGTACTGGGTATTTTCCAGATAAGTTGAGACATTTAAACAATTGATTTCTGAATCTCTTGTTGAGTACTTGTTGACTGAAACGTTGTCTCCAAAAATTCATGTTAGCCAATTTCTAAATTCATCCTGGTCCTGATTACTGAATAGTCCACCTTATTATTTTGGGGATATGTTTTTAGTTCTAGTTTTCTCTGTAGATGGTCCGTTCTGTATGAATGAGGTTCAATTTAATAGAGGGAGATCTACCTTATGTTTCAAGTAAGCGTCAATTCAAAAGTGTAATGTTAATTCTTACAAAAAATTCAACATTTTGAATTGTAGAGGGGGATTACTTGTACCCCTTGAACCCCTTCTGTTTCTGCAACTGCAAGGCTGATCTTTGACTCAGTCTGCCTCTAGGCACTCAGGTAGAAATTCCCTCTACCTGGAGTTGATAAAAATCAATGAAGGTGCGTTACCTTCAAGTCATTCTGCATGACCTCCCTTATGCCAATTTCCCTTGAATCTCCATCATTACTAACCCTTCCAATGCGGACGCTACTTCCGTCCAAAGGACAAGGATGCAAAGATTTTTGAAAACCATCTAAACCCTGTCATGTTGGTATCCATTGGATAGCTCTCGCTGAGTACTCTCAGATGAGTACCTATTTGCCAGGGTTTCAGTCATTTTCAGCTTTTTTTGCATCGTTTTGTATTGACAAAATTAGCCACCAGCAGCATAAGGGTTAAGATTGGCTGCTGCTGTTCACACTGCTAACACGGCATTAATTGACTACAATGCCAGGCATCCTGTGTAGACAGCTGGCAATCATGCTGCCCTCTGACAATACACAAAAAAAACCAGCCTTATCTTGTCATTCACGGATCAAGAGAACTATATCATAGGCTTGTTTGTATCCTACATGGCCCTGTGTGTCTATGCCAGCAATATTACGCATGCATGGTTATTAACCTCTACACTGATTGAAATTACCTCTCAAGTAAAGGAAATTTAGATCTAGAAGTAATTGCCTAATTGGATCAGGTAGGGAATAATGATGTAGAAATGATGCAACCTTTCACAGAACATTTGAGGGAGAGATATTAGTTGAGACTAAGATGAATAGAACATGGATTGTTTGCCACAGACCAATTACCATAGGACCCACTTTGACGGAAGCCCTGGACACACCTAATCTTGCGAATCTAGTCTCAGTGTGATGTCACTAGGAGACAAAGACCAATGAGGACTCTCATATTTGTTTACATTATAGAGGAGGTTGCTCACTCACATGCACAGAACGCATCTCTTGAGTGGTTCTTGTCAATACCTAGGCTGGGAGTCTTGTCCAGGGTGTTGAGCGAGATCTGCTGATTGAGTATACGGTGATCGACATTTGTGGTTGAGATTTTACAATATTTCCCCTCTCAATATCTCCTTAACGATTCTACAAGTTTGAGAAAAATTACCAAAGTAGTCAGACCTCTTTGGGTAACTACAGGCATGAATGGCTTACCCTTATGCCGCTGGTGGCTAGTTTGGCCAATACAAAAACCTTTAGAAATGACTGAAACCCTGGCACATGGTTATGCATCCGAGAGTACTCAGCAAAAGCCATCCAATGAATATCAACATGGCAAGGTTTAGATAGTTTTCAAAAATCTTTGCATCCTTGTGCTTTGGACAAAAGTAGCCTCAGCATTGGAAGGGTTAAGCTTTTTGAGAGGGGAAAACTACCTCTCAAGCTTGGAAACCTAAGACAGGGAGTCGATCTGGAGGGCAATATATTCACCATCATGTGATGGTGTTTAAGATATTTGCAAGTTGCAGGCCATCCATGGCATCTGTAGGTGAATGGGTTCAATATTAACGCCCATCCTTGATTCATAAATCAATATCATTATTCACACTCTGTATCCCATTGATGTTCCAAGCATCTTGGTTATCTGAGAGATATGCAAACTATTGTGATAATAAATACACATTTCACAGAGATTGATTCAAAAATTGAAATTATCAGTTTATATAAAAATTTGAATCAGTTAGGTTTCAGGTTCAAAGACAATTATGTTTTCTTGTTAAATGTAACATCAATTTGGCACTTGGCGACTGGAGAAAGGGTTAAAGGGGACTGATTTTGGTTAATGTGGGTGGCTAGCTTGACCCATTCACCCTGTACAGGTCTGTAATAGATAATCAATGTTCTGATAGATTGGATCACCACAAGTCTCAGACACTTGAAGCTCTGGTCCTCTGGAGCAGAGTGCTGCCAATATATTGAGTTCAATCTGTAATTGCACTGATTATAGTTATGCTTTGCACAATTGGCTAGAAATATCTCTAAGTTGTCAGGGATTGACCTTAATGATTGTTTTAGGGGCATTTGCCACTGAATCATGTGATTTTGCGACCAGTTTTTAAAAACCATAAGGGCCAAGTATGCAAATGGACTCAATAATTGTCAATTGGAGAATTTTTATATCCTTTTTTGCCTTTATTTTTCTACCTAATAGTGCTCAAAAATGCATATGAAAGCACATTTTTTTCAAGGTTTTCAGGGGGGGGGCGTACCCTCAGACCCATAGCCTGGACAGGGCGACTGCGGCAAAGTCTTACATACTTGCTGCCTGCACCAGGATGTGTTTGCTCCTAGATTTAAAATCCTAGGAGCCAAATCTGCTCCTGTCTGTAAATGTTAAGGTCAATCACTGGTTGTAATCTTCTAGAGATTTGCGTAGGGCTAGTAGAATATCAGGGTTACTACTTTAGCCCTACCACTGGCCACTAGACCTCTTTGGTAGCTATATCCCCTTGAATAATAGGCACCCATGAATTTATTGAGTTTACTTTGGACATTGTTTCAAAATCATGGCTTAACCCTTTCAATGCTAAGGCTATCTTTGTCCAAAGGACAAGGAAGAAAATGTTTTTGAAAATCATTCAAACCCTGTCATGTTGGTATTCATTGAATAGCTCTCACTGAGTACTATCAGATGAGTACCCATGTCTCAGGGATTTGGTCATTTTTCAGTTTTTTTTGCATAATTTTGTAATGGACAAATTAGCCACCAAGAGCATAAGGGTTAAAGGCCTTTATTCAAAACACAAGTTAGTGCTATCATACATCAACTCAAGAAGATTCTTTCTGCTCATATATTACCTATCTGTCTGGACAAAAACTACATGATATTAACTAAATGTAATATTATACTGTTGGGACTATGAGGTCATTTTTATTCCCAAATCTCCTTAATGCTCACATGCTGCTAATTACCTAATTATCACAGGTAGACAATGCCAGCAGACAGTCTACACACCATTTCCTGGTACCTGATAAGATAATTGATTACCTGTACCTGCCACTTGCTATTTATCTGTGGAAATCACCAATTAGAAGCCACACCCTACCATCATGGATTCACATAGAGGATATACTCGCTGCTATCAGGGTACCCCTATCTGATGCAAGGTATCATCTAAATGATTTCTCAGCTATACATGCATGTATCTTGAAAACAGTTTTACATGTAGCAGAAGTAATAATTGGGATGATATTCCCAGAGGATGAATCCATTCAGGTCTGGATGTATTCGGTGAAAACAATTAATTAGTGGAATCATTCAATTAGCTGCCATTTGTGATGGATAAGCGTACAGTAATATTGAGTTATCATTTGTATTGAGTGTCAGGGGAGTCAGGGGATGATGGGAGGGGTTAGACAGTATCGACCAATGCGTGCTGATGTGTAGCAGTATCACATGACACTTATTGCTATCTGAAAGTTGTGTAGTGGATATCTTTGTCATTTTGGCTTGAGAGATCTTAGTAGTGGTAAGTCGGTTAACTTGAAAGTACATGATTTATCTAGACATTTTATGTGTTGATATTGTGTGGTTAACAGTTAACCTCTCTCTCTCTCTCTCTCTCTCTCTCTCTCTCTCTCTCTCTCTCTCTCTCTCTCTCTCTCTCTCTCTCTCTCTCTCTCTCTCTCTCTCTCTCTCTCTCTCTCTCTCTCTCTCTCTCTCTCTCTCTCTCTCTCTCTCTCTCTCTCTCTCTCTCTCTTTCTCTCTATCTCTCTCTATCTCTCTCGCTCTGTTTTAAGATTTTCTTCATTATGTGCAACAACACAACCTTAACAAACCAGGCATTTAAAGGCAAGAATAGAGATAGCTATTCTCATTCTTAAATATCCTGCATTGGGGCTAAAATATCTTGAGTATTGTTTCCATGAAATACTGTCTTGATGCTTACCTCATCATTTAAACAAATATTTGATGAAAAAATTCATTTCCCGTTATCATGGTCTTATGATGTATTACTTATGTGCCAGGCAGGATTATCACCCAGCATAAATTAGACAGATCATTAGGTGGCTTACAAAGCCAAGATAGGTTTATTGATCAAGTCAATATTGGGTCTTCCCTGACATGGGATGAGCACATGATCACTGCTTAGAGAAATTCTACATACAAGCACTCATATAATAGCTACCCTCCCAACTGGTTTCTGATGTGTTTTATAGTAGCTATAGAACTTATGCCTGAATCCCCTTTAAGCATTCACAATTAAAGTATGTTATGCTTACAAAAATGGAAATATGTGCTATAGCTATGAGCATATTTGAATGAGAGCTGTGACTTACTATGCGAATGAATAGTATTAATCCAAAATGATAAAATATTGCTATCATTTGAGAGCAAAATGACTCACAACCACACAATTTTTTAAGGAGAATAATTTGTCTAAAGTGATCTTTTAAAATCGAAGAAAAGTACTAGTTTGGCCTGAGTCGTCAGGCATGATATGGTTCAAGTTCATTCATTACTGGTAACACTGCTGTGTATGTCTGCCTTATTCATTGTTTGGGAGATCTTGTACAAGAAAAAGTCTGAGCCTACCTAGATATATATTTCTTGCAACCACCAAGTGTTCCTCATCGCTTTTTGAAATAACAAATTAGGTATTTTCAACTATTAATTCCTCCAATATTGTGGTATTGAATTCAGCCCCCTTGGCCTTTAATTCAGATTATTTGTTAGTTAAACACTGAGGATGAACGGGTTAACCATATATGATGTAGGTCATCTTAGAATATTTGATATAATTTATTTCAAAATTTCAAATAAATTGTTTCCAAACTATAGGAAATTTTCACGTGCAACTTTCTGGACTTATAACCTATTTTCTAGGACTTGAATACCAATACGGAAATACCTATTGAAATATTTTATTCCACTTTGATCAAACTTAAGTGAACCCCCATGTACATGTGACACCTCAAGCCGGAGTGAATTGGAATTCTATAATCAGTTTAGCAGCTAGTAAACTATATCAGCAATGTAGTGTTATACTATTGGATTCGGGAGTGCCCCCAGCTATGTACAATCAGGAAACGATAATGGATTATTGTGTTGCCACATAAATACATTTTTTTCCTGCATGCCTGTGGTTTGTTCTGTGATGTCAGTACTCCACAGGGCCATGTCTAGTGTGCTGGAAAAGCTGCACTTCCGGACATACAATGCAGCATTCTGTGATTTTCCCATTCTGCCACAAATGCCAACAAGAATTCTGATGAATTGAAGATAAGCAAAAAGTACTGGAAAAAGTTCCAAAAACGTAGCTGTATTCTAAGTTGTAGATATTTTTGAATTTCTGGACATTTCTGGAAAAAGTTAGGAAATTGTGGTCAAATACAAAAAAGGGTTTTCGATTAGTAGTTAATTGCAAAGTTAAACCCAGGGAGTTGAAACACAATAGCCATTATTTTAACGTTATCAATTCATTATCCAATATTTTTATCCTTATGATATGACATCTTCACTGTTCTAATTCATTATTAGAAATAATTGAAACATCCCAAATCTTTCTGTTGAATATTTATCTTATTATCATTGGCTAGTGTTAATGTGTTAACCCCTTACTGCAAAGAGCTCTCCGTGTAAAGATTGTCTGGATGTATGGTACTTTTATAGGCATTTATAAAAGTAGATTGAGTTGTTGGTTTGATTTTGAAAGGTATTTCTTCTTCAAAATGTTTTCAAGAGGTGTTATCCTTGAAAAGATATATCAATAGAATTGTCATGCCTTCTTGGGCTGCTATATGTGTGAAAACTGTGAATACGTCCATTGTTCATTGAGGAAGGCACTAGTGGAGTAAGCACTTAAAGGGTTGACAACTAAATGTTATTCAAGGACTTTTCTTGGAAGGAGTGGCTGGGATATTTCTGTTATCTGTATCATCACCAGAACAGGGTTTTAATATATAGCCAGGATTTTTAAAATGCCTGTCCAAAACAGAAATTCCAATTTTTTTGCCCGTCCAGAATTAGCTACTAATCCACTTCAAATCCCTATACCAACTACAATTAGCCTGTTGTGTCAAAAAGGGCAGTTTACACTTTGGTATTTTTGCCTGTCCAAAAAGGACTGTTTTCAGGAAACTGCCTGTCCAAAAGACAGACAGGTTGGGTCCTGACTTAAAGTCCCTGCACCAGAAACTGCCTGAATTTTGAATGGTAATATTTGTTTGAGTTGCCTGGTTGAGCCATTACTATAACGGACTCGCTATGTTTGTTGTTCTTGGCTAGGGCTGTGCATGCCTTCACCCTGTGAGTTTATAATACCACCCCCACTGCCAAGCTTACCCAACCCTTCCAATGCTGATCGAGGATACTAAATTCGTCCAAAGCATGAAGAAGCAAAAATTCTTGAAAACCGTCTAAACTCTGCCATGTTGATATTCATTGAATTAAGTACTTGCTGAGTACTCTCAGATGAGTACCATGTGCCAGGGTTTCAGTCATTTCTCATGTTTTTGCATCATTTTGTATTGGCCAATTAAGCCACCAGCAGCATTATAAGGGTTAATAGACTATAATGTGGTGATCCCTCAGTAGTGTGAGGGGTGCTGATGCATTCACATCAGTAGCATCATGCAGTTCATCTCACACATTTGGAATATTCCTGGTGAAAAAGCAATATTTTGATGAAAATTCGATTGAAATTTGTTTTTCCCAATCGGATTTTAAAAATTCTGCTTGAACCTTTGTCTTTCAATTATTATTACTCTATTTGATGTGTAGTATTTAAAGTTTTCAGAATTTGTATTTGCACTCATTTGCAAAAAAGTTAACCACTATTACAACATCCTCTCACAGTTACTAATGGCTTGATGTATGGTTGAAAAAAACCATCCTTTACATATTGTGTGAACACATTCTTTACCCCTAAGGATCCTAGATTTAGACAGGATGAGGTATTTTTTACTGAAAAAAGCCTTTGGAAATATTGTATCCATTATCAAGATGTCTACAAAACCCCAGATCAGCTAAGAGTTCTAACCTCCAGAGAGAATAGCTTGGGGGATGGAAGTTAGGAATTTTAGAGGTAGATGATAGAGACAGAACATCTGGTAGAGAAATGGAAGTGTGGGAAGAAATCATGAAATCTTATTTCATAGTGAATAGATAACATATACTTTACTCATAAAAGCAATTAACCCTTTTGCTGCTGATGGCTAATTTGGTCAATATGACATACTGATAAAAAGTGCAGAAATGACAGAAACCCCGGGACATGGGTACATATCTGATAGTACTCCGAAAGAGCTTTTGTATGAATACCAACATGACAGGGTTAAGAATTTTTCATAAATTTTGACCTTGTTGTACATAAGGGGAAAGTAGCTCGAGCACCAGAAGGGTTAAAAGCGCTGATAAAGTTATTGCTAATAGTCTCTCTTAGAATGGCCACCCTGTTTGAAGTTAGCATTGAAGGGAAGTGATTTCCCTCCTGCTGAGTCTGACTGCCTAAATTAGTGTATCGCTAGAGGTCCATCATCATGGAAAAACCATCTAGCCGAGGTGAAGGTCACTTTGGGTCAAGGTAGTACATGGTATACGATCAATGGCTCCAGCAGATGTGTTGTGGAGTGATAGTTGATACTTTTGATGTCAGCGCAGAACCCTCCACCAAATATCCCTCCATGCCCTTGGGTTAGGTCATCAACTTTTTATGTGGATATCTGGCATGCATGGTTAATGTACGCTCAGGGCATTGAACTGTACTGTTATTTGTGATGTAAGGTCAGCCTGTTTAATATTTGATGTTGCTCTTCTTATCATAGCAATAATTTTGTCCTTGTTATTTTTTACTTATATTTCCATATGCTAACGTATAATATTATTTCTTATGAGTACTGGTGATTTTTATTGATGTCTGGTTTAGTTGTTAATGTTTTGATATTGTCCTCTGCTGATTCATTGTGATATTATCTTATAGTCTGTGATAGTGTTTGGTGGAACATGGCACACTTTTTCAACCTTTTATCTTAGGCAATTTTTTAAACCCTAGTGGGAAGATTCTTGCACCTTGCTCCTTTCATAGGGATGCATAATTTTTGGCCCTGCCCAATGATCAGTTTTCTTATGAGTTATTTCATTTAACACGTTTATTTTCATTAATTTTTATACACTTTATTCTTTACCCTTGTGTGGCTCAAATTTCTTATGTCATTCACTGAGGATTTTATAACTGCGCTCTCCAAAACAGCTAGCTACTCAGCATCACATCCTTATACCAACAACATTTGATAGTCTATTGTGTCAAAAAAGGCAATTCACTCTTCAGCCATGTCCTAGCAGATGGTTTGTCAGGAAAATTACTTTGTAATTACCCCAAAAAAGTAAAAACTCAAAACTCTTCATAGCAATGTTTGCCTTTCCAAAAAGGAGGTTTTCAGAAAACTGCCTCTGTACAAAAGACAGACTGGACAGGTCCTGGCTAAGTCCCTGCCATACAGTTTATGGACAGGGGGTAGCCTAGCTACAAGGCTCTATTCTGATTTTACTTAATCATATATAAATGCCTACACCTATACTAGATAGGGACTTGTAGCCTACCGTTGTCCATTTTACACCTCTAGCAGACAGCAGCTGGGTTTGACAGTGTTCATAGACAGCTTGAATGCCAACAACATATCACTTACCAAGTTGCAGACATGGTGTGAGGTGTACCTGACCTAGCTGGCTGGTCAGTGGTTGACGTGTCTATGACAGGTGCTTTTAGTTGTCAAACAGAGGAAGAGCTTGGTCTAAGGTATTGCCACTGACTGCTAGCCGTCAGTCACCACTGGCCGGGTTCAGGTCCTGACTCGAGCATGTGAGAAAGTTGCCAGTGACTTGGGGATAGGCGGCATTTTTTTCAAGTTCTCCATTATTCTCCTACACCTATAACTGGTCTAAAAAGGTTCCAAATTCAAACATAGCCAAGAGAGGATCTGACCACTGATGGAGATTGAATTGAATTGATTCTTCACAATTGTATTAGTTGAGAGAGCAGGGAGATACACGTGGCCAGAGTTTTATGTGAAATATACAAAAAGATTGATGTTGGATGGATGCCCTTCATCTAACACAAATCTTAAGCTGTATCCTATGCCAAAACATAGCTAAGGATAGGAGGGAGGATGCCCTATTGCATAATAATATTATCATGGTCCCTACTTGGAGCATCCAATGTTCTGGCTAGCTAGCCATCTGACAGTCATGTCCAGGATCTTGGACAGGCTGCTGCCCTTAGGTCAGTGTTGACCATCAGCCAACCATGTTAGAGCTAGGCCATTAAACAGTCTCAATGCAATGTCCTCTTTCATTCAAATCTAAGATCTTTAACTTTAGAATAGTGGTCCCTTACTCTAGTTCTTAAAGCTCAGCATATATGCATAGCAATTAATCTATATCATTGACAGTATTTTAAAGTTTTAAGAATCAATGATACTCAATAGCGGAATCAATACATAAACTTATTTAATGTGATACTGTATGACATATATGGCACCAAAATTGTATACAATGTATGATCACAAACTTTTTCATGTGTAAATTTTGCCATTTTTATTTAGGCAACTTGGGTTATTTGATTGTTATTGACTAGGAAGCAATTAGTAGTGGGATTCGAAGAAACTCTCATATGTTGTATTTCGTGTGTTGACTATTCAATTCTCCTGCCAGGAACGTTTTTATAGGATGAATGTCAGCCTGAACTCATAAACTCATTCCTCGAATATCACATTTGCTTAATAGCATTTTCATAGCTGTGTTTGCGGCTCTAGGTACAGTATGAAGAGGGTAGAATGAATGACTGTTGTGTGGTAAACATGACAGACAAGCTTAGTTTATCTGCTGAATGCCAAACATGATAGCCGCATCCTTGTAACCATAGCAATCATCCTGGTAGCCATGGCAATGGCCAGGGGTGCATCATGTGTTACAAAGACCGGCAACAGAAGTTCCTCCGGCGAAATGTTGTGTGCATAGAATGTCACTTAAAGAAAAGCTCTGCTTAAAGGTCAACCTAACCTTCATTATGGAGAATCTAATGGTATTTTACAGATTGTGTTTATTTATTTGTGCAATAATTCTGTGTGTAGCTCCCATCAGATGGGATTTCTGGTTGAAAACTATGGTTGCCAAGTGGAGGTACTTTCCACCTCGGGGGATTCGATGAAAGCTGTGTTCAGTCCAGGTGCTGCCATCTATATTGAATTTTGGAAATTTCGCCCATGCCATAGCTAAAGTTTCAAGTCACTTCTACATGTGCAACATATCCTATTCAAAGAGCTGACTCAGCCTGACTGTAATGATTCTAGTTCTACACGGCAATCATTTCACTGCACAGTAAAAGGTAGACTCACTTTCCACCTATGAGAAAGCTTAGATAAATAAGAGAATGGATATGTGGCGAGAGACCAATTACTATATGCACTATAGTCAAGGCCTGGCTATCCAAGGGGTCTCAAATCTGGCCTCAGTGTGACATCGCTAGGAGATATAGACCAATGAGTGCTCTTGTATGGTTTACATTAGAGAGAAACCAGCCCAGAACGCAACTTTCGGGCTATTTGCCGCAGCCAGCTCGTTCAGGTTGAGCGGCTGGTTTCATATCCACTTGTTTTCATTCATCTAAGGAGAAAGACAGCTGTGAAGCATCCAATCAGCAGGGAGCCTTATTTAATGAGCAGTGATGATGATTCTGAGTCTGTGCGGCTGATTTGCCATGTAATAATAAGTGCATAAGTAGTGGCAGGAACTCTCACTAATGCCTCTAAGTAGCCTGTATGACATATACAAATTGGAGCACTTGTTGGCCCACATGGGCACCTCCCCCACTAGCTGCCCCAGCTATTGCTTATCATACATACACACACTGATGGCTGCATTAGGCATGTGTGGGCTTCATGGTGAGCTGGTATGTTGCTGTGGGTGGATAGTGGAAACTACTTCCTGTATCTCTGTGTGTCTCTCTCTCTCTCTCTCTCTCTCTCTCTCTCTCTCTCTCTCTCTCTCTCTCTCTCTCTCTCTCTCTCTCTCTCTCTCTCTCTCTCTCCCTCTCTCTCTCTCTCTTAGTCATAACCTAAAATTACTATCATTTCCATGGTAATTAGGTACAATATTTATGTATTTGATTGTTATATGAATATTTTGCTGTTTCATTAAATATGTGGTGCCAGGAATCTTGTAGAAACTTGCAGAAGTTAGTTTGCCTTGAGTTATGTCTCTGGTTCAACGTGGCCCTGACCATGCTGGGCAGACCCTACTGCAGGGTTGAGTTAGAGGGTGTGTGTTACAGCCCAGTAGCTGAGTGTCCAGAGATTACTTAACCACTCCAGAACATGCTGGACAAGCTCTGTGGCCGATCCTCAAACATACCAGTCCACACTCCCATAGCGCTTGTTTACAAACATGATGCAACTATTTGTTGACCAAGTGGATGATGTGAATCTTTGAAATTCCTGTCACTCATGGCCTTGCTTTCAGATTGTCTTGTTTATGATAAGATGATCCCTTCACACCCTAACAATAATTTCAATGACCTTGTAAGTATTCTTGGACTCCTTATATATTGTATTTGAATGTAAACGTGTTATCTTGTGATTTGCAGTTTAGAGATATACCAGCATTCTTTGATTTCTAAAAAAGAAAAATAATAATATCTCTGATCTAGCTTAATTTCCCCTCAGAAATGACCAACTGCCTTTGGAAGGTCCATATATTAGGTGATCTGCCCAGCCAAAGCCATCCATGGTCAGAGTGACTGCTGTGAAGTTCCTCCCATAAGGAGTACATAACGGGATATACTTAAGGGGCCATAAAACTCTTATGGTCAAGGCCATTACACTCACACAGCCACCATGCTATTGACTCCTAATGATAACATGATTATATGATCAAATCTGATTACACTCGTATACTTGATGAGGGTACATTTTAGGGAGGGTACAATTTTGGTAGAAAAATATGTTTGAAAGCCAAAACCCGAAGCTACTCTTTCTCCTAACATTATTGGTAGGGTTATATATTGACAACATTTAGATGATTTATTTTGTAGTTGGCCAAGAGTCCAGGCAGGTCGTGTTTACTATGTAAAATTATTACCGACTGGAAATAAAGATTATCTATCTATCTATATGATACAATTTCACTTATAGACATCTACGGGTAGTTTCATCAAATTTTTGGTCTGAAGTTTATTCATTGGTTACATTTAAATCAAGGGGGGGGGGGAGGGAACTTGAAATCCCTTTTTGAGGACCGCCTCCTACTAGGAGGGGTCCTCTATGTTTGATCTTAGCTGTTTCATTTAAAAAGTTGTCATCATTCTTCTTCATGTTTCAAATTACAATATTTTGTCAGACAAAATGATTCTTTCAAATCAATTTGCATATTTATATAGAACATCCATTTTGGACGGTCTTGCACATGAATGTTGTAATAGCCCTAAAATATCTGACATCTTTTTTGACCTATAACATGTAATCACCATTAGTGCATGCAGATGCAATTTGCAACAATGCCCAATAACCATGAGGAGTTGATGATGCAGAGTCACATGCTAATCACGTTAGCACATTTTGATGTGTTTCGAACTAATACATTAGATAATGGCCGAACCTTTCATTATGTAGGCTTGGGTGGTACTTTTGGTGAGGTTTATCCTAAGGCCCACTATGACATAACCATTACTAATATAATATAAATTCCATACTCCCTTTATCAAATAGATGATAGGGGTTCTAAACAGTAGGTATAAACTGCAATCCCTGCCCCTCTCAGTGTTAGCACTAGAGAGTAGGATCATAACTAGCCTGCCTCCCAGGCCATATTTAAATGTCTTCCATTGTGGATAGATGGCACTGCGGTATACTAGGAGTTCACTTCTTCCATCACAGCCCTCATGTGGCAATTGTGTGAACTAAATGGCCAACAGTGGGCCACAAGTCCCTATGAAATACAGGTGCAGGTATTTATATATAATAAACTAAAACAGAGTAGGGCCTTGTAGCTAGGCTAGATCATTACTGAAATAAGGAAAACTCACAGGTCCCTTTATAGGGTACATAATGCTGAAATTAATAACACTGTCAACACTTTTCAAGAGACCATGCATCTGTGAGGAAAGGCCATAAGTTAAGATTCATCTCTTAATTTATTCTATACAAGCAAAATCACATTACCTGTCAATGCATATCATCAACTGTGTGCAGAAACCATGCACTCATTATGGTTTCTGTATGTACAGTGCCTGCTATGGGAGGAAGGTCGTGTGAGCACTTCGGTGGATACAAGACTATAAACTGAATACCTTTACCTTTACTCATTAAAATTGGCTGCTTTGACTGCTAATTCATATAAATATAATCACTCCATGTACGGAAATAAAAAGGAAGTCTCATTTTCCATTGAGAAATAATCTTCATGCTGCTGGTGGCTAAGTTGGCCAAAATAGTTGAAAAAAGACTGGAACCCTTGCACATGGGAACTCATCTGAGAGTACTCTGTGAGAGCTATCCAATGAATACAAACATGACAGGGTTTAGGTGATTTTCAAAAATCTTTGCATCCTTGTGCTTAGAACGAAAGTAGCCTCAGCATTGGAAGGGTTAAGTTGGTCGTACTGGATACCACCAGATTTTTGAAAGTCTGCCCTGATAATGTTAGACCATTTCTAAAAGCTGTGTGTCTTAAACCAATTCCTGTATTGCTGCCATGTGTTTGAAATCTTTTTTGCTATGAATTTTATATGCTGTCGGAAATATAGATATTTTCCCCATTTTTTCCCATGATTTTCTTTCAAAAAGAACATACATTTGGATCTGTTTCATCTGATGCAGTTGGTGTTTTAGATGCTGCCTAGCCTAGCTACAAGGCTCTATTCTGATTTTACTTTATTATATATAAATGCCTGCACCTATACTAGATAGGGACTAATGTGGCCTACTTTTGGCAATTTAGTTCACACAATTGCCACACGAGGGAGATTTGATTAATATTTCCAACTGACCTCCTAGTACACTGCAGTGCCATCTATCCACAAGGGAGGACATTTAAATATGGCCTGGGAGGCAGGCTAGATGCTGCCTAGCTTGAGAGGAGAAGAGATGAAATGTTAACTAGGCAACATGTGAGCACAGCCGTTCCCCCTTTATTGCACTTCTCTTTTCATTATTTATTGGAAATACCTGCAACCACGGAGAATCAATAGTTATAGCTATTAAATTTGATTCTTGCCTCTACATGCAGCAATGTCTGATGAGGACTATGTGCTGCAAGGAGAGTAACAGCATTATCTAGTGGCTCAGCAGATTCACTTACATGTTAACCCTTATGCTGCAGGTGGCTAATTTGGCCAATACACAATGATGCATAAGGCCTCTCAGAATGACTGGAACCCTGGCACATGGGTACTCATCTGGGAGTACTCAGTGAGAGCTATCTAATGAATACCAACATGACATGGTTTAGCTTTGTGCTTCGGACAAAAGTAGTCTTAGCATTGGAAGTGTTAAAACTACCTGGTCATATCCTGGTAAAATTACACCTTGGTTTTGGCAGAAAATGAATCCCTTCAAAAATACCATTTTGCTAAAGTGCGGTAAGCACCTTGATGTATAAGGACAGGGTGTTCAACTCCTTTTGGCCCCATTGCATAAAAATTGTTTTAAATGAAAAGAAAATATTATTTTTGTTGAAATAGACACTGCTATTGTGTTGTGAACTTTGTATACCATCCCATTTCCCTGTATGTACACCTGCTAGGTTAACTTATATGCAAATGAGGTACATCTTTTATGACTGACACTATACTAGGTGGCATGATTCAAATATACATCAATTGATATATTTGGATAATTCCTATGGAGAAAATGATTTATCATTATACATAGGTGCAATAATCATAACATATGTGATGAATAGATTTCATTTATTTTATTATACTCGCAGTGATAGAATTGGGTGTGGCTGAAATCATATGCACATGAACTAGTAGCCAGGCAGGTCAGATTTTGCCAGTTTTGTATAGGGACTAGCATGATGATAATACAATCAGCCTGATGTCCCCTCAGTCTCCCAGTAGCTGTTTTCTCTTACCTGTCTGTGTCCTCATAACCTAGATCAAGCTCTGATGAGAGAGATAGTCTAGACAGATTACAATTTATTGGACGGCACTGATTCAGCAACCTATAAAGTATATACATCTCCAGACCTCACCCAAAATAGGATAGAAAATATGTATTTGTTTCCAATAATCAATACGGGGTTTTTCATATTGAAAATGTGTAGATATTTGGGGAAGAATTTGATTTATAATGGCCAACTTTAGATCATATATAAATGCAGTGTGACTTATTTAGGTATGTAGAGCAGATTCTAGAAATTATTTGATGAAGAAATCTTAATGAGATACAAACCAACAACTCTCCTTATTAAATTTAATTAATGTATACTTAATTCTTTCCAAAAGTTATATTCATATGACTTTAGTTTAGGAGAGCTATACACAGGTAAAAGTTAAAGGGCCTGTCACAATAAGGGGCCCGTACGGGCCAGTCAATTTTTACCTGTGTAGACATAAAGTGTTAAGTGAAGTTGGGGTCACAAAACTAAGTAGCAAGTGTCAGACTTAACTCATTTACATTTGGAGCAAATAAAAAAGCAATATTTGACTGAAGGTTGTTGTTGTTGTTGTTCTACTTTTCAATTTCCACTTTTTTGCTAATTAAGTTATGTCCTAGGTTGTCAGCCTGGGTATTTACTCGAGATGCAGATGAGCTACCCCATGCAGGATGGGAAAGCTTGGGCATGATAGGAAAGTGCTGCGTTTGGACTTCGTTTCATTCTCACTGATAATTATTACATGTATGTTTTGCTTGTTTTGAGGTGAAAGCTAGGGTGGGTATGATAGGAAAATGCTGTGTTTGGACTTCGTTTCATTCCCACTGATAATTTACTACATGTATGTTTTGCTTGTTGTTTTCAGGTTGAAGTGTGAGAGTTCGAGAGCTAGGACCAGCAGCGTAGGAGACGGGAGGACGTAGCGATAAAGGCCAGCATAGGAGGAAGGAACGAAGGACGGAGGGAAGATGGGAAAGTTATTCAGTAAAAGGGCGAAGGCGGAGATCTCGGGGAAGAATGGCTCGGCCGGTGGAGAGCCGCAGGCAGTGGAGGAAGTAGTGGAAAAAACCACAACAGAGGGAGCAGAAAGTGCACCGGTAAGTCACAAACTGCCATTTGAAAAAATTACAGGCCTGTCGGTATAGATTTTGCCTCCTTATATGTCACATATATAGAAGTCTCGCCCCTGAGTTAGAATTGAGGCTCAAAATTTCAAAGCATTCGCTCATTTACTGAAGCTATGAGATTCGCTCTTTCTTTCTGAGAAGATGAACTAAAATTGGCATGAATCTCAACAACAGTTTTCCATTCCTGTATGATGACAACAAGGTAATGAATTACACTGTGCTGCCATCTATTGGTTTGCTTGCAAACTAAATAGTTGCTCTGACCTGTTCAGTAGCCTAGAAGTGTGAAATGATAACAGTAAACAGTTTGTAAATAAGCTTTCACAGTAATGGAAAGCAATTATTGAACAGATGAAACCTTTGAATATGCATCAGTCAGGCAGTTTAATTGTCTATGTATTTGTTATTTTCACATTCATGCATATTCATTTGTTTTGTAAAAAACCTCTATTGGACATTGAGTGCAGCATGCATACTTCCTCATGTAGAAGTCTGAATATTTTTTTCAATCATTTTTAGATATTAAGTCATTTGATGGATTGCTTGTGCATTTCTTTCTAGGGAAGTATTCAAGCCTTTTAGAAATATCTTATGCTTAATAGAAGTCTTGGAATCAAATAGCACATAGTGTATGTGTTACAAATCAAAGAGGTTTTAATGGGTTTTCTCATGTAGCTTACATCTGAAAGTCTCATAGTTTGAATGTTAATGAAAATACTTTTTTTCTCTTACTTCAACTGAAACATCAATACCTTCATAAAATGAGCATTTTAATCAAAATATAAGCCCTGCCTATGTTTTATCCATTGCTGATGGAGAAGTTCATTAACTAGACGTCTTATAGATGGCGTTGCTAGTCCAGGGGGTGTGTCTGAGCAGCTGTCTTAGCTGCCATGTGTTTCGCAGAGGTAGGGATCTGCTGGGGTAGCATGCAGTCTGCAGCTCATAGACATTCCTCAAGACTCTTATCTCAGGCCCTCAGTTCTAGATCAGCCTGAGACGGCAGAATGCCCCTGTTGAGTCACACACATGCAATGAGGCCTAAACATTGCCGCTCATGTTTATTGCTGTTGCTCCAGACCCCTCCCTGCCTGCCCCTGGTAGAGCTACTGTGTGAGAAGTGAGAGAGAGAGAGAGAGAGAGAGAGAGAGAGAGAGAGAGAGAGAGAGAGAGAGAGAGAG
Organism: Maea johnstoni; assembly: GCA_963942565.1. Taxonomy (NCBI): domain Eukaryota; kingdom Metazoa; phylum Annelida; class Polychaeta; order Spionida; family Magelonidae; genus Maea; species Maea johnstoni. The sequence continues at coordinate 31,325,244 of OZ012686.1, forward strand.
AGAGAGAGAGAGAGAGAGAGAGAGAGAGAGAGACAGAGACAGACAGAGAGACAGAGACAGAGAGACAGAGAGACAGAGACAGAGAGAGAGGGGGAGCGGGAGAGGGAGCATTAGTAGATGGATTAGGTTGATATGAGAATAGGAAGGAATATAAGGAGAAGTTGCAGTACTAAAATATGATGAGACCTACTACTACTACTACTACTACTACTACTACTACTACTACTACTACTACTACTACTACTACTACTACTACTACTACTACTGGACCAAGATAGGTCATTTGCTCTTATATTACATTATGTGTATTACTGCATGCTACAACCTGTCAGTTTGAACTGCTTTGACAACCACAGTTATCTGTGCGCCCATCAGAAAGATGATGCAAGTAGTGGAGGCATAATTTCCCTGTATCTGATATCAGGAGATCACATCAGCATATTTGTGCTGCCTCTTGCCTGAGTTATAATAGCTTGGCATCCATCTTATGTAATGAGGAACATGTCCCATCAGCAGCCTCTACTAATTATCACCAGGAATTCAAATTCCGACTCACTACATGACCAACCTCATTAGTCATTACCAGAGCCTCTTGACAGACCCGCTTTGAGTGTGGGGTATAAGATATCACGATGAAATGGTCTATTCATATAAGCTGGGTAAAGAAAAGTTATCAGAGAACATTTAACCATTTTATGCTTGCTTAAGAGTTCCCCTTGCCAGTGCATTCTGACAGACCTGCTTTGAGTGTGGGGTATAAGATATCACGATGAAATGGTCTAATCATATATTCTGGGTAAAGAAAATATTTAACCATTTTATGCTTGTTTAAGAGTTCCCCTTGAAAATGTAGATACTTATGAAACTAAGCTGGAATTTGTAAAATATTTGTAGGAGAGTTGTAAGCTGGGTTTTGATCAATTCTCCTCTTCTGCAGATATTTTTCCAAAATGTGCTTTCATAAGAAAAATATCACCAACATGCATCATACCCTGGCTGTTTGGCCTCTGCAGTCAAGGATGGATGAATCCATGACTGTCTGGAGGAACATTCGTGTTCTTTGAGATGAAGATGAATCCCAATATGTAATGCACAACTTAGACACCTCAGATATAGTCTGCAAGAGAATCCCTTTCTCTAAAAGAAGCCCCAGCCCTAATTTTCATCATGTATCTCCCTATGTCACCATTCTAAGTGATGAATGTTTTTCGAGACTGACTTCCAATGCTGGATAACATTGTCAAAATCCATGTTATTTGGTATAAACCAGAATAATAAGAAAATGTAGTGTCTAAAATGAAGCTAACGTAGTCTTGAGCTCTATTCTTATTGTAGGAGAATGACATAACACAATGACATAACTAGATTACAGTGGCCTCAGGATGTAGTATTATTAGCCTAGTATATTCTAGTCACCATTATGGTAAGTTGATTCCTAGAATCACCAGTGGCTATTCTTACAGCAATTAGTGTCTACATTACATCTGAGGCATATCACTTTCATACTTGAAATCATTTTGATAGGTGTATGTAGTGGGATGTTATTTTCACAATTTAGATTTCAATTTGTAGCCTTGAAATTTTGAAATAACATTCAGGCCAATACCATGCATTTCTTTATAATCTATTTTATTCATTGATTAGGAGTGTAATTTTGAGCACACCTATGTTTCTTAAATACAGCAAGAAAGTTGCCCGTGACTTATGTTATAGGCAGTGTTTTTTGCCGGGCTTGCTGGTTTCCTCCATCACATATAATTGGCTTATATCGACTTAGTCACTATAGGATAGAAATGGAGAATAATTGACATTTTTAGTACTCAGCGAGGGCTTTCCAATGAATACTAACATGACAGGGTTTAGATAATTGTCAAATATCTTTGCGATATTGTGCCCAGGACAAAACAGTCGACTCAGCATCACAAGGGTTAAACTTAATTTACTTTTTAAGGCATCCAGACAAGCCTGCTGTTTCCCATTGGCTGTCTCTGTTGTGTGTGAAGCACCCACAATGACAGCTGCACTAGAGGTCCTCCTATAGCTTGTGGCAAAGACTAGATCACAATGGTGAGGCACCCCCACCACTGCCACTGCCCTCCTAGAACCCCAGCTTATCTCTGTCATGTTCATTGTGCCGACTGATAGGTACTGCTTGTCTGATAGCTTTGCTTATCTGAGGGCGAGCAGTCACAGATGGGGTGGGTGTGGAAGGTGCTACCATAAGACAAAACACACGTTCAGGCTTCTGAAAAATGTCGGACCTCTCTCCAAAGTTTCAGACTAAAACAGCAATTTAGAGACTCAGGAGGGGATCGAAGCTCATGGAGAAGTTGATGCTTTTGAATTTTGAACTCTGGCTAATACCAATTATTAAGACACACTAAATACATGTGAAATTGATAAAAAAGTTTTAGGGACCTTTTTTAACAATGATATATACTTTCATTTATAAACATTTGATTAATATATTCTTATATTGGAACAGCTGTGGCAAACTTCAGTCCTATATCTAATTTTATTCATTAGTTATGAGTGTACTTACTATTATATGTCTGTACTTATTGAAAAGAATTCCAGGGCATCTTAGGAACCAATATTAATTCAAAATGTTATGGTCAGAACTACTTTAGTGCAAATACTGCACACATGATTAAAATGTTGTTGTTTTAGTTGTCATTTTTGGGATGATATATGTTTTGTTTTTTTTCATTTTAATTTCATGTGATCAATAATGATACAAATACAATGAGTCTTTGATTTCCAAATATTTGCCAATCATCCTCCAATGTTGCTGTCAGCATTTACTGTTCCTGTGCTGAGGCTACTTTTGTCCGAAGCACAAGGACGCAAAGTTTTTTGAAAACCATTAAAACCATGTCATGTTGGTATTCATAAGAAAGCTTATGTCAAGTACTCTCAGATGAGTACTCGTATGCTAGGGTTTCAGTCATTTTTTCATCTTTGTTTTGGATAATTTTTATTGGCAAAATTAGCCCCCAGCAGCATAAGGGTTTAAGGATAAGGATAATGATAATCTCAGCTCTTGTTCCTAAGTTGCCGTGAACCCAGAAGTTCCCCCATCAGGTGCACCTCAGTACACTGGCAGAAAAGACTCTAGAATAGCTCTCTATTTTGTCCACAATCTTATTACAACCACATGGCCCTTACTGCCTGTAGCCCCGAGAGGCTCATCAAAGCATCATCTTTTGGGTGACCTGTCAGCGTTTATACTGCTACTTTATCTCGCTTTTAAAATGGCACGTCCTCTTAGTGATGATCAGTTGCTGGGGCTGGTAGACATGACGAAAGGGGCGTGGCACGTGCCTGTGTTTATGGAACCAGATACTGAGGCACAATGAGAGGAGCCAGCATCCCTCTAGGACAAAGAAATACTGCCCAGCTATAGATATTGAGGGTGCTCTGTTGGGACAAACAATCTTTCACTTAGCAACTTATCCATTACATATAGGACTTTAATTTTTGTTGGTATCAAATACTAGTGGTAGCTTCATCATGCAACATCTTTTCAGAATTCAAAGGATAATGTATTCAGTATTTAACCAATGTCAACTCTTCTTTAATTAGTAGTAAATGTGGATTTTTTTCTTTTTAACAGTGCAAAATGTTTATGCATATTAGTGATGTAACCTGAACACTGATGAACATTGAAAAGGCTGTGACGCAATAGATAATTCATTTGATGATTAACATTTCACAGCCCAACTGTTGTAGTCGTTTGTATGCATCCCTAACATGAGCTGATGGGGCATGAATTGCCTTGATTTGCTGCCAGCCTAGCTTCCTGTTTATGTGGTCATGGCGGGTGCAATCATGTTTCTTTGAGGCACACAGGGTTTCATGTATGCCAATACAGTTTCTGACCTGTATTTATATGTACCAGACAAAGGGATAGAGGTTCTTTCATTTCAAAAATACCAGATTTGAGTAAATAATCAATAAGAAAATTAGCATTTTTGTGATTTTAATTTGAGGTTGTATTAAGGGTTGATTGCTTGAGTAACTATTTATATTAAGATTTGAGGGCTTATATGAATAGGTAGGTGGTCAGCCAAAATAAAACTGCGATATTCTAGACTGGTCATTGAAGACAACATTCAACCTCAAAGGTGAACTAGAACTAGATGACAAATATCAGGCAAATATTTTTCCTTGTGTGTATGTGTGAGCACTGATGCTTATATAATAGGTTAAACAATAAGGGCAAGTAGGTCTCATGAGGCTATGATCCCCCTTGCAGCCCCTGTGCAGTATGATGTGCTGTGGGTATGTGATGTAGATACATGTGGAATCAGATGTTGGGTGTCACATGTCAGGTCAGGTTGGGGGTGCCCTGAGGGGCTGGAGGACGTCAATGATGGCAGGCAGTACTACTGTCAGGCAGGCTGACTGGGCTGCGGCCTATATAAGGCTGGCCCCCAGTACACTACATACTCTACACCCAAACCCTCAAAAATAACCCCTCAGGACGTCCAAAATTTTGGGGTAGTTATTCAGTAAAATGTCATTTCAAACATAAAACTTGAATTTATTTCAATTTTGGGCACCCAGTTTCTGAATCCTGGCTTAGACCCTGGTCCATAACATACAGGGTCACTCACTAGTAGGCTAGGGCTGAGAGGGTGTATGGTGATGTAATGTCTCATACCACAGGGAGTCGGCCAGCCAGCCAGCAAGCACCCTGCTCTTGGCAGCATTCCATTGGATTGCCAACATAAATACCCCTGCTCTAGAACAGCGTACTCTCCTCACTGACCACACCCGCACAGCCAAACTGGCAAAATCTTCATCCCAAGATGATCCGGGTTCGATCCCCAGCGGGGGCGCGGAAAAAAGAAATTTATTTCCTTGCTGCTTACCAGTGCTTCAGAGGGCACTTTAAGCCGTCGGTCCAGTCGGCCAAGAGCCTTCGTAGCTCGTGTTTCTTGTAATTGATTTACCGACTTAAGATAAAGATTACATTTACATTTACATTTCCACAAATATTTTTAATCATCTTTCAATTTTATTCTTATGAATATTAAAGTATCTTTTGGTCATTTTAGTGTAGTGTATTTGATGTTAACCCTACTTTATCCAGTGTCAAGGTGAGGAAAAGGATTCTATATTAGGACTTATTGTTTGATGGTGGAGCTTAGAATGAAAGTAGCCTCAGCACTGGAAGGGTTAAATCTGCCTTAGAATGAACAAGTTAAAAAGTGACTCTAAGGTATGCTGATGAGTCACGCTGCACAGTTCCCCCGAATACTGTGAGAATTTAGCCACATGTTTGAAAGAGGAAAAGTCTCTGAACTGTGTTGCCACATCCTGTTGTGGGATGATCCTTAATAGTACTCCCAGTGCACCATAAACCATAGAGCACCTCATAGCTGCTACCATATACCACCCAGGCAGCTACCAGTATTACACAACAAACAGCAACATGCTGAATGATTATGACTTGGATGATAAATCATCAACAAGTGTTATTTCAGTTCAGATACAACATATTTGTAGGTTGTAAACTGAGCAGTGGTGCATTCCATCTGTTACATAACAACCAATGTTGTTGTTTTTTGTTTTTTTGGTATTGATTAAAAAATAGATATAGTTGTCAATGGTTTTGATTTTTTAATGCTTATTTATTTGAAAAATAGGCCAAAGAACTTCAATCTGAAGAAAGATTGAAGAAAAAGGGAGGTCATGATCAGGCAACAGGTTTATAAATTGTAGAAGTAATTTACTTAGTATAACATGCTTATACTAAAGAATATACAGCAAATAAAATGTGTATCTATTTTGGAGTAATTATTTCAAAAGTTTCTTGAAGTGTATAGATGTTTTCACATCTTTATATTCAGCAAATTTTGTCAAAATGGGATATCCAGCCTTAAAAGCTTAAATATGAGGAATATCCCCAGGATCTCTTACAACGTATGAGCGTTTATTTTCAGGCTAAACCAGAAAAGTGATTGTGTAACCAATCAGATTTGTAAGATATGTGCTTGTGGCAACCTAGAACACCTATTTGTATTTGGACTTCAGGTATATAATGGACAGGTATATCTCAAATCTGGCTGTGAGATCTGGACTACTAATACCCTTTGTCTGCCAGAGGTTTTAGATAACAAGACACAAGTCATGTGCCTGTTAGTAGCATGTGAGGTATCTATAATAACAGTGTTGCAGGAGTAATTACTTTATTGGAGTCAGGTTATTCTGGGGCACCAGGGATGTGACCAGGTATGTATACCTACCTGCCTGATTACAGGTAGCCACCAGGTAGCGTCAGCAGCAGCGGGGGAGAAGTAGTTGAGTGAGTGTGTTGTTGTGAGCTGGTTATCTTCATCATATGATTACATGCACAGCGAGTGAGCATAGAGCACAGTAGCTTTGAGTACATTCCCGAGGACACATCACTCCTGAACCACACCTTGTAAACAGTGGCACTATCTCTCTCTTTGAAAAGCCAGGTAAGACATACACAACCTGTATTGATTGCTTGTATTTTTTAGAAGCATGTACATATATATGTAAATGTATATATATATATATATATATATATATATATATATATATATATATATATATATATATATATATATATATATATATATATATATATATACTTGGTATAATTGCAGTGCTTTATTCAGATTAATGCAAAACTTTATCTAAGTTCTCAAAGATAGTCATGGTAGGATGGTAGAATTTGTAAAAGCAAGTGTGTCAGGTGGAATGTATTGTGGTTTTTATGCGTAATGCCAATTGTTAATCTTTTCTTGAAATTTACAACTTGGGGTATAGTTTGTAAATAATTATATAGATATTTTGAATGCTCCATGTTTTGGTATAAAATATTCTAAAAGAAGATAATGTTTATAAAAGCAAGAGCATCAGGTGGAATGTATTTTGGTTTTTATATGGAATGCCAAATGTAAATCTTTTCTGGAAGTTTTCACTTGGGGGCGTAGTATCCCAAATATATATAGATAGCTTAAATGCTCTGTTTTTTGGTATAAATTATTCTTAAAGATGATAATGCTTATATATGAAAAGACTATCAAGCTCTTATTACAATTTTTCTTATTTAAGTAATTTCATTTTGGAAAATTATAAGGTACTTTTTTACCATATGAGGAGATTTGTCCCAAATGTTCACTTTGAGGAGTGGGATTATAATCATAAAAGTTAATTTACATCATAGCACTTTAAAATTAGCGCTAACCAAAAACAAAGAACTTATGAGAAATTCCAAGTAACTTCAGTTAAATTCCATAACCTTGATAAAGCTTGAAAGTTGAGAAGACTTGTATTCACCTGATCTCTAATCCAAGGGATTTTCAGATCTAGCCACACAGGCACAAAGACTTCATTTGAAAAGTTGCATATTAGTTTATAAAAAAAGGTAAAGTTTTTTATTTATTAAACCAGTTAACAGACCAATACCTGTGTAGTGTCAGTAGAGCTTTCATGGTTGCGAGACCAGACCATGTTATTACTGTCTTGCTCTAAGCAGGTAATTAGCGCTGGGAAAAGCGTGATAATTTTGCTCATAAAGCTGATGTATTTTGCACAGGTGAAAGGCTTGTAGTGTCTGGCCCCACAAGGACATAGTTAGACTTGCTCTAGTGGTTGCCAGGGGCACGGTATGCTGACTGGGATTGCGGCTCGCTCAGCATCCCGGCTCTCCCTCTAGCATAGTATGATCTACTCTAGGCACATGCTCAGTTATAAGCACTTATAAGCAATATGATAAGCATTCATTATATTTGGATACATCTTGTCGGGAAAATGATGAAATATTTTAGGATCTTTTTTTGGTATTATTAGATATTAGACAAGAGGGAGACATAAGCACTTATAAGCAGTATGACAAGCATTCATTATATTTGTATACATTTTGTTAGAAGAATTATGAAATATTTTATGAAAAAATTGTGGTATTATTAGATATTAGACAGGAGGGAGACATAAGCACTTATAAGCAATATGATAAGCATTCATTATATTTGTATACATTTCGTTAGAAAAATTAAGAAATATTTTATGAAAAATTTGTGGTATTATTAGATATTAGACAGGGCGATCTTTATCAGGTCACCACACACACTACACATGGAGGTGGGTTTGGGTCTGATTCATTTTTCTCCTTTAGATATTTTACAATAGGAACATTGTTGATAAAAATATCACCAAAATAATCCTACCGGCATGATTGGGTTTAGGTGAGCTCAATGAAGGAAGGGATAATTCACAAGAGGCACCCTCAGAGGCAGGGTCTTAGCCAGGATTTAGAAACTGGGTGCCCAAAATTGGCAGTTGACACATTTTGGGGTGTCCAAATCTTTAAAGGGGACAACAATTTACTCAGATTTCAACCATAGACATGTTTAGATTTATCAAAATAAGGCATGATACCCTTATACAATATCATGGGAATTATATTGAGATGAAAAAATTCAAATATATGCTTGAGATTGACATTTTAAGAAAGAAAGAAAGAATGTGGGTGTCCTGAGGGGTGCTTTTTAAGGATTTGGGTGTCCAAAAAGACACCCAGATGCCCTGCTGACTAAGACCATGCTCAGTGGTTGCTCATTCACATACACAGACCGCACCTATTGAGTGGTTCTCGTCAACACCTGGGTTAAGTGTTGTGCCGAGGCAGATTAGCGAGATCTGCTGGTTGCGTATTCGGTGATTGACATTCCTGATGACATGATATAAATGATCACGTTTTATGTCTGCTCGACTTTCTTAATGAACTAAGGACATTATCAGGTGACTCCATTGAGATCCAGTGACTTCAATCAGTGTATGCCAACTTGGTTTTCGCCTTTTAATTTCCACTCATCCGGTCCTGAAAGAAATTACTCAAGCATATGATTCACATCAAGACTGTAATACGTCTAGCACTCTAAGCTTAAAAGCATCAATTGTGAAGTGACTAATCTTTTTATCACTGGTATAGATTCAATCGTTGTTCAGTTCTAATGAATTGTAAACTTGTTTGCAATTGCCTGTACAATTTTGGATGACTGGATATTTCAAATAGGATGATATTTGGCTCAATCTTGGCAAGGAATGTGAACTATTTGGGAATTGGTGAGAAGATCACCACCTTAGATTGAGTCACTGCTGGTCAGGTGATTTTGAGGACTGGGTGATGAGAGTACTTGACAGTTTTCCATGTTAACCCTTTCATACCTGAAAGCCTGATCTTTTTGGTGGTTTCTTTCTTATATAAAGGCATTTTCCAATAGTATTAACCTGTATGCTGCAGGTGGCTAATTTTGCCAAAACAAAATCATGCAAAATAACCCTGAAAAATGACTGAAACTATAGCACATGGGTACTCTTATGAGAGTTCTCAGCGAGAGCTATCTAATGAGTACCAACAGGGTTTAGATGGCTTTCATAAATATTTGAGTCTTTGAGCTTTGGACGAAACTAGCCTTAGCATTTGAAAGGTTTAAAAAAATCCAACCAATAACTAAATATTTTGAATGTTTTGTTAATTCAAAATTAATTCTGAATTTATTCTCCGAATTATCATACATTCACACAACAATTTCAAGATGACTCTTTTATGAGTACATGAATGGCTGAAAGAAAGTAGGTTGGCAAAGATAAGTGTTCAACCCATTTATTTGTACTCTTTTGGTATGAATACTTTACAAAACATTGGAAATCAAAGCAATATTTCAAAATATTCAACCCATTTATGCCTAGAATTCTTCTTGAAAAGTATTGTCTGGATCTTTGTAACTTTAATTAATATATTAATGATAAAGAATATAGTCACATACATTTGGAGGATAGTTGTAGGTTGACTTCTAACAAACTTTTCTCCTTTCTGAATTGTACTTTTCCTGAGAGATATCACAAAAATAGTCAGGACTTTCGTGTGGTCTGCAGCAGGAATGCATTTAAAAAGGGCTTGAAAATGCACTTAAAAAGGGCTTGAAAATGCACTTTGGTAATCTTTAGTTATCTTTAAGTCAATATATAGTTAAAACCTGAAAGCATTCTCACAACCAAAAATAGTATAGTGAATAATTTCAATGAGGCATGGGTAGTGTAATGACTTTCCTTCTAATCTTGGACTTGAAATTTATGGTAAAACATTTTTGTTTGAAGTCATGGCAACTTGGATATACATCATTGAAAAAAAATGATCAATTTCTATGCGGTGTGTTACTTTCACTATAATTTGCACTGAACGGATTCCTGCTTGGTGCTATTTGGTATTCTGCTCAGGTTTTTGTTTTTTCTGCGTGTAAGAATGCAGCCATATGTTTAGTTAAGTGACGTAGGACCTCCCACTTAGTCCTGTAGAGAATTATGTTCAGGTGTGGTTGTGACCACTTACTATACAACACCCATAGGGACAGCTAATAAGCGCTGCGGATAGGGACTAGGCGTGAAAGCAGTCGGCAATTGACAGAAAGTTTCAAAATGTATACTGAGTTTGTTACTAGGTGTGTTTGCATGATTTGTATGAATACCAATAATTATGTTATTCACTGTAAAGACATTTTTTGATTCTGCATCACACAGTACATCAAATCCAGTGCTTAAATTCAGCCAGTTTGGAATTCATGTTAGTAAAGATTGGTATAATACTAGACTCTCAAATCAATTTCATGAAACTCCAATGAGTTAATGAAGTCATTCATGCTTTTTCTGCATGTCCGTTATCTCACCGAACTCAAAGATCAATGAGCAGGTTATTATAAGTAGCCCAGTGCTCTTTGAGGAAACCTCTGCAAGCAACTCACTTATAGAGAGTGAATGTTTGACTGGCATTATATCAAACTTACTTAAAACAGAGAATACAAAATGTACGCTCTAAATGAAATATTTCCAAATAGTCATTAAGGCCTAACCTATGTGTTGTAATTCTAATTACCTGAACCTTTTCACTAAGCTGTACATAAAGACAATGTTAATTCTGAGATATGTGCAAACAGTCATTACCTCAGAGAAGTTAAATGTTGTGATTGATTGTGCAGTAATCCTGTGCTTGCCTGACTGCAGCTCTGAGGACTGCAACATGTGCATTAGGATTCCCACGCAATGTATTTGTATAAACACAGAGGTGCAGCCTAATGAATGGGAGGCATGCCTGGGCTTTATTACTCAGAAATTTGCGAATTTGTCCAGATGTATTATGTATATTCATACTCCCAGAGTTTAAACTTTGGCCACAAGACTGCCACATAACTTCATACTTTTAAGTGGTGATGAATTGAATTGGATATGATGTGTATGATGTCCTTGATTGTTGATGATGGTGTTGTTGTTGTTGATGATGACGATGATGATGATGATGATGTTGATGATGACAATGATGATAATGGTGATGATGATGCAAGAAGATGATGGTGGCTATGATGATGATGATGATGATGATGATGATGATGGTGATATGGCTGTCTATGTTGATGATCTTGATGTTTTTGATAATGCCTATTACTAGTGATAATGATGGTCACAATGATATTGATACATTTTTTATGGTGAAAATGATGATGAAAATGGTTGTCTAATTTGGTTGAAACTCAGTACATTAGCTGCATTCATAATATCTGTTTAAGTTCTTGCTTATTAGTATTTTGGGAAGTGTCTCACATATGTTTTCAGTGGCATATCTCTCTTGCATTGTGTGCCTTGGTTGTTAGCACTTAAAGTAAAGGGGGTGGAAAAGACACATGTTTTTTGTTTTCTCCTGGCAAGTTGCCAGCTTCTAATTAGCAAAGTGGAACAGATGTCAGATTCTAATTCCTGGCATTTTCTTGAGGGCACTTGGTTTGCCTTGGGGGTGTTTTGCCATCTAGAGTCAGCCGCTCGGTTGTGTGGTATGATTTGGCTTTTCCCCCCGGACCCTGCGCTGGTGAATCAGAAGAGAGTAGAAGTCCTGCTGAGTTTTCCATTAAAGTGACTAGCAGCATCTCTACCTAGCTAAGTATCCTTTCAGACAGACAGACTAGCAGTGGAACGCCCTTGACTCCTTTTCTTGCACAACCTTAACCCATCCATGCCCACTGTTTAACCCGGCCATCAGTTAAATATCCTTTCAAACAGACAGACTAGGAGTGGAACGCCCTTGGCTCCTTTTCTTGCACAACCTTAACCCATCCATGCATTGGCCATCAGCTATAAATTCAGGGTATCCCATATTGGCAAATGTTAGCTATTGATATAATATTTTAGAGCATGAGAGCAAGATATTCTCATAATGAAATATGGACAAGCCTCTGCTTAACAGGAAAGTTTTAAGTATCTTCAACTCTTATACTTCTGGTGGTTAATTTAGCCTATACAAAATGATGCAAAGACCCGAAGAAATAACAGAAACCCTGGCACATCTGAGAATACTCAGTGAGAACTATCCTATGAACACCAACATGAGAGGGTTTAGATGGTTTTCAAAAATCTTGTATCCTTGTGAGCTATGGACGAAAGTAGCCTCAGCATTGGAAGGGTTAAGTATTAGGTCTCTGCACTCACATAGATGTGATCTTGTTTATTTATTGCTGTTACTTGCACCTGACATTAATTAGAAGTTCTTGACTCTTTCAGGAGTTCAGGTGTCCAAATGATTCCCTGATACCCTACTGATGAGTGCCCTATTGTTAGTTACTCAGATACAACTCCATATCTAGAAAATGATGGCAGCATTTTATGAATGTTATGTCTAAAGGGTGGATTCTTCCATTTCAAACAGGTTCTTCTAGATTTGTTTTTCAAGATTATCTTTTAGCATGAATGGGTTAACTGGGCATGGTTGTTATATATATATATTTTTTTGTTGAAGTATACCTTTTTTAGCTTCACCAATCTATGCCAACTCTTTGAAATGTCAACAGAGTTACCTCTAGTGTCAAAAATGCTAGCCTCTTTTGTCCTCTTCTTATGAACAGACACTCTAGTACTACAAGTTACTTAAGATGTGCAGTCAGCAGTAAGGAATTCAGCCCTTAGAATTGTCCTATAAGTTGCGAGCAGTTCTCTTTTTTCCATTGCAAATTGAATGGTGCAAATTCTCACATGTGTTTTTGCTCTTCAAAGTAAAACGAGGAAGAATATTTTCCATTGGAGCTTTGATCTGATCAGTGTGCTTGAAAAAGGTGTTTTGTCTTTGAAGATGATAAATATATATAAAAAGGCTTTCCTCTACTGGAATGACTGCCATTCCTTTATTTCTGCAGTATAACTTTCCTCTGTATAATTGAATTCCTCAATCTAGCTATGGTAAAACCTGGTTGCTCTGGGTTTCAAAGAGAAACCATAGGCGGTCCACCCTTTAAGACTCAGAATTAAAGCAAAACATGATATTTTGATAAAAGAAAGTTCATGATGCATTTTTTTCTTCTTAGAACATGCCTATTTTTGTGTTAGATCATAAACCTTAGCAGTGTTATGTATTACCATAAGGTAAGGAATGAAAGATATTCCTTTGTCACCCGATATTGTATTGTATATAGTATTAATATAGGCAATCCTCATTTTTTACAATAATCATTCCTGAATGTTCTCGAAAAATAAATATCCAAATTGTAAAACCATTGCCCTTTAGTAATCCATCCAGAAAAACATTGAATTTTGAATCAGAACATGGAAAACAGTCTTATGATCTCAGAAATCTTTTTCCGGCATTAAGTGCTGTCCTCAATAGTTCAAGGCTAACCTCGTTATTTCTATTTATTCACTGGCCTGAGATTTATTAGTGTTTCATAGGAGTGCCTGACATTGCAGGAGGTACCCATACAGTAGTTCTCTGTCTCATTCCTGTGATGCAGCAAATGTGCAGCTTTATGGAGTGGTGATGTGAGATAAGGAACCTGTACTTCCCATGTCGTCAGGCATGGCAGGAAGCTCCAGAAATAGGGATCATCCCGAATGAATGCCAAGGAAACTTACTCATATCCAAAAAGAAAACATGATTGCTAATAAAGCAGCTTTCTCAGAATGCAAATTATGACGCTTATGATAACCCCTCCTTCCCTAATCTCATACCCCTTTTGCAACCTCATTCATTTTCCCCATATATACCCTAGCCATACTCATTTGTAACCTCCTTTCTCAATAAATGCTGTATAATAGTTTCAAGTTTCCAAGTCTTGCCTCCTCCCCACCACTTGTTGTACAGGCTACTCTTCTCTATTGCCTGTGAATGAACTTGTATTGTATTACCCTAAACTGGCCATCTGGCAATTCCTTGAAGCTCTTCCCTTTCCTGCCCCCATTTATACCCTTCTACACCCTTGTCTTCCCCCTCACCCCTACCCCCACCTCTTACTCAGTCAACTCTGTACTGTTCCGTGTTTCTATATTGCCTGTGTGTGGAATTTGTGTATTGGGTTACCCTTAAGATAGGCCATCTGGTCTGCCTGATCACTAAAAGTGTCTGTATAAAAGCCTCATCTTTCACCACCTTATCCTGCTAGTAATTAACTTGGTACTCAGCCCCACTCAGCTTGGCAATATTTATGAGCTGAACTTCATCCTGTAGTGAAAGACTCGGACGACCTTTAGGAAGATGTGAATTGGGGTGTTTTAGCCCGGCTACAATGGTAGATTTTAACTCTTCCAATACTAAGGCTACTTTCATCCAAAGCACAAAGACGCAAGGGTTTTTGAAAACTATCTAAACCCTGTCATTCATTGGATATTCATTGGATAGCTCTTACTGAGTATTCCCATGAGTGCCCATGTTCTAGGGTTTCTGTCATTATTCAGGTTTTTTTGCATCATTTTTTACCGGCCAAATTAGCCACCAGTGATATAAGAATTAATGTGGAGATATTTTGGTTAATATCTATTATAAACTGGGTAGTCATTTCTGAAGTAAAACTTTTGTTTTATACAAACAGCATGTGGTAGTTTAAAAATAATGTTGGGAATATCATGCTGGTTCACTGAATATACATAATATTTGAGGTTCACCTTGAATTAAAATCTAATTTCTACAAAAGTGATTTTAGTTTTAAACATTTATGTCCTACCCTGAGTTACTTCAAGAAGATTAAGATTTTTCAGATGGTTTCATTGTGAGTAAGCAAGATGTTTTTGCTCCATTTAGGCTGTATCACGGTCTGGCCTAGTATATTTTGCAAGGGAGCCTCTTGGCTGTCAAGCAGTATGCTATACCCAGAAGAGGATGAAAATAAAAATACTCCTACTAAGAGGATTGCAGCACATTTAGATGCTGGACATGTTGACTATGACAGACTTGTCATGAAAGAAAAATGTCAGTGATGCACTCTGATATATTAAGCAAATTTGGGGCAGAGGTTTCAATTAATGTTCTAAAATAGACCCAGTTCATGGGCTGTAATGTGGAATATGGTAAACATATGGATCCCTTGAAAATAAAATGTAAAACATAGAAGCTGTGAGGCAGGTTTTGATAGTAATTCTGATTATTCTGTCATTTCACATGCAGTTTTGGTACTTAGATTTCGGGTCATACACCATTAAGGATTACTTATATATGTGCTTTATTTGTGTATTTCTTGTTCTGTCCTTGTTGCTTTCTTTAATTGACATCATCATTATCTAAATGGTATAATTCATCTTTTGAATTGTTTAAGCTATATCTGTTTGTTATATTTCATTTGATATGATTTGTTTGCTTTGTGATCACCTTTTTCAGGAAAGGGGTTTCTCAGACATAATAGCTGATGCTTTCAATCCTATCAGAGAGTTCTTCACAAAGGTACACACACGCAGCTGTCCAGACTTGAGTGCTTCTATTTCTGCCTGGGGATTTCTCTAGATATTCTAATGGGGTGTACTTGGTTGTCTTTTCCTTTATTCCATCCCTGACCTGGGAACCCTCATAGCATGTGGGCTGAAAATATGCTGTTGGTGGCTGATTTGGCCATTACAAAATGATGCAAAAATCCTTTAAAGATGACTGAAACCCTGGCACATGGGTACTCATCTGATAGTACTCAGCGTGTGCTATCCAATGAATGCCGACATGACAGGGTTAAGATGATTTTCAAAAATCTTTGCATTCTTGTGCTTTGGATAAAAAGTAGCCTCAGCATTGGAAGGGATAAAATGGCAGGCCTGGTGGTCTGAGACATCTGTTTAATATTAAGTTGCTAAAAAGTAGCTTCAGAGATCTGTGAATGAAAGTTGTTTGGGATACTCCACTCACAACTGTGATTTCCATTTTTCCCTCAAATTATGCTCTTGTGGAAATGTATTGTTTTTATGTGCAGACATATTTAGCAGATCGCTGAACATGACACATGAATGGGTCAATCAGTTTGAGGCCTTCTTTCTCCTTAGCCAATTGCTCTTTCTTTACCTATCTATCTATCTCTGAGAATAAGAGTTCTCTAGTGTGTATAGAGTAGCTGATGCAGTGAAACAGCAAGAAAATACACAAACTGAAAAATGAAAGAAATATTTTGAATGCACTTTTTGCCAAAGTTAGAAGAAAAAGATCATATTGTTTTTTATACAAAAAATCTTCATGTGAGTCAATTGCCCTGAGAAAAAGTTAAAGGCAAAACCTAGTGCACACTTTTTTTAAAGAAAAAAAATCAGTTATCCGATGTTTTTAGTTGGAAAACATTTTTGGCAATATCACTTCATTAAGATATTGGGGTTGCTTCTTGCTGCAGTTTTATTCCTTTGAGTTTGAGCTCTACTAATTAACTTAGTGATTGCTGGTATGTTGAAGTGTGGTTAGAGTTAGATAATTATGGGCAGCAAGGGATACTAATTCTTACCTTTTCATAGTTAAATAAGATGGCTTGAAGTTGTTTGGTTTTATGTGATGTAGTTTAAGTTACCCCAAAGTTAATATGTTATCTGTAATCGTTTATTTTCATAACATGCATTTACTAAATGATTAATATAAATTAATGGAATGCTTGAATGTTTATTTTATAATCCTCTAAGGAAAATGATTGCATCAAGGTACCTCTGGTCTGATATACATTTTCTTGTGAAAGTAAGAATTTTGATAGAAATCATTTGAGTACTGCTTTATTATCTTAACTGTTTACTTCATATATATAATCCTGCAATACCTTTCCATTTTTTTGCTGATTGTCCAAGTCCAACCATAGTTGCACTGGGTATGAATATGACTTAAGAAAATAATGCATGAATGAACCATTTTGAAAGCAATAACTGGTATTATTACTGTCAATATACATTGCCTTTTCATATCATGGTACTGTTTGGGTTACACATTCTGTATAACTTAAGCTTGTAACATTATTGTCTACTTTGGTACTGAATGTTTCAAAGTAATAACATTCATCTTTGCTCTCTATTCTGTAGATGGATTATATTGATACTATAAGAATGATCATTTTGAAAGCACTTTACTCTCCCAAAAACGTGATGTGCTGATGATGGAGAGTTATAAAACGTGAGAATGTTTCTAGTGACTTAGGGTTCGCCTGTGGTTTTCTTGGGTACCTCTGCCTCCACCTTGTTATTCAATCACAAATTATTACTATTGCAGAAAAAAGAGAAGATTTAAATTCAAATTTTAAAAAAAGCCAAAAAAGGCTACAATGTTTCACAATGTAAGCTTGAGAAATTTAGAATTCAAATTTGAAAAAAAAGCTAAAAGGGCTACAAAGTTTCACATTGCAAGCTTGAGAAGATTAAAATTCAAATTAAAAAGAAACGCCTAAAAAGCTACTATGTTTCACGTTGCAAGCTTGGCATCTGCCTTTTTGGCTGAGGCTGTCTAATGCAATGTGCCTTCAGGCTGCTGGGCTGGCAGTCTGCTGATCAGGTGGTCACTGCGCAGCCTTAATGAGATGCACCTGTTGGCAGCCCCATATAAATACACCTGTTGCTGAATACAGGTTTCATTCTTATTCTGGGGGCTGCCTTTATCAAGCCAGGCAATCTTGAACATTTTTGTGACTACTGCTCCCATAGCTGATAACTCTTATGCAGGCAATTCTTGGGGCGGCCTCCAAAGCTGTGCAGTCAAATATTCTTGGGTCTGCCTCAATAGCTGATGGGTCTAATGTTGCCAATTCTGGAGTAGCCTGAGTAGCTGATTCCTCCAGTGAAGGCAGTTCTAAAAGGCAAACTCCGTAGCTGATTGGTCTAAGTAGGCAATGCTGGGCTCTGCCTCCATAGCAAATTGGTCTAGTGCTGGCAGTTCTGGAGTCAGCCTCCATGGCTGATTGGTCTAACTAAGTAATTCCGAAGTCTGCTGCTATAGCTGATTGGTCAAATGTAGGCGATGCTGGAGGTGGGCTCTATAGCTGATCAATATGATATAGCCAATTCTGGAGGCAGTATCCATAGCAGACAAGTCTAATGCATACAAGCCTGCAGGCTGCCTCCATAGCTGATCAGTCTATTGCAGACAATTTAGGACTGAGGCCGCATCCATATCTGATTGGACCAACTAACCAATTCACAGCTGGTCTGCTGCTATAGCTAATCAGTCTAATGCAGGCTGCTTTGGGGGCTGCCTCCATAGCTGATCAATGCAATGTAGGCCATTCTTGGATCTGCTTCCATAGGAGATCTTTCTAATGTTGGCAATTCTGGAGGCAGTCTCCATAGCTGATCAGTCTAATGCAGACAATTCTGGGGTCTTCCTCCATAGGAGATCTTTCTACTGTTGGCAATTCTGGAGGCAGTCTCCATAGTTGATCAGTCTAATGCAGACAATTCTGGGGTCTGCCTCTATAGTAGGTTGGTCTAATGCAGACAATTCTGAGGTCTTCCTCCATAGCTGATTGGTCTAAGTAGGCAATTCTGGGGTCTTCCTCTATAGGAGATCTTTCTACTGTTGGCAATTCTGGAGGCAGCCTTCATAGCTGATCAGTCTAATGCAGACAATTCTGGGGTCTTCCTCCATAGGAGATCTTTCTACTGTTGGCAATTCTGGAGGCAGTCTCCATAGCTGATCAGTGCAATGCAGACAATTCTGGGGTCTTCCTCCATAGGAGATCTTTCTACTGTTGGCAATTCTGGAGGCAGTCTCCATAGCTGATCAGTCTAATGCAGACAATTCTGGGGTCTTCCTCCATAGGAGATCTTTCTACTGTTGGCAATTCTAGAGGCAGTCTCCGTAGCTGATCAGTCTAATGCAGACAATTCTGGGGTCTTCCTCCATAGGAGATCTTTCTACTGTTGGCAATTCTAGAGGCAGTCTCCGTAGCTGATCAGTCTAATGCAGACAATTCTGGGGTCTGCCTCAATAGGAGATCTTTCTACTGTTGGCAATTCTGGAGGCAGCCTCCATAGCTGATCAGTCTAATGCAGACAATTCTGGGGTCTGCCTCAATAGGAGATCTTTCTACTGTTGGCAATTCTGGAGGCAGTCTCCATAGCTGATCAGTCTAATGCAGACAATTCTGGGGTCTGCCTCAATAGGAGATCTTTCTACTGTTGGCAATTCTGGAGGCAGCCTCCATAGCTGATCAGTCTAATGCAGACAATTCTGGGGTCTTCCTCCATAGGAGATCTTTCTACTGTTGGCAATTCTGGAGGCGGTCTCCATAGCTGATCAGTCTAATGCAGACAATTCTGGGGTCTTCCTCCATAGGAGATCTTTCTACTGTTGGCAATTCTGGAGGCAGCCTCCATAGCTGATCAGTCTAATGCAGACAATTCTGGGGTCTGCCTCCATAGGAGATCTTTCTACTGTTGGCAATTCTGGAGGCAGCCTCCATAGCTGATCAGTCTAATGCAGATAATTCTGGGGTCTGCCTCCATAGGAGATCTTTCTACTGTTGGCAATTCTGGAGGCAGCCTCCATAGCTGATCAGTCTAATGCAGACAATTCTGGGGTCTGCCTCCATAGGAGATCTTTCTACTGTTGGCAATTCTGGAGGCAGCCTCCATAGCTGATCAGTCTAATGCAGATAATTCTGGGGTCTGCCTCAATAGGAGATCTTTCTACTGTTGGCAATTCTGGAGGCAGCCTCCATAGCTGATCAGTCTAATGCAGACAATTCTGGGGTCTTCCTCCATAGGAGATCTTTCTACTGTTGGCAATTCTGGAGGCAGTCTCCGTAGCTGATCAGTCTAATGCAGACAATTCTGGGGTCTTCCTCCATAGGAGATCTTTCTACTGTTGGCAATTCTGGAGGCAGTCTCCGTAGCTGATCAGTCTAATGCAGACAATTCTGGGGTCTTCCTCCATAGGAGATCTTTCTACTGTTGGCAATTCTGGAGGCAGTCTCCGTAGCTGATCAGTCTAATGCAGACAATTCTGGGGTCTTCCTCTATAGGAGATTTTTCTACTGTTGGCAATTCTGGAGGCAGTCTCCGTAGCTGATCAGTCTAATGCAGACAATTCTGGGGTCTTCCTCCGTAGCTGATTGGTCTAAGTAGGCAATCCTGGGGGCACCCCTATAGCTGATCAGTCTAACGTAAGCCTTCCTGGGGTATGCCTCTACAACAGATCAGGCTATCTGCTAGTGCTATTCTTGACACATTTCACAAACTTATTCCTTAAGTGGTTATTCTGAGGTACTATAATGTCATACTGATGGTCTTTTGCTGCTCCAACAGCAGACCCAACAATCATGCACTTTGACAATGTCACGTAGAGGATTTGGCACCAGTTTCTAAGGAAAACAGAGGGTCCATGTCACAACACACGCGGATAATCATTGTTGAACTAGTAGTCTAGCGGCTAAAAGCCATAAATGGGAGTTTTGATTAACCCACTGAGTAGCAGTAAGTTAGCTTATCCTTTGTTAAACCAAATTCTCAGGGCAGGAAAGGTCTTGGGCAAACTTAGCTAGATAGAAGTTTAGCTAGCTAACTGATTATCTGTCTTTCATGAAACAGGCCCCTGGCAGTTCCTATCAGATCTTGGCTGAGCTGCTGCTGGTGGGGCATCAGTAATCAGCTGTTGTCTGTTACATGTAGAGGGACATTCTTCAGCACTCTCAGGGGGTCAGAGGGCAAACGCCAGCAAGTGCTACTAGCCCTGTGGACAGTAGGCATGGGCTGAGGGAGCGCCAGCAAGTGCTACTCGCCCTGTGGACAGTTGGCATGGGCTGAGGGAACAGGGGAAGCTCATTATTCTTAACCCTTCCAATGTTGAGGCTACTTTCTGCTAAAGCACAAGGATGCAAAAATATTTGAAAACCATCTTAACCCTGTCATGTTGGTATTAATTGGATAGATCATACAGAGTACTCTTAGATGAGTACCCATATGCCAGGGTTTCAGTCATTTTCCAGTTTTAGCATCCTTTTGTATTGGCCTAATTAGCCATCAGCAGCATGGGGTTAAAGAGAGACTTATGAAGATATTTTATAAGTCAAGGTACAAGTTGATTTTGAATGCAGGGCATTTTTCAAAAACCCCAATACATTATGTTGTACATATTTTAGCTGAGCATTCAAAAAATATTTTGCTTTTTTAGGCCAATTTTTATGAAAATTAATTAAAACATTATAAATTTGTGGGTGCCTTTGTCTTTGCTAGGCGCCCAACGGGAACTTAGCGAAAAATGTTAAGGTCACTTCCTGCTATGAAATTTTGAAACTGATGGGTGAATACATGTGTGTACTAGGGGTGCTATGAGAACCCTAATTGCCCCCTTCACTGCAGAGTCTGACTAGCAGAACAGGTAGTCTGTATTGATTCAACAGGCAACTATGGGAACATAGAAATAACACAGACTGACAGCATACTTTGTCTGGACCATCAGTCTCACCGAAAATGAGAAGTAAGAGTTTTGATTCTGAAACATATGCTAGGTACTAGGTAGAATCACTGCTCATATTAGGAGAGTTGCATTGTTTAAACTGTGATATAGATGCTATAGATATTTCAATATAAGGTAAAGTCTACCTCATTTCAAGCCAGCCACAATAGGCATGTGGTTTTGGGTGTTACCATTAGTTCTTAGCTTTCTCTCAAAACTACATGGTTTTGAGTCTGCCTCGCAGTGTGGGAGAAAGTTGCCAGTGACTTGGGGGTAAGACAAGGGTTTTATACTGTTGATCTGGCTTGTGGCCTGGAAGAAATAGGTTTTCATTTTGCTATTTATCAGATATTCAAGCATCAACAAGTCTGTCTGGGTGCTATGTGGCCTGAGATATACCTCATGACAAAACAACATCATTTACTCAAGTGTTCTGCCGTCAGCTGCTCCATAACAAATGTTTCTTTAGTTCCACTCTTTGAATTGATGGCAAATAAAAGAAGCATGTGGGATTACGGACCGGGCCCTGCTGTGGGAGACGGTGGGAGACGGCTCA
This sequence comes from Maea johnstoni, assembly GCA_963942565.1. NCBI lineage: Eukaryota > Metazoa > Annelida > Polychaeta > Spionida > Magelonidae > Maea > Maea johnstoni. Next base: position 31,347,479 of record OZ012686.1, read on the forward strand.
GAGCAGCTAGGGGATGGGGCCGCCTTGGTAACTTACACAGCTCCCTGCCTCAGGAATGTGCTAGGTATGTGATGGAGCTAGTGGAGATATTGTGTTGAGAACAATAGATACAGCACAAGAGAGACATTCTGGATAACCTGGTGTTACCACGGCAATCAATAGACAACATATTGCACTATCTCTGCTCAACAATATCTCTGCTCAACAATGACTTTTGCCTTGGCCTTAGTTTTTCAGATTTGCAGATTAAAATATCAAAATAAATCTCATTTCTTACCTACTCTTATAACAGAGCCCTCAATTGATGTCTACCATTGTTTTATCTGAACATGTTTGTTTTTTATATGCCACCATTATTCCACCAATTCAATCCTCAAACAAACTTCTAATTACTTTACCATACCATCCATTTTCCTCTCTATTTTTCTATCATTTCTATGTTTTTTATTTGAATTAATCGCTGTTACTTTCAGAACAATCTTAGCCTATGAGGTTCACCCAACTCAATGTAGAAATGAATTCAGCATACCCTTTCATAATGCTTAGGGTTCCCATAGTGAAATTTCATCTAGATTCATAATACTTTTAAAATTAACATGCAAATAGTACAAAATATCACAAAACATATGATGGATAATTATGGATCACTTTGCGGTAAATATTGTTCTAATATATTCTGATAAAATTCTTTGGTGAGAAAGATAACGCTAAACTCGTCAGGCTGCTGACTTGTCTGTGAAGTTGAATTAAGGTTTGGAGCCGGGTTGTCTGTGTGTTGATTCAAGTGTGCGGCAAGCGCCACCGTACATCATGTGTATTGGCGTGGCCTGAAGGGTAGTGGGAGTGTATGCATGCATACACACACTGTATCCAGCTACTACATCTGATGAATCACATTAGCCAGCCACCGTCCCATCCAATCCCATCCCAGAATTCCTAGCAGCAGCCCCAGCCAGCCGCAGCCAGCCAGCCAGAGTTACGTAGAGGTACGTAGGGGGCCCTGATCTTGTGAGCACTAGTACCAAACCATACACTCCCAGCTTCCCGACACTCTTGCATACAGCCTCTCTGCTATCAGACCAGGATTTCTTTAGGAGACACTCCCACAACAGCTCAATAAGCAAAAAGTAAGTTTACCAAACTTCTTTCACTTACTTCTCAGTGTAATCAATATTATTTTGATAGCCTTAATTTTTTGCTGTCAGATAAAGCAAATTTATCTGAAATTTCAAGATTTAATCTTATATTTTAGGTATCATTTCATATAGCAGTGTTTATGCCATATTGAACAGTAACTGTGGTGGAAAAAGTGACAATGAGACCAAGAGTGTTTGGAAATACTTGATGAAGTATTTCTTGATTATTATGATTATAGAGAAAATGGATCTGTATTCTGAATTAATCAGAATGTCATTTTTGAGAAGAAAAATCTATTCAATACGCAGACATTTTGAGGAGGAAAAGTTTGACGTATGAAGAAAACTTTGTGGGAAGAGATATATTATACATATTTATCAAAAAGGCATTTTAGATACAAAAAACTTACTTCAATGAAGAAAGGAAACTTTATGAGAAAGGAGGAAATGGGGAAGCATATTTTTTTGGAAAATATTGCACACCACTTTTGTTTTTATGTGTGGGAGCATTGGAAGAGCCATGTAGCTGATGCAGGCTTGAGGGGAAGGATGTTACATTTTATATGCCTGGCTACTGCAGCTGGTGCGGCTTAATGGAAACAACTATATGCAATACCTATAGGAATGAATGTATTTATTACTACAATGAAGTTACAGTTGATGTTAACAGTTGTTTTATGATTGTGTAGGGGCTCTCTTCTCCAGAGATGATGCCAGATGTGAATGAGGCATTTGGAATGTTCATATTGATTTGGAGAAATAGATGCATCTTTACTCATCCATCATTGTAAAAAGCCCTAAAAGACCACCACACTGTTTTTGTATCACCATTTTGATAAAAGCATCTCTTTGAAAAGTTCAGTGTTGAAATTAAAAGCAGATCCTATTTAACAACTTTCTTTCAACTGTTTTGTGAAGTTATGCTTTATTTTCAAAAACATAATATAGCCATACGTGATTTCTCAAAAGAAACATGAAAGGCATGAATGTTTTTTTTTCACATTTAATATGGTCACTTGCCTTGGTGGAAAATGAGGAGTTATGCTCACAATCCTTCACCCCCCCCCCTGTTCATTTGATACCTTGCCCATTTAACTGCCTATAGCTGCCAAAAAGACATGATTATTTTGGTGTTAACTTTCTAACAAAATATTTTGCAGAAAGCATTCAAAGGAGTAATGTTGATTACAATCCAGCCTACAAATCTCCTTCAATTTTTTTGTTAATTAATTCTTTATTTCAAGTTATTCTCGAAAGTTTAACAGCTCCAGATAACAGTTTTCAAGGATCACTTTGGGCTACTTTCATAGGATTTTAGGTTGCAATATGTCCATTAAAACCTGACTATGAAGATTTCTAAAATTAACCCTAATGCTGCTGGTGGCTTACTTCGCCAATACAAAATTATGCAACTCAGTGATAGCTATCAAATGAATACCAATATGACAGGGTCTAGATGGTTTACAAAATCTGTTGTGTCCTTGTCCTTTAGACAAAAGTAGCCTCAGCATTGGAAGGGTTAAATCTGATAGATGTAAGCATATTTTTGAGAAGAGTTCTCATGCATGAGATAGATATTGTTTGTATGGCATCCTCAGGATCAAGTGTATTTAGTTTTGCACTTTGGGCTGGGTACTTGAAATTGCTATGAAGCATCTCAGTGGAAGATAAGCTTTGTCTGCCTCTGCTCCATGTGGGCAGTGTAAAGACAGGGCCTGCTGGTCCGATGCCAAGAGAAGATAGAAACTGTGCCACCTACAAACGCTACAGTGATAAGGGGAGCCGGGGTTGGTACAGTGGTAGTGATAAGAGGCTTCAGGTCGCAACCCTCTGGTCAGTCTGAGGAGAAACAGTAGCCACACCCTGACAGTAAACACAAACACAGCGCTGCCTCGGCGGCGGCTAGCTCGTAGGCGATGACGGTGGCAGTGCCTTCTTTGGGGATGATGCTGGCTGGTCAGTATGTACCGCTCAACAGCAGCAGTGTCCAGGATCTGGCCAGCTGTGTGTTAGCACACCCAGAAGATTAAGGCCAAGAAAATTTATTTTGTTTCTCAGTGCCTTAAGATGGATAATGCTTGCTCTTGACCGACTGTATGGGATGTCCGTCTTGCAGCAGAGTGCGCTAGTTGTGAAAAATACCCCTACAGTACTCTCATGTAGAATAGATGGTATCACTAATTTACTACCCTCCTCTGCCCAAGCAGGCATTCAATATTTAAGTATTATTCCTCAAACATATTCCCAAATTGAATAACTTTCAATGTTCATTAAAAATACCACACTTCTCCCCAATAAAAACTACTGACATACTGCCCGTCTACTTATCTGGTGAATATTTTTGATTTTGGTGTTGAGAAGATATTCTGCTGCAGTTTAAAGAACCTAGAATTGTTGTCTGTCCACCTGTATCATTTTGTGGTCTGAATTCTACTTACAGTAACAATGTTATATATCTGTTGTGTTCAATGAACCACTTCCAGTTCACTTGGTATTTTGCAATAGTTCAATATTTCAAAAATGAAACACTTATTATGCCCTCTTGGCTTTGTCCCAATAGTGGAGCGGCTATTAGCAACTTTATTGTTCACCTCTGCCAAATGTCCAGGGTATGAACCCAGCTTAAAAGGCGTATGCAAAAATTGGCAGTAACTTTGAGTTAGTTGGTAGTTTTGGCCAGGTACTTAGATTTCCAACACAATTGACTTCTGCACCTGATTTAGCCTCAATAAGACAGAAAGAAGTGATGATTAACACAACTCTGAGTTGTGCCTTTGGCCTAGCAAGAGCCTGACTTAATGTGGGTAGTAACTAGTCCATGGTATGAACCCAGCTTAATAAGGTGTGTGAAAAAATTGCCAGTGACTTTGAGTTAGTTGGTAGTTTTGGCCAGGTACTTTGATTAGCATTGCAATTGACAACTGCCTCAATAAGTCTAATCGAAGTGATGATTAACGCAACTCTGAGTTGTGCCTTTGGCCTAACAAGAGCCTGACTTTATGTGGGTAGTAACTAGTCCATGGTATGAACCCAGCTTAATAAAGTGTGTGAAAAAATTGCCAGTGACTTTGAGTTAGATGGTAGTTTTGGCTAGGTACTTTGATTCGCAATGCAATTGACAACTGCCTCAATAAGTCTAACCAAAGTGATGATTAACGCAGCTCTGAGTTGTGCCTTTGGCCTAACAAGAGCCTGACTTTATGTGGGTAGTAACTTGAGCCCGGTTTAGCTAACCAGCGGAGAGTATCGTGTCCTCTCTTGCCTGGGGATGTCCAAAACATAAACACACACACTTACACCAAAACCGCTACTCTAACACTCAAGTCAGGCGATAATGTATAAATAAAGCCTGGGGTCTGGCAAGGAGTAAATTAGATACAGGGCCCATCATCTCGGCAAATCTGCTACCATCTTGCGCTGTTTAATTGTCAGCACGCTCTACTGGAGTCGTCTTGGGGGTGTGTCGCTGGCTTCCACCAATCACAGTACGGGAGAGTCGAGCCAGGCACTACGTTTCTGTAGAGAGTGGATTACGGTGTAGGCGTCAAAGGTGGGGGTCGTCCAAGTGTAAAAGTTGGTGAAACCACTGAGTAGATCTGGTGCACAGTAAAGATGTCACTATACTTAAGTATTGTTTCATACCATGTAAAAGATGTGATTTGAAGTGTAGTCGATATTAGGAAAATGGATAAATATAATCAACATTTTTATAGAGTAAGGATAACATGTTTTCCATTTTTTTTGTGTTTGAAGAAACCTCATTGGCTCTTGTTGATAGACCTTCATAGGAATATTTATGACAAATTAAACTCCAGATAAAACGTTGATGTGTATCCGGCACCCATGTCTTACTATCCAGATATTCAAAGTCTTAGCCAGCCAATCTGTGGGGAACTGACCAGAGGGGGAACTGACCAGAGAGACTGCTGGTGACCGCTCTGGCCTCTGGAGCAAATAAGTGCTAGCACTCAGCAAATGGGAGTCAGGAAGCCATTCACTTAAGAAATACAGGGAAGTCAATATGCACATGTATGTAATGTGGTTAATGTAAATAGTGTGAATTGAAGGTCCATTTTGGATTCAAGGTTAGACCACAAAGATGTGTTGACATGCATGGAGTAAGTGCATACCACTCCTCTGCAATGCTGTGTACTTGCAGTGCCTTTCTATTCATTAGTGTGTGTATAATACACTCAGTGGGGGATCCTTGACTGGGGGCCCTGCTCTAGCTGGCTGTCACCCCAGCAGTCACCACTAAAACACTGTGCATAACTCTTAACCCTCATGCTACCGGTGGCCAATTTGGTCAATGATAAATGATGGAAAAGTAGCCGAAAATGACTGAAACCCTGGCACATGGGTACTCATCGGAGAGTACTCAGTGAGAGCTTTCTAATGAGTACCAATATATCAAGGTTTGGACGTTTATCAAGAATCGTTGCATCCTAGTGTTTGAGGTGAAAGTTTCCTCAGCATTGAAAGGGTTAACAACCAAACACAAGTGTTTTTAGTCTCATATGTGCTGAGGGTCATGGACCGTCACATAAAACCACAGGCTTCTTCAGAATGGTTTGTTCAGGAGTCAAAATCCATTGTGTATATTAACCCAAACTCACAGTACCCTTGTGTTCCCTTAATGCTCATGTGAGAAAGAATGTAAGTTATAAAAGGTGCACTAATTAAAGGCAAATATTTTGATTCAAAAGCAATAAATTGTCTTGCATATTTCTTTAAAGACTTTTTTTGCGAGAGTACATTATAGTTGTTCATCAGGTAATTATCCCCCTTTGAATTAAAAAATGGTGGTATGTTATGTTCCAGTGTGATAAATTGATGTTAGTATCTGAGTCCAGTAAGTCTAGGGTGCACACTGATGAACTACTATAATAGATGTTTTGAGTTAAACTTATCTGGAAATAGGAGATTGCCTTTTTTTGCCTGTTTTTAATGTAAACAAAACAAAAAATTTCATCACCAATTGCAACCTTGGTCAAGCCCGCAACATATCCCCACTTAGAGCCTGAAATATTTTAGGCATGTCACGTTCACCAATGATCAAGGTTGTTGCATGTGATCTGAAATGGAAAACTGTATGCACGAAGCATCTCAGATAATTAAAAATGGAATTTAATGTTTACTAAACAATGATAATATCTAGAAAAGATTCAGATAGAAAAGATTGGGACATTTTCTTTTGGCTTAAGTGCACAAAGCAAAACATAGGGTTGATGAAACAAAAATAAACATTTGTATCAGGTTGCAGATAGGTGCTAGAATTGCTATAATCTGTTATCTCATGTAGTTATACCAGTATTTACACTTGCTACAAAATATATATTTTGCTATGAGGTGAATCAAATTGTTTCTATTTGTGTCCATGTTAAGGTTAGAAGGTTTCATTTCAATAGAACAATATTGCTACGGCTTACTCGTTTTCAAAACAATATAGCACAAGTTGTGGCATGAGGTATGATAAAGAATGACTGTTTCTTGGGATGGCAAAAGCTCCTTATAGTGACAGAGGTAAAACAAAATCTCAATTACCCACATTTAAAATTTTTGACCAATTATATTTTTAACCTTACCTTGAACTTCAGAGAGAATGATTATTTCACAAAATTTTAGCAATGTTATTAGCATACTTGTAAGCTGCATGGAGGCTGGCCATATTACTTCGAGTAATTTAAAATATAGCTCTTTGTGTAAAGGGATGAAGGTGTTTAGAAAACTGATTGCCATCATCCTTTATTCTTCTTATACAGTATTGTATAAGACAAACAAAAATGATTTCATGTGAACAATATTAATTCTTATTTGCAACAGAAATACTGTATGTGTTTATTTTGGAACTTAATTCTTATATTGTTTAAAGAAGACAGATAACAGTGATGACAATGCCTTTTTAGAACAAGTCAAAGGTTATGTAGCTTGTTATGGTTGAATTATAGAACAACCCCCCTCCCCCCCACTTCTTGTCGATGACAGGTTGAATTATGGTACAACCACCCACCACTGCTTGTGAGGTTTAATTATGGCACAACCCCCCACCACTCCTTGCGAGGTTGAATTATGGAACCTCTCCCCTCCCCTACCCCCACCTGCCCCCTTTTCCATCGTGCACGTGTTGGGTTGTCATAGAGCACGGTCTGTCTGCGCTCCCTGACCCACAGTGATCCTCAGTTTGTTTTCTCCTCGCGGCCTGTGACAGCCTCTATCCAGACTTTCTTTACCTGCGTGAGTCATACACAATTTCTCGTCCTCAGATCCAGTTTCTAGCCATTCAGCTTCCAAATGGAAGAGAACACACTCACAAATCATTTCAGAGATGCTGAAATGGGCAAGACATAGCACAATCTTTTCACATTTATTACTTTACAGTATTGGGAGGGACACAAAATATCTTTCTTGATCATTTATCTGAGGAGATACTACACCCTTGAACAACCTTGAAATAGACAAATTCTATAACCTTCTTTTCTGTTGATCTGATAAATATTGCTTCAAAAACATCTCTGATATCATCAATCTAAGAAGAATCATCAACCTTTTTTTGTCATTACATTTTTCTTTAAATGATAACAGAGATGAGATAGAATAAGCTTAGCATACTTTGGAAAATGAGCTATGCTCATTTGGGGTTTATAAAATTCATTCTAGCGAGATGCAGCAATGGACCTTAACCTTAACTGGACCTCAATGATTGTTTGCTCTAGTAGGAAGAACACTTATTCATATTAGTTTCAAAAAGCTTTACAGATGATAAATTTGATATTGCTATAATTCAATTCAGGTGGGATTTTTTAGGGCAAAGGTTATGTATGGTTATTGTATTGAAAATTCATTTCTTTTCTTATTTTAACTGAAATTTAACCTTGCTATGGCTTTAAGTAACCCCTTTAACTTGGAAATAGGGGACACTCCCCTGAAGGTAAGTTGCTTGGTATTATTATCTAGTGGCTAGCAATGGTCAAGTCAAGTGGGAATATTTAATTATTTAAGGGTTTTAAACAACACCCTTTAATTAATTAACAAAAAAGTTGAAGGAGATTTGTAGGCTAGGTTGCAATCAACATTACTCCTTTAATTCATGGGTTTTGTATTGGAAATTCATATTTTTCTGGTCTGACTGAATTCGATCTTGGCCGTAAGTGATGATTCAACTTTGCAATAGTGACACACCCCTGAAGGTTATTGGGTTGGTATTATTGGCCACAGCATCTAGTGGCCTGAGCACCAGGTGGTCAGTTGGAATGCGGCCAGTGCTGGTCAGCCTCAGCTTATTGAGTGGACAGCAGCAAAGGTTTACTTAAAGCCCTGCAGTGACCTTGTGGGAGACCACAATGCTTCACTAGACAAGGAATTCTAGGGGAATGAGACCATATATTCTCTCTCACACATTTTTGCTCTCCTGTGTGGGCAAAAAGTTATATATTGAATTATCTTCATTACTATGAGTGCATTTTTTGTTATAAGAAAATGGCATAAGAAAAAAATATTTCAAAAGTTATGGAATGGACATTGTTTTGAAACATCAATATTTTGGAAGGGGTTAAAGGTTAAGGGATTAGCTTGGTGATGTTTATTACACATCAACAGTTTGGAAAGCAAGGGAGCTTACTATTAGACTTGGTTACTTGCAGTTATCTGAATAGATGTCCAGGTCACACCCAGCCTTATAATAGGACTGCTAGGCAGGAGAGTCAAGCAATGAGTGTGCCCCTACGGATTCAAATTCATGATGCTGCTAGTCAGAAAACTCATGTTAGCTTTAATACTTATTGAATTTGTATTAACAGTAATAAAGCTAGCATTATTACTTTTAGCTTCATTACCTAGTACACTTACGTTAGCTTCAAATCCTTACGCTACAGCAATAATGGAATAACAGGAAAATATATTGGGGAGATATGTAGTTTTACCGGAACATTAAGGGTTACTGAGTGAGTAGTCTCCTCTTGTACCTAACTGTACTTGTTCTACCCATTTCATGTTGAACTATCAACAGTAATGTCATAAGGCCCCTGTAGATGTCAGGTCAGACCTCAAGGCTATTAAGAAGACTAAAATGAGTGGAATGTTTAGATGTAAGACTGGGGAATCTATAATCCAACTGAGCCATGACCTTGCATTCCATAATGTTCCATAAATATGTGTTTCACAATTGCCTTGCAGCAAATCTACACTGCTTTGTTTTTTAAGTCTTGACTAATTTCTATAACAACAAACATTTTTTCTTGTACTAAACACTGAATTAGGCATCTGTTACTGCTACATGAGTTGACTAGTTACTGTTTCAGAAGAGAATTGATTGTAACAAACCAAGGCAATACAGAGTTAAGTTGTCTACCCTGAAACGTAAACAAACTTAAAACTGAATCTACCCTTGTTTAGTCCTAGAGCTTCTCACTAGGTGTCCAAAGTGGGATCTTTCTAGTCTTAGTCAACCTTTACAATAATACTGAGGCTACTTTCCTCCAAAGCACAAGATCAATGCAACAATTTTTGAAAAACATCTAAACGCTTTCATGTTGGTATTCAATGGATAGCTCTCACTGAGTACTCTCAGATGAGTACCCATATTCCAGTGTTTCAGTCATTTTCAGGTTTCTTGCATCATTTTGTATAAGTCAATTAATTAGCAACCGGCAGCATAAGGGTTAATGAGGGTGACCAATCTCAACACACTGTCTTTGATTAGCCAGAGATACTAACATGTAGACTTCCAGAGGAGAGAAAAGGTTGCCTGGTGCTCAGACAGACAGTGAGTGACTGTATGGTCAGAGGATGCCATGGAGGTGAATAACTGCTGTATAAAACCTGCATGCAAACCGCAGGAATGTAAATGTGGAGGTAAAAAAGGCCAATCTTGTGTTTTATTAGGCAGGTTTATAGCAGACATGGGAAGAGTTCAGAGGCAGTGTGCTGCTGTGTGCATATCATGGGTGAGGATAGCGCATACCTTCCTCCCAACTGCTGTCTACCATTGACAGGCTTATGCCAGACCTATAAGGGGTACGTAACTGCCAAATATACCTCTGATTAAGGAAAACATGAAAGAGATGTAAACCTTTCCAATGCTGAGGCCTGACTTTCGTTCAAAGCACAAAGATGCAAAGATTTTTGAAAAACATTTATACCCTGTCATGATGGTATTCATCGGATAGCTGTCGCTGAGTACTCTGAGATGAGTACTCATGTGACAGGGTTTCAATCAGGTTTTTTGCATTTTGCATTATTTTGTATTGGCCAAATTAGCCACCAGCAGCATAAGGGTTACATTGAGTGTACATTGTTTGTTTGCATTTATTATACCATTTAAACAAAACCCTTCCCAAAACTGTTTCAAGTATGGGCTCCAACCTTTTCTTTTATCCCAACTGCTTGACTATTTTTGTCGTGTCTCAAATGAAAAACAATTTTCGGAAAATATCTCAATAAAAAAAGGTTGATAAGAAACCAACACATCGGATGGAATATAATTCTCACTTTTCATGGTACTCCAAAATAGTAATGGTAATAAGAAAATTATTATCAACAATGATTATAATAATATTTAACATGGTACTCATAATAACTGATATTTGATATAATTGCACTTATATTGTTCAAAAAGGCATCTCAAAAATGTCAATGGAGTGAAATGAATGGACCAAAGAGTGTTTTCAATTGGATTTTGACAGTTTATTATAACTCTTCCAATCATGTATGGAGTAATGCCAGTCATGTATGGAGTAATGCCAACAGTTAGGTAAAGAAACACTGTAGGGTTTTCGGATAGAAATACCAACATTTTGACAAAATCTTACGTGTCAACATACAGGCCAACATTTTTACCAAATCATACGTTTCATTAAAGATGAACCAGTGAGTGTGAAGTTGCCAATATTTTTGTTTGTGTCTACCTCCCCAGTGTAGGTAGGGGGTCTAATGAGTGGCCTGAAGCTATGGCCAGAGTGGCATACCAGAGACCAGTCCACCAGCTTTCAGGCTTACGCACATGTCGAATTGACCTGGGCGGTGGACATATGATGGAAACCAGGGGGGCACGGTGCTTGTGTGGCGACAAATGACAAGATTCTAGGAATCTAGAATCGTACCAGTCTGTACGGTTTCCCTGTGAGCTGGGCGGTGGGCATATATGATGGGCACCAGGATGGCCCGCTAGTGTGGCGACAAATGACAAGATTCTAGGAATCTAGAATCGTACCAGTCTGTACAGTTTCCTAGTGAGCTGGGTTATGAGCAAAATTATAAGATGGGCACCAGGATGGCCCGCCAGTGTGGCGACAAATGACAAGATTCTAGGAATCTAGAATCGTACCAGTTTATATGGTTTCCCAGTGAGCTGGGTGGTGGGCATATGATGGGCACCACATGACCATGCTCATGTGGTGATGAAGTACAGGATTCTTGGAATCTAGGATTCTATATTGGTCTGTAGGGTCCATGAGTTTCCATAATGGAAACAGCAGATGTTGAATATGAAATCATGCCATAAGGGTTCTTAGAATAAAGGATCTATACTAGGTCTCTGTTAAGGGTGTACATGTTTCAGTAATAAAAAAACAGCAAAAGTTGACAGGTTAATCATGCTACAAATCAAGAAATCTGGAAGCTGTACAAGTCTGTAGGGTCTCCAAGTGTCCATAATTAAAAATATCAAATATTGACAATATGATCAACCTTTGACATGGGTGTCTTTTGTTTTCTTTGAAAATAAGGTAATCTGAGCTGTGTTATTTTCTTGTTGTATAAATGCCTCTGAATATGCTTTAATTTCAGAATAATATTCAAATATTGAACCTGATACCAAATATATAAGACAATTTTTTAAAGATTCCTTGAGATTTTGGTGGTGGTGAAATAATCATTCATTTTTAAAAAAATCATTTAGCATTGATCACAAAAAAGTAAAAAGATGGCATTGAACTCATGGGAATGGCAGTAATTGGGCTGTATATCTATATCATAGCTTAAAAACTCCCAGACGCCCCGCGAAGAGATAGTTGCAATCCGTATGCCGAGTTCTTTGTGTGGATCAAGCGGGTGCAGTGGGGGAATCTAAGAGGTCTGCCCACGTCAATGATGGCCTTGACTTCTTTACTCGCCAATAAAACCAAGGCATTTCTCCCAGCAGCAGCAGATAAAACCGGGCATTCCTGGCCTTCACTCAGTTGAGTTAGACAGCAGGCTGGGTGTTTTGTCTCTTTTAGTAGTAGTAGGCAGCGCAACTGGGCCCTATATTGCCCAGGGCTAAGTCCGGCTAGACTTAATCTCAAATCCTGCCAAGATAGGGTGCAGGTTCATTCTGTTAGAAAATTAGGTACATTTCTTAATTAGGGGAATTTGATAGAAGGAAGTTCTGAAAAGGGTAAATTTGGACTTAGGGAATCTTAAGTTCTCTACAAGAACACAAACATTAGCCTTCTTTAGACCCCTAATCAAATATATGGCCTGGCCCTCTTGGTTTCAATATTTGGGATCTAGGGCTGCAAAATTGAAAATTTCAAGTACTTGTACAAAAAGGGTGCTGGTGTAACACTATACATACCTGTAACACCAAGATATGACCCTAACCATCAAGACTTTCAACTACATGCAGTTCCAATGGAAATTGTGTAGTGACATACATTATCAATAGATGGCACTAGATGTCTTGCCAGCTACCACCCATCTCATCATCCTGTAGTGCACATCTGGATACATAGTAATAGATGCTAGTAGCAGCTCCACCTATTGGGATAAATGCAATTAACAAAAAAATCATACTTCATGTAAAGTAGAAAAAGTATATCCAAAACTGTCAAAACTTTATTTTATGATCATTCTCTTTTTCTACCTGAGGATTTTCCCCACCAATAATCCTTTTCTTGTATCTGTAAAAACAGATGAAGAATTCTCACAATTTCTTGTAGTCTAGGTAGTTATTACTAAGCCTCAGGAGGCTGTGATGTTTAGAGTAAAAAGCCACATTCACCAACTTCACATGGAGATGGATTTGTAGATTAGTACCCAATCATCCATAAGAATAGTTTGCTAGAGAGTAAGAAAGAAATTTTATGTCTTTCATTACCATTGAGCATTCATGAAAAAATGGTTTATATGAATATCAGCAAGATCTTACTTTATAATGTGTGATGCACGTTATATATATATATATGTAACTTAATTCAAATGACTTAAGACCTATTTGGAGGTTCATCATTTGATATGTACCATCAATATGAGGGGAAATTTCAGATAGCTCAGCATGATGAACATTACATAGCACTTATAGTGATGGATGCTGAAATGAATACTGAGATACTTCTCTTAATGTACAGATTTCAGCGGGAGTGGGAGTGGTAGAATGGCTTTAATGGCTGGTCAGTCTGCTGCTACTGCTCCCATTGCTGTGTATATAGACAACCAGCTTGAGTTACTGCAGACACATCTGGTCTTGCATCATGTGCCTACTTCACTATTCATTTAAGTCTTGCTCAATAGATGGAGCCACCTGTCAGGTGGAAGCTCCATACCGCACAGATATGGTAACTGAACCTACTCGGTTTTCCCCTAAAAAAGTTAGTGTTCACTGGCTTAGAGTCAGCTATCCTAACTTTAAATTAAGCATACTGCTGGGCTGCTTGTTATTGAGTGGTCACAAACAGCCCTTACACCTTCCAGGTCTTGAGAAATCCATTTGGTTATCCATATTTTAGTAAATAACTGAATGAATACATTTTCAGGTGCATAATGGGTGTGGTTGGTATCACAACTCTCTCTCTCTCTCTCTCTCTCTCTCTCTCTCTCTCTCTCTCTCTCTCTCTCTCTCTCTCTCTCTCTCTCTCTCTCTCTCTGTTAATTGATATGGAAGTACCATGTAATAGGTATATAAGAGTGCTAATTGCCCTCAGGTGCTACAGGTGTGATGGGGTAGTAATACCTATTTAGAGCAAGTATTGCCTTGAGTGCTATTAGTGCACATATGACTGACAGGCATCCTATTGCCTGAGGGTTAATTAGTGCAATACCCTGACTTGACACCAGATTTCTGGATGTGGCTGATTGATACATTTAGTGAATAAACTGTTTGAGTTAAGGTACACAGTTGGTGGAAATATACCTAGAAATGGTTGTATCGACCATAGTTATTGCTTTTAGCCATTTCCCATTTTTGTTGACAAAATCACATCTTGCATGGTAAAAATGCTTGACATTTGATCTGTAGGCTTATTTATTCATGTTAGCAGCACTATTGAATACCTGCAGCATATAATACCAAGGTCAACAGAATATCAACAATATTTCAAAGGGAATACCACATCACCCACCCCTCTTGTTGAAGAAAGCCTCTCTTTAAAATCATCCTGTTTCGGCCCATCTGTCTCCTAGTGAGAGAACTTACCAATAACTTCTTAATGTATTAAGATTTATCTGGCAGTAACAAGTTCCAAGTAATTATTTTTTTCTTGTAAGGCCCAGAGGCTAAAGCCATGTGAACTAGGACAAGGAAGTAATTATGAATGAGGCATTGTGTAAAAGGCATTAGAGAATCACACTGTTTTTGCTGTGTGACCTACAATAGTATGTGGGATTGCTACAGATAGTTAAAGAGATCACTGTGTTCTATTATGAAGGGAAAGGGATTTTAGGTAAACCAGCATACCGTGTCATCCCATGCATTTTTGAAAGGACAAAAAGGTCAAATGGTATACAAAGTGGTTGACATCATACATTAGACTGCAAATACACTTAGGGTGCAAACAGTTCCTTGACTCTGTTTCCATTGTCTTATTTGCTAAATGGTTCCACTTGTAATTATCACAGCAGTAAGCCATGAGCAGACAAGTACCCACTTCTATCAGTGATGGTCTTACACCTATTCCTGATATGAACCTTTCCAATGCTAAGGCTACTTTTTCCCGAATCACAAGGGTGCAAAAACTTTTGAAAACCATCTAAACCCTGTCACGTAGGTATTCATTAGATATCTCTCTCTTAGTGCTCTCAAATGAGTACTCATGTGCCAGGGTTTCAGCCATTTTTCAAACATTTTGTAATACCGAAATTAGCAGCCTGCAGCACAAGGGTTAACAATTATGATGCTGTAAGATCAACTTTTACTACATAGAGATCCGAAGTTCTTTATATGTTTGTATAAATAGTATCTAGGACCCTCAATCAACCCCTCTGTCCCTATGGCTACACAGGGATGACAGACAATATAAGTAATTGCTCATCCAGGCCTGTGTAGCCCAGATAGAGCACCACTACAGAGGGCTACTGGCCAAGGGCTATCACAAGTGCCCATCCACTTACTGTGTCACAAGAAACAAATTCACTTCCCCATGCAAAGCTAGGGTAACAGCTTGGCACTGGGACTTATTTTGGAAGCACACTGCATTTACAGGTCACTATAAAACCTGGAAACCAGAGAGGACCAGTTTTGGAAAGTTCAAATGACAACAAATTAATTTTCCAATTTTTCTGCAAATTTGTTTTTAATTTTTAATTTTTCTGGCTTTTAACATGGTATTTTTTTTTCATATTTGATCAAATCTGAATGTTTCCAGATTATGTTTTTCCATTTTTCAGGTTCCTGTTTTTATAGTGTGCTGTGTGAGTTTAAAAATCAGAAATCAGAAGTTCTCAGTTTTTGCCCTATTCTGCCCTAAGTCTCGAGTTGATTTAGATTTTCCAGATTTTGCAGTTTCCCATGTTGCATGTTCCTGCTTTTAAAGTGTGCCACAAATTATGTGGCAATTTATGCACGTCTGTCATCATGAAGTGCCTATGGTCATTAACCCACTGACCCCCAAAGTGGCACCCAATTATCTGCATAGTTGGACATTTTGTTGGTGAGAGGAAATGCACATGGAATATTCATTCCGGGCCAGACGAGGAAGTGTGTAATGATAGCATGGCCCTGCATATTGGCTTGGTATACAGTGCATGGTCCATGGTTCAATGTGACTGCTTACAGAAGCACATTAGATGGCTACAGTTTTAGCTTAGAGAAGCCCCCTTTATTGACACTTTACCTTCAATAAAGTAATAGATTTGAGGGGATCTTAAACTTGGAGACTAAGTATCCCCACTTGATACTGAACTACGTGACACAGGGGGCTTTTATAATGACTCTTATAGCAGGGGTTCTCTGTAGCCAAAGGCTTGAAAATATTACATTTCACTTTGAGGGCAGTTACACTTATCACTACAGTGGCTCTTTCAAGTTATTGTTTTGGTGTTGGATCAATTAAGGTCAGGAGTTCGGCAAGCAACCTATTAGGGGAAAATGTTAAGAATAAAACGCTTATGTTGTTGAGTTATACTACTTTTAATTTTCAGGGCAGGGTTGCTGCAACTTAGGTTGGGCCACCAGGAGTTAAGACTGAATGGCCCCCTTGGTCTCCCAACCATTTCGTGGAATGCCTAGCCCTAGAGTGTCAAGCTGCACCGTAGTTAGGGGTGTCGAATCGACCTCTGATTTTAGACACTTGATCATCATACCTGGCTGTGCACGAGGATATATTTAAAAATAACCTTAAGACCTTTTTTCAGCCATTGTTTGCGATCCAGTCGGTCTACCTCAATAGATGTCCATTGTGTGTATGCAGGTGTACGTATATAATGAGTGCTATATCAGGTGCTCCAGAGATGAATAGAACAGTCTGCTGACCCCTGTGACTTATCACTCCACTTTTGCGCATATTAATGAGATAAACATGATTTTGAATGAGGACCGGACAGGGATTTGAAATATAGATGGGCCTGACTCATCATAGTTTAGCTTGAGGGTAACATGGCCTCTGCCTAATATCCCTTACTGTATGGGTCAAGTATTGCGGCAGAGCCTTAGAGACCCATAGTGGAAATCTGAAGGGATTGAAATGAACTCTCTCCAGCTCACTAGAAAATATGCAGCCTCTTTGCATATCCCTTACTGCTTGGGTCAAGTATTGCGGCAGAGCCTTAGAGACCCATAGTGGAAATCTGAAGGGATTGAAATGAACTCTCTCCAGCTCACTAGAAAATATGCAGCCTCTTTGCATATCCCTTACTGCTTGGGTCAAGTATTGCGGCAGAGCCTTAGAGACCCATAGTGGAAATCTGAAGGGATTGAAATGAACTCTCTGCAGCTCACTAGAAAATACGCAGCCTCTTTGCATATCCCTTACTGCTTGGGTCAAGTATTGCGGCAGAGCCTTAGAGACCCATAGTGGAAATCTGAAGGGATTGAAATGAACTCTGTCCAGCTCACTAGAAAATACACAGCCTCTTTGTATATCCCTTACTGCTTGGGTCAAGTATTGCGGCAGAGCCTTAGAGACCCATAGTGGAAATCTGAAGGGATTGAAATGAACTCTCTGCAGCTCACTAGAAAATACGCAGCCTCTTTGCATATCCCTTACTGCTTGGGTCAAGTATTGCGGCAGACCCTTTGAGTTCCTTAATGGAAATCAGAAGAGATTATAATGAACTCTTTTCAGCTCAATAAGGATTCCACAGCCTCTTTGTCTATTCCTTACCGTTGGGATCAAGTATTGTGGCACAGCCTTACAGCCCCATAGTGGAAATCTGAAGGGATTGAAAAGAACTGTTTCCAGCTTACTAAGTATTTCACAGCCTCTGCCCATCCCTTACTGTTCGGGTCAAGTATTGTGATGAAGCGATTAGCCCCTTACTGGAAATCTGAAGGTATTAAAATAAACTCTTACCAGCCCACTTAGGATTACACAGCCACTCTGCCTAATCCTGACTGTAAGGGTCAAGAATTGTGACGGAGCCTAGCCCCTTGCCGGAAAATATCATGAAGGGATTAAAATTAACTCTTACCGGCTCAGTCACCATTGTCTCATGTGAAAAGGAGGTCTGAACTCTCAAAAAATCCTAGTGGTCTTCAAGCTATATTCAAGACACTCTAAAGGTTTAATATCTTCCACCTGTGAGAGATAGAGATATTGAGTCTGAAGGGACAGGCCACAGTGTATCCGTTGTGGTTGAACCTATTGTGATGCAATACAATGGAATGCAAGTGTAAGTGAAATATGACCCACATCCTTATTATACCTAAAAGGTGGTGAAAGCTGTTTTGTCATTGTATTATCATGTAAAGAAAAAATGCCAAGCTTTATACATTACCGGCCAACATAGGCCAACCACACAACCACACATCTCAGGCATGGCATAGTTGACTTATTTTCAAAATAGATAATGACGAATGCAGAATTTGTGTAATGGCTTCGATGTCTCATCACTTCCACTTATGCAAGTGGCTTTTTCCTGGAACAGTCCTATTAGTATTGATACCAATCACAGGGCATGAAACATCTAAAAGGAGGCTTTAATAAAAGGGATTTTTTAGATGATTTTTCTTGATAAAAGGCACTAAGTAGATAAGTGAGGACTTTGTATAACATGATTAAAGAAGTTTGATGCTTACTTTTTCTTTTTATATTTTATATTGATAGATGTCCATTTCTCTACTGATTCCTGATGTAATAGTAATAGGTTTGTGGAGTGGTCTCTAGTCACTCTGCGGGAGTTCTAATGTGCGGCATATTGACCGGTCACTGACCCATGCAGCGTGACCCAGTGGTCAGCTCGTGTTGTTTTGATGATGCTAGGAGTTAGTTCATGGTCTCAAGGGCCGCTGCTGTCACAGCCCTTGCTGCTGCCATGCCCCCTTGGGCTATTAACCCTTATGCTGTGGGTGGCTAATTTGACCAATACTAAATGATGTAAAAATCCTAAAAATTTGACTGAACCCTTATCATATGGGTACTCATCTGAGAGTACTCAGTGAGAGCTATCCAAATGAGTACCAACATGACAGGGTTAAGATGTTATCCTCAATCAACACTCAAATACCCAAACAGCTGATTTAACAACCTGGGTAATAACTCTATAATGAATCCTAATATCTCAAAATCATTTGAGATATATAGTTTTCATATTGGTGAAATGACTATCTCTTTCTCATATTTTTATAATTCACCATGGTAAGATATTTAAGATATTTGCCTCTAAGTGTCTTGTGATGTTGATCTGTGGGTCTGAATGGGTTAAAGGCTGCTACAATAATAGCTCTTATGTCCCTGAGATAGTCTGGAGT